>CM076681.1:141855295-142360295 GCA_038501925.1 Xenopus petersii | reverse complement strand
ATTTCAAAATTGAATACAAAAAAATCTGTTTGCTCTTTTGAGAAATGGATTTCAGTGCAGAATTCTGCTGGAATTAATTGGTTCATTTTGGGGAAAAATTTTTCCCATGACAGTATCCCTTTAATAGTGCTGCCCAATCAGAATTCTGTACTGAAATATGTTTCTCAAACAGATTTCTTTTATATTTAATTTTGAAATCTGACATGGAACTAGACATATTGTCAGTTTCCCAACTGCCCCCAGTCATGTGACTTGTGCTCTGATAAACTTCAGTCACTCTTTACTAATACTAGTGCAAGTTGGGCAGATATCACCCCTCACTTTCCCCCCCCCAGCAGCCTAACAACAGAACAATGGGAAGGTAACCAGATAGCAGCTCCCTAATACAAGATAACAGCTGCCTGGTAGATCTAAGGACAGCACTCAATAGTAAAATCCAGGTCCCACTGAGACACATTCAGTTACATTGAGTAGGAGAAACAACAGGCTGCCAGAAAGCAGTTCCATCCTAAAGTGCTGGCTCTTTCTGAAATCACATGACCAGGCAAAATGAGCTGAGATGCACCTACACACCAATATTACAACTTAATACACTTGTTGGTTCAGAAATGAAATTTTATATTGTAGAGTGAATTATTCGCAGTGTAAACAGTGTAATTTAGAAATAAAAACTACACCATAAAAATCATGACAGAATCCATTTAAGGTGGCAAATAGTCAAATTCAAATTATGCCCAGGGTATAGGTTTGATAAATATTGAAATTTGAATAAAAATTCAAATCGAGTTTTGATTGAATTATCCAAAAAAAAAAAAAAATTCAAATTCGAATTTCAAGATTTATCAAATTCGAATTTGACTCAAATAAAGATTCGAAAAATCTAATTTGAATTTCTTATTTAACCCTTAATAAATGTAACTTTAGCTGTGCTTGCAACATTAGTTCTCATTAAAGGCCCAATATGCTGTGTTTGCTCAATCCAAGAACATTAATATTTCAGAAAATAAGGAAAACTGGAACAAAAAACAATGCACATGCCCTGAAGTTTCAACCCTATTAGATGCTCATTAACTGAAATATAAAGGAAATAAAGGGCTTTTCATAATATCAGGGATTTTGTGCTCCGATAGTTTAATGAATTTTTATTAACTTCAGCTTTGAAGTGTGGGATGCGTATTTTTCCTTCAGGCTTGCGCTCCGTGCAAAAAAACATTGCAGAGCAGAAAAAGAGGGGGAAATACTTTTAATTATTTGCTTGACTTCTAATCAAGAGCCAAAAATGAATTTTTAAACAACTCAGGCCGCTAACAGGTAACGTCTCACAGCACCAGGAGAGCTGACTGGTCATTTTTATGGAACGGAAAGGGATTTCCACAGAGATGTGCCGGTGGCATTTAAAAAAAAAAAACTAAAAAAACAGGCATTGCATTATAACATAGAATGTAACAAAGAAAAAAAAAATCATAGCAAATAGGAGTAGAGATAAAACACATCCTCGAAAAAAAATTTTTTTTTTTAGATTGCAAGCTTTTTTGTACAGGGCCCTCTTTACCTCTTGCATCGGATATTGGTTGTTTTTTGTCTGTAATCTGTACGTTCATTGCAAGCGCTGCGGAACAGGCTGGTGCTCTATTTATACGTTAGATGTGATGTTGTATAGGATTGTCATAATATAACAATATATAAATAAATATAAATAAAGGGCACGTCAAGGCAAACAAATAAAATCCAATTTTTACTTAAATAAAAAAGAAACCTATCTCCAACGTACTTTAATTAAAAAATGAGTACCGTTTTTATAAGAAACCTGACTGTATGCAGTGAAATTCTCCCTTCATTTACTGCTTTGGATAGGAATTGTCAGACGGTCCCTAACTGCTCTGCAGGGAAACAATCATACTTATGAACAGCAGGGGAGCTCCTGCCTTACTTCCCAGCCATGCAGAACTCAAGCAGCTTTGTTTGTTTCCCTGTAGAGCATTCGGCGACTCTGTAGAGATTTGTATTGAATTTTATTTTTGCCTTTACATCCCCTTTACTGTTTCCAACTCCAGCTGCAGGGACAAAGATCATGGAGCCAGATTTAAACAGATAAACTGGGATTCTATTTGGAGGATTATTTTGCTGCAGCCACTGGTTCTGCAGAGTTGGAGAAAGTTTGTATTAAACAATACAAAAACTATAAAATCCACATTAGATTACATGACAACACAGGAGCCAGTGCAGTCTGTATATTCTGATTATTAATCAGTCTTGTTGTATCGGCTTCTGGCAGATATTATTTGACTTGTGCTGTTTTGATCATTTATGACGATCCCTAAGCAGCCCAGATCACACTGAGCATGTGCACAGTCTTGGTCTTGCAAAGATATATAACAAAGTTACAAGATGGTGACCTCCTGTGGCCAACTTTGAAAGCATAAATCATTTGTTTGATTAGGCTTGTGGTGCAGTAAGTTCATGTTTTATGTTAGGAAAAGTTACTTCACTGAGGGAGGGGGGTGTAAATCTGTAAGGTACCTCATAAGTGAATACAATAGTGAAAATACACCAGCCCAGGGAGAAATGCCTACATATGCTGCACTTCCATCTTCTATAACTTACCTGCAGTTGCTTGGGGTGTCCTGGGCTGCACCACCATCTTCTCTCTTTTTTCCTAACGGTCCCTTATTACCTTTACACCACTGTGCATGTGTGTAGTAGAATAAAGTCAAAGGACCACTTGGAAGACAGAGAAAGATGGTGGTGCGGCTCTCCTAGGCACAGCAATTGTATTCACTGGGTGCCTGGTCCTATAATCTTGTAGATACAGCACACTGTGTTGAGGTCAAATTTGAGACCCTTTAAATCACTTTTTTCTTTACTATAAACATAGATCTGTCCATCTGTTGAAATTCTTCCACATCCTCATCCAGTCCTGTTAAAGGGGATGTAATGGCAAAAAAAAAAAAAAATCCCATTTTTACTTTCATGAAAAAGAAACCTATCTCCAATATACTTAATTCAAAAAACATGTACCATTTTTATAAGCCTGACTGTATGCAGTGAATTCCACCCTCGTTTTATTTGCTCTGACTGCTGCAGATAGGAAACTTCAGAGGGTCCCTAACTGCTCTGCAGGGAAACAATTATACTTTCAAACAGCAGGGGGAGCCCCCACCTTATTCCCAGAACTCGAGCAGCTTTGTTTGTTTCCTGTAGAGCTGCTGACAGACCGAGTCGGCAGCTTATTGGCCCGTGTGTGGGGCCCTCCAACGGTCTTCCCTGATCGATATCTGCCCAAAAGATGGCCAGATGTCAATTGGGCAGGGTAAAAAAATCCCGTCGGATCTGTTCGTTGATGCTGACCCGCGATCCGACTGCCTGCATTGCCTCCATTCGGATCCAATCATAGGAATCCTAGGGCCCATGATTGGATCAGCCCGATATCACCCACCTCAATGTGGGCATATCAACTCTCCCTGACATCGCCAAACAAGCGGATCTCCCTGTGTATGGCCACCTTTACATTTAGAAGAGGGATGCACCGAATCCACTTTTTTGTATTCGGCCGAACCCCCGAATCCCTCGTGAAAGATTCAGCCGAATCCGAATTGCATATGCAATCATACTTATGAACAGCAGGGGGAGCCCCCGCCTTACTTCCCAGCCATGCAGAACTCAAGCAGCTTTGTTTGTTTCCCTGTAGAGCAGTCAGCAACGGGTGGGAAGGGGAAAAATTTTTTACTTCCTTGTTTTGTGACAAAAAGTCATGCAATTTCCCTCCCACCACTAATTTGCATATGCAAATTAGGTTTCGGTTCGGCCGGGCAGAAGGGTTCGGCCGAATCCTGCTGAAAAAGGCCGAATCCCGAACCGAATCCTGGATTCGGTGCATCCCTAATTTAGATTAGTACTACAGGATTCCTTTAATACTGAAAGGTCAGCTCTGCAGCACAGTATTTACATGGCAACTCCTGCTGTTTGTTCTAATGTTCACCAGACAGACAGGTCAATGAATTCAGCAGAAACAAAGACCTAAATCATCTATATACAATGCTCAGTCTACTAACTGCTTATACTCATTTCCCCCTTAATAAAAATCATGTTTTTGTCTTAAAATAGGTTTAATTTAACCCAATATAATAACACAATAAGCAGCTTCTAGTCCCCAATAAATACATTAAAGTGATCAGGGAGACATGCGGCAGCTGTAATTCACGTCTGTATGGGGGGAATAACAAGTGGCGAAAGATGACCGGACAAGTATTTATTCTGTCAAAGGGCTGAAACTTGTCTGGCAGGTGAGTAGCATTTTGGCTTGTTACAAAGAACGTCCTTGTAAATCCTGACTTGCAGGGCAATGTGGGACGCCGGTGTATATTTACACAGGGAACATGTATGGGAAGGATTAGTGGGGGGTGTCAGGGGTAAGTGCTGAGTGAATCAATGATATGATGCCAGTCAGCTGTCCTTTTTGCTGATACATGGGAGCCAGGCCTAAAGGAAGAATAATCACATTTTATTTCTGAAGACATGTTGAAGGTCACACCCCACTCTGGATCCACCAAAAAGCTTCTGCATTGCGCCCATGAAGGCTCCGACGACTCACAATGGGTAAGTTGTGGTTCTGTTCATATTCGGTTGACAATAAGGGAAAGTTGCAGCTGAATATACAGTACGTGCGAATTACTCCAAGGACGATTGAACCAACCAAACATTAAGCTGGGCTTTGATAAACAGACAAAATCCAGACCAACTCCTGATATGTTTTGGGTATTAATGCCTGTTTTTTGTTTTTAAAGAAGAAGGAAAGGCTTGGTGCCAAATAGGCACCCCAAGTGATTGTATTGACTTACCTGAAACCCCGGGCTGGTGCTCCTATCAGCAGAAAACTGCACCGGCCCGGGGTTATACCAGTGAGCACCACGGAGCGACCCTCTTCTGGCTTCTTCCTCCTTCGCGGGGCTGCACATTTGCAGTAGAATGAAAAGCCAAATTTCAACTAAAAAGTCACTATTTCGTTCTACTGCGCATGCGTCTGCCTCGGGAAATTTGAAGACAGAAGAAGCTGGAAGAGAATCGCTCTGTGGTGCTCACTGGTATAACCCCGGGCCGGTGCAGTTTTCTGCTGATAGGAGCACCGGCCCGCGTTTCAGGTAAGTCAATACAATAACCTAACATTTGGTACCCAAAGTGCACCAAGCCTTTCCTTCTCCTTTAAATATATATATATTTTTTAACGAAGCATACGGTAATTGAATTAAGGGAAGGCCGTCTCCCATAGACTCATTTTATCCAAATAATTAAAATGCTTTAAAATGATTTTGTTGTTCTCTGTAATAATAAAACAGTCGCTTGTACTTGATCCCAACTAAGATATAATTAATCCTTATTGGAAGCAAAACCAGCCTATTGACTTTATTTAAAGTTTTATAATATTCTAGTAGACTTAAGGTATGAAGATCCAAATTACGGAAAGATCTGTTGTCTGGAAAAACCTAGGTCCCGAACATTCTGGATAACTGGTCCCATACCTGTACAAAGCAACAACAAAAAGTCAACCAAACTCAACAGGCTCAGTTAGATTAACTGATTTTATTTTAATAAACCAACAAAATAAAATTAGGTTTCGTTTTTTTTCCCTGAGGAAGATTACTATCAGTGGCGTAACTATTATGGATTTGGTTCAGGTTTCGGACAGGATTTGGCCTTTTTTCAGCAGGATTCGGATTTGGCCAAATCCTTGTGCCTTGTGTCTGGCTGAACCAAATCTGAATATGCAAATTGTGAGCAGGGTGGAATTTCACGTGACTTTTCATCACAAAAGAAAGTTAACAAATTTATTTCCACTTTTTACTTTCCCAACCCTAATTTGCATCTGCAAATTAGAATTTGGATTTGGTTCGGTATTGAGCCATATCTTCCACGAAGGATTCGGCCGTATCCAAGATAGTGGTTTTGGGGCATCCCTAGTAACTATAGAGGCAGCAGTCTGCTTACTCTATAGCCAACAAAATCCTCCCCATCGCCATTCGCTCTCTTACCTGCGGCGGTGAAGCGGAGCACAACAGCACAGGATGGTTAGTAGGCCGAGTCTGGCCGGAAGTGGGTGAACACAACTGATGGAAATAAAAGAGAACCAGGCCTGGACTGGGATTCAAACTAGGCCCTGATATTTCAAGTACACAGAGGTCCAAACAACCCCAACAGGCCCAATAAAGAGTGATTGTCTATGGTATCTTACAACAACATCTCTGGCATTTGCCAGAACCCACAGATTGCCAGTCCGGGCCCATAAAAATGTATATTTATTGTCCTTTTGCGGTTTTACTCCTAGTTTCCCAGAAGGTGTTGACTGTGCTCCAGTAGTCTTCATACGGTATTATAAAGCTCTAACAATTATCCAGAAGGAGGGGTGTGCTTTAGCACAGATTCTAATGTTGTTTTTGGGTGTGTCTAGCCCGACGTGGCCAAATGTAGAATTGTCTGAAGAAGAGAGAGCTGCTAAGTCTGTAGGACCATGATCTAGACCCCCTGTTCTCAGTTCTCTTCTGCGAAGGTACAGTGGCCCTTTAATTATCTGGGTAACCTCTCCCACTTTCAAGTGATACTTCAATACAGGTGATGCTTCCCCTTTACATCTATATGGGAGCCCCATGTGAATCTCCAACCTTGCCGGTAAGTCTGGTATAAAAATAAATTCATTTTAGGGGGGCGTGGCTTGGACGTTGATGCGTGCGGACGTGTTCTAAGGAGCTCCGTGTTTGGAATTGGACTTAAACCTGCTACAAACAGCCCAAACTCTCTTTCTCTCCCCTATTGGAATTAGATACAGCTCAATGGCAGCTAAGAACAGTAAGAAGAACCCGCAGATGGACTTAACTTCGTTCCTTGCTAAATCGAAGACTCCGATTTCCAAACTGACGGATGACGCAGTTCGGCCTGACTCCGCAGAACGCCCTAATAGAGACGCTACTTCGCTTTCAGTTGCGGCTACGGACTCGGACTCTCTACCGGTCACGGTGAGCATTCTTAAAGCTTTACTAGGGGATCTGCAAATCTCAATACATTCGGACTTTAAAGAAAGTATTGACGCCTTACGCTCTGATTTACAGCACATTGGTGGTAGGGTTGATGGGCTCGAACATAAAGTGGACGAACTCCGTCATACTCAAAACCAATACACAGAGTGTTTGGAATTGTTTAATACTCAAATTATCTCTATGAAGGACAAAATGGCGGATCTAGAAGATCGATCACGTCGTAATAATGTCCGAATTCGAGGAATTCCTGAAGCGATTTCTCTAGGGGAATTGGATGAATACTTTCACAAAATGCTGGAGGTTCTCTTGCCACAATTGGATTTTATTGAGCTGGAAGTAGATAGGATTCATAGGATCCCTAAACCTAAAAATCTTCCAATGGATGTACCACGTGACGCCATTGCTCGGTTCCACTTTTTCAAGACTAAAGGCTTATTCCTGCAGGCCTTTAAGGACGCTACGCAGATCCCAGAGCAATACAAAAATGTGCATGTACATGCAGATCTCTCAGCTCATACTTTAGCTCGTAGGAAAGAATTCGCCTCGGTTACAGAGGCTCTACGGAAACAGGGTACTCTCTATAAGTGGGGTTTTCCGGTGCGTTTAATTGTTTTTAGAGATGGAACGCAATCTACATTTTCTACTCCTAAGGCAGCGATGTCTGCTATGACACAATGGGGGGTGCCAGATACGTTAATGGATACTACCACTTCAAAGATCCCAAAGAAGCGCCCTCTAGATTGGTCTACGGTTTCCCCACGCAAAGAAAAGCAACCCCAGCGTTCTGATACAGCTTGAAGACGGGAAGAGAGTTTGCTTATCACTGCATTTACTTTTCTCTTTGCACCTGCAAATTCCAGTTCCACTTTTGGCAAATGTCCGTTTTTGCGCTCCAGCTGGTTATTGTTTTTTTTCTCTATATAGGGGTCGCTAGTCGGGCGATCTTGTTTTTTCCCCCCCAATGGCTGGATAGTGCGGCTATCAGTTGCAGTACGGTTTTTACTGCTCATATCACCCTGGCAAGCTCTCAGTGCTGCCTATGGGTATTTTTGATTTTTCTTATTATCTATTTTTGTGTGGTTTTTTATTATCTTTTTCCTGATGTTTTTTTTTCCTTACTTATCTTATGTTTTTTCCTGCTTTACTGTTTTTTTCTCTTTTTTTTGATGCTGACCACCATTCTACAGATACCTCAGCAGTGTGATTACATATGTTCTGATCTCAATGTTTTCTTTTATATCTCCTGTATACCTGTTGCAATGTCCAAGCAGCTTATATCAGTGCATTCTAATTTTGATAATTATGTATTTACATGTCCTTTCGGTGAATGTCAAAGGTCTTAACAACCCAGTTAAAAGGAAAACTGTTTTGGAATGGGCCAGAAATTCTAAAATTGATATATTATGTTTACAGGAGACGCATTTTAAAATGGGCTCTCATTCATCTTTGCAAAATTCTTACTACAAGGAGGTATTTTACGCAAATGCCCCGGTTAAGAAAAATGGTGTGGCTATTTTAATTAAAAGTTCCTTGCAAATTGAAAATGTGCATTGTATTGCGGATACTCATGGGAGATACATAATTCTTAGATGTGAGATTGCTTGTAAAAATTACACTATAATTAATCTTTCTGCTCCCAATACACATCAAACTAAATTTCTTAACAAGTTGCTGTCTCGTGCGCAGGTGGGTGAAGGCAACAAACAAAATTACATTTTAGTGGGTGACTTCAATATGGTCATAGACCCTTACTTAGATAAATTGCCGGTTCTACAGGGACCTTCTATGCGAACTGCTATTAATTTAGCCAGGACCTTTCAACATTCTCTGAAACGATATGATCTGTATGATGCATGGAGAGCATGGCACCCAACTGAACGTGACTATACTTATTTTTCAACAGCTCATTTATCACATTCACGTATTGACTATATTTTGACAGACAAATCTCTGTTGCAATTGATTAAGAAAACATATATTGGGGTAGTTCCCTGGTCGGACCATGCCTCGGTTGGTATGATGATTAAGATGAACTCTTGCTCGGTTCCGATGCCTGCTTGGAAGCTAAATAAACCTTGTTAGATTTGAACCTGCAATTAATTCAGGAAATGGATAATTTGAAGAAAGCTCCAACTGAGGCAGGCTCCCAAAAGGTATCAGCTCTAAAAAAGCAAATTCACTTGATTCAATTAGAAAGGGTTACTTTCCAGAATCTCATGCTCAAACAAAGATATTATGCACAGGGTAATAAAGCTGGGAAGTTGTTATCGCACAAATTGAAAGAAGCTAAAGCTAAAGCTAGGATATTCCAAATTAAAACGTCTGACGGGAAAATTCTTACTAATCCTCACCAAATAGCAGCTGAATTTGGGATTTTTTACTCAAAATTATATAACCTTGATATAAACAAAGACGTGCACCAACCCACCCCACTGGAGAGAGATACATTTTTAGCCTCTTTAAACCTGCCTACACTATCAGAGGACCAACTTGCTTCTTTAAACCGGCCAATAACAAATGAGGAGATTTTGGCAACTATTAAAACGCTTAAACTGAATAAAGCACCTGGACCAGATGGGTTTTCCAACAACTTCTATAAATCAATGGCCCAGAGTATTAGCCCACTGCTATTGTCCCTTTTTAATAATTTGGCATCCCAAACTACTCAGAGGGAGGAACTTTTTCAGGCCACCATAACTACTATTCCGAAATCTGGTAAGGACCCTAATTTGGTAGCAAACTATCGACCAATTTCGTTACTTAACTCAGATATAAAAATGTATGCAAAGATTCTGGCACTTAGGCTTAATCCTATTATTAAAACTCTGATTCATAATGATCAAGTAGGCTTTGTGGCAAGTAGGGAAGCCCCAGACAATACTAGAAAACTAATTAATGTAGCACTTCATGCCAATTTATACAAATCTCCATGTCTCTTGCTTTCACTGGATGCGGAGAAAGCTTTTGATCGGATAGCCTGGCCCTTTTTAAAAGCAGTCTTAGTGAAATTTGGTTTCTCTGGTCTCTCATTAGATAGTATATTAGCACTTTACAACAACCCGTCTGCTAGAATATGTGCTAATGGGTATTATTCTTCGTATTTTCGATTGACAAACGGAACTAGACAGGGATGCCCTTTGTCTCCGCTGATTTTTGCTCTGTTAATGGAGCCTTTGGCGGAAATGATTAGATCTACGCCCTTAATAACAGGTTATAAAATAGGACAGCAAGAATACAAGATCTCGTTATTCGCAGATGATGTTATAGTTTCCCTATCGAATCCTGACAAATCAATTCCAATCCTTTTTGAGGTGCTTTCTCAGTTCTCTCGGGTTTCATACTATAAAATTAATACTTCTAAAACAGAGGCTCTCCCCATCTGGATTGATACTGTGAATCTTTTACAACTAAAATCGCAATATATGTTTGAATGGCAACGAACGTCGATAAAATATCTCGGTATTAAGTTAGCTATGTCTGTTAAAGAATTGTATAAACAGAACTTCGCCCCCCTAATTAGTAATTTCCGCAAACTTTTAGAGGATTGGATGTATAAAGACATCTCTTGGCTAGGTAGAATTGCAGCTATTAAGGCTCATATATTCCCAAAGCTTCTTTATCTATTTCGGACCATTCCCATTAGGCTCCCCAGTAAATTTTTTCAGGCCATACAGGCCTTATTCGTGAAATTTGTTTGGAAAAACTCTAGGCCTAGGACATCTGTTAAGGTCTTAATGAAACATAAAACAAGAGGGGGCCTAGGTTTCCCACAAATCAAAGCATATTATCAGGCAACGCATTTAAACTATCTCCAGAGGTTTTTGGATTTTAATAACCAACCCCAATGGGTTCAACAGGAGATAGCTATTTCCAAATATCCATTTGGACAAACTTCATACTTGATATGGACGCATCCTAGACTCCGTCCGAAGACTGTGAAACTCTTCCCAACGACAAGTACCACTTTTAAAGTATGGGACGTAATCCAATATTCGGATAACTTAACAGTAGGATTACATCCATTCTATCCTATTGATGCATTTCGATATGTTATTCCACAGATTGATTTATTGCCTTGGATCAGGTCGGGGTTAACAAAATTTGAAGATCTTTTTCATCAAACGGTTTTTCAATCTTTTGGTCAATTGCAATTGCGGTTTGGTTTTCCCATAACGACATTTTTTGTCTATTTGCAAATTAATAGTTATTTGAGATCCCATTCGATTGATAAGATTAAGCAATTGTCTTCGACGCAATTTAAATTAACTCAAATGCTTGTCAAACAAGCTCGGATTTCACAATACTATTTAACTTTGATGGAGGCAAATTCTCAGACTCCAGACCTATATCAATCAAAATGGGAAATAGATCTGAAATCCCCAATTGACTATAGTGATTGGAATACCGCTTTTCTTTTGTTAACCTCGACCACACAGTCAGTTCGATTGCTGGAAACTAGTATTAAACTAATGTACAGGTGGCATTTGGTTCCGACCAGGTTGTTCGCCATCTATCCTAATACTGCAACTAATGTATGCTGGAGAAAGTGTGGATGTGTGGGTTCATTCCTACATATATGGTGGAATTGCCCAAAAATTTTACAGTTTTGGCAATATGTATTTGACATTTTTACACTGATTGTGAATGTACCAATAACCCTTTCACCGCAGTTGGCACTTTTGAACCTTGGATTGGACAATGTCCCATGGAAAGCTAAACGTTTGATGACTCACATATTGGCAACGGCCCGCTTAATTATTGCAAGAAATTGGAAATCACCATGCCCGCCGGATATCAAAGAGTTTATTGGGGAAATGAATGAATCCTGTAAATTGGAATATTATGTTGCAAAAAATAAGCAATCTTTACATTTGTATTATGACAAGTGGTCTCCTTGGAACAATAGTTCCTTTTCAGAGGTTTTTTTGACTTCTGTTTAGCATATCGGGCTGACGAACCAGCTTTATCTTGATACCTGTTCTGTTACTTGTTGTTTCGTGCTCTACTGGTGAGAGAATTGGATGGACGTTTGTTCCATTTAGTCAATGGGGTCAGGTTTTTTTTTTTTTTTTTTATGTTTTTTATGTTTTTTTTATGTTTTTATGTTTTTGGTTTTTGTGAATGACTTTGGATAACAGTGTAACTTTTATGACATCTGCATAAATTTACATCAGCTGCAGACTCATGTGCTACTTATTGTGATTTGCATTGTGTACCTACTGAGCTGCTTTTGCTCATTGTACAGGATTGTAATGTTTATCCTTTTGTCAATAAAAATTGTTGGAAATTAAAAATAAATTCATTTTACTCATTTTATCTTTTTCCCCCAACGAGTAAACTCTTACAACAACTGCACGTCAATCTATAGTCCATCGAAAAATGACCCGCAGCTTCCCCAGCGCCCAGGCAAAGTTCTAGAACATAAAACAAATACATAAAAATTTGAATATTAAGTGTGAGTCTTTGGAAGTAATCTTTAACTTTATTGCAGCATTTCTCATTCAGTGGTATTCAGCATCTTTTGTTTATACCAACCACCAGGCTCCAGTAATAAAGACTGAATATTTCATTACAAACGGGTCCCAGTATGGCAACCTGACAGTTCAGAGGAGTTTATTTCTATAATAAACACACATTTTTACAAAAAGAACCTGATTGAGGTGGAAGAAGCTTATGTAGCATCAATAAGAACCCAAGAGCTCCAGGAGGCCTCCCAATGGCCAATGGAATCATGGACAAGTACAAATGGTCATTGGGAAGTGGTCAAGTATAGCAGTGTTGGTCTGTTAGGAGAATATGGACATGGGGAATGAGGTGAGTGATTATAATTCCATGATTAAAAAGCCACACACAATAACATGAACCTGTGCAGAGAAAAGTAAGAAATTGCATCAATAATATTGGACAGGTTTAGAAGTCCCATCGGATCCCATGAAGATCAAACCAGTGTCTTGGTTCTTTCCTTGTATCTCCGTAGGCCCCATTATGATAAAATCATTGGCCCTGAAACCAAAAAGGCTTATCCAAAAGTGGACAGATTTTTGGAGTGTGCCTGGGTATAAATTGGCATAACTATGGCAAATCAGAACCACAACCTGGCCAAAGGCAGATGGACATTGGCTCAGCTGCTCTTCTCATCTCCATTGATTTGAATAAGATATGCTTGGGTTCAGTCACACAGTATAGTAGAGGTCAGCCAAAAACACATGAAAGCAGGCATTTTCAGACCGACCTCCGCTCCACTGCATGCGACTGTACTCAGCAGAAGAGTTTTAAATGAATAAAGTGGGGTAGCGGATAGTGATGGGCGAATTTATTCGCCAGGCGCAAATTCACGTCAAATTCCCGAGATTCGCAAAACGGCAATTTTTTCAGCAAAGCCAAACGTCCCAAATTCACCCATCACTAGTAGCGGATCCATTTCTCTCAGTCTGAAAAAAATACGCAGGTTTGGAGTAGCGTAGCCAATACTCAATCTGCTCTTGGCCTTAGGGTAGAAGCACACGCTGCTATTTGGGGGAGATTAGTCACCCGGCGACTAATCTCCTTGAACTGCCTCCCCTGCCTTCGAGAAAAACTCAGTAAACCATTAAATTCTGTATATCGTACTTTTATCTTTTATGTTCCAACTCCAAAGGGGTCACTCTGTTACTGGTGGGCCAGGACAAATGCCCTTTCTAAAAAAAAGTCCAACGATGCCCAGATTATCAGTGGGACACGTTAGCGTGAGTCTGAGTCTGAGTGGTACCAATTATTTAATTTTTAATGAGGATGGGGATTTCCAAACCATAGTCTGCCACTGGGGCCCTCCATTGATTTATTCTGCCCTTTCCATACCCTAAAACATGACCTGGAAATAGCTTTGTGCAAACAAGTAAAAATGCCTTTAAAACTTAAAGGGATACTGTCACGGGAATTTTTTTTTCAAAACGCATCAGTTAATAGTGCTGCTCTAGCAGAATTCTGCACTGAAATCCATTTCTCAAAAGAGCCAAAATATTTTTTTATATTTAATTTTGAAATCTGACATGGGGCTAGACATGTTGTCAGTTTCCCAGCTGCCCCCAGTCATAACATGGGAAAGAAGAATTTCACCGGCACACAGGAGTTACAGTAGCAGGGCAAGCCCTTGTAATTTTATTATGCAGTAGTGCAACGTTTCGGGGTCACGCCCCTTTGTCAAACACGCCCCCAGTCATAACATAACAGATAACAGCTGCCTGGTAGATCTAAGAACAGCACTCAATAGTAAAATCCAGGTCCCACTGAGACACATTCAGTTACATTGAGTAGGAGAAACAACAGGCTGCCAGAAAGCAGTTCTATCCTAAAGTGCTGGCTCTTTCTGAAAGCACATGACCAGTAGGGATGTAGCGAACGTCGGAAAAAAAGTTCGCGAACATATTTGCGAACTTGCGCAAAAATGCGAGCGGTTCGTGAACGGTTTGCGAACCCCATAGACTTCAATGGGAAGGCGAACTTTAACATCTAAAAAAGACATTTCTGGCCAGAAAAATGATTTTAAAGTTGTTTAAAGGGTGCAACGACCTGGACAGTGGCATGTCAGAGGGGGATCAAGGGCAAAAATGTATCTGAAAAATCTGCCTGTGTGTGCTTGGAAGAGATAGTGTAGGGGGAGAGCTGTTAGTGATTTCAGGGACAGATGATAGTAAGTTTGCTGGCTAGTAATCTGCTTGATACTGCTCTGTATTGGAACAAAAAAATAAATAAAAGCAGTCCTTACAAGGACTACTGTTATTGCAGCAGTCAGCAGATGAGATCAGAAGCAGGACAGCTGCCCACTGCAGCTACATACAGAGCACTGCAGTAGAAGGTAGATTACTAGCCAGCAAAGCTACCTAAGCTTAAATGTCCCTCAAACCCCTGCAGACTTCTGTCCCTCCAATAACAGAGCAGTATCAAAACGATTACTAGCCAGCAAACTTTCAACTGTCCCTGAAATCACTAACAGGCAGCAGCTCTCTCCCTACACTATCTCTTCAGCACACACAGGCAGAGTGAAAAAAAGCTGCAGGGCTTCGGTTTTTATAGGGAAGGGGAGTGGTCCAGGGGAGAGCTTCCTGATTGGCTGCCATGTACCTGCTGGTGTGGGGTGAGAGGGCAAAAAAAAGCGCCAACAATGGCGAACCCAAACTGGCGAACGTCGCGCGACGTTCGCGAACTTCCGGCGAGCGCGAACACCCGATGTTCGCGCGAACAAGTTCGCCGGCGAACAGTTCGCGCCATCTCTAATGACCAGGCAAAATGACCTGAGATGCACCTACACACCAATATTACAACTAAATACACTTGCTGGTTCAGGGATTCAATTTTATATTGTAGAGTGAATTATTTGCAGTATAAAGAGTGTAATTTTGAAATAAATCTTAAAAAAAGATGCCCGAAAGGATTAAAAAAACATCATCAGACATCAAACCTGACAACAATCCAAAGGGACAAGTGAAATCTGAAATGCACACAATTTAACAACTTCACAGCTGGTCTTCCCTACAAGCATTGTGTTAAGTAGGCAATCCCGTGCCCACGTCTCCATGGCTAGAATATATCGCGGCTCTGGCATTGCGTTTCACAAACACCCCCACTGATACTGGGAAGTCTACATCTTATGGCCTCAATGCCACGGAAATTAAGCTGCTCTGAGAAGTCCAGGACGAAAGGGCAAAAACTCAAAGTATAATTTCATGGACCTCAAAAGAACACAAAATCCTCCAAACAGCAGCTATCAAAGTGATTTCCATCCAATGATCCAGTACAAAGTCAAAAGATGTAAGCTGTTCTAATCCAATGCTCTCAGCTGCTTAAGATCCGGCCTCCACTGCTACTTGCCAAGACCCAAATGACATGTTCTTCAAAGACTCAAAGCAATAGAGCTCGGCACTGCCTGTCGACGGGGCTCTTCAGAGGGTTTTCAAACTGACAGCTGTTTGCTTTGGGTTTATATTCTACAAAAACAACTCGGGAGGCGGATGACATAAACGGCACCGTGTTCCAGTCCAAGGGTTTTTATTACAATGAGTTGCGCTCTCGGCGAGCTGCAGAAATCAGCACATTTTGACAGGACATTCAGACTATGATTTTATTTGGCTAAATAGTGCGCAGTTTCCTTGTCTCTCTAGAGGAAGATTTATAGTGTACCTGTGGCAGGTCTCTCCGGGGCCACGCATTATTTTATTCTTTATTTTGCTCGGTAATTAATGACAAATTGTTTGCCTTGGGGATTATTTCATTCTCTCTGCACAAAGGAACCAGGATGTTACTCATGAATTATGCTCTGCTTTTCATTTTACATCCAGAGAATCAGTTTCAGGGATTCTGTCATGATTTTTATGATGCAGTTTTTATTTCTAAATGACACTGTTTACCCTGCAAATAATTCACTGTACAATATAAAATGTCATTCCTGAACCAGCAAGTGTATTTAGTTGTAATATTGGTGTGTAGGTGCATCTCAGCTCATTTTGCCTGGTCATGTGATTTCAGAAAGAGCCAGCACTTTAGGATGGAACTGCTTTCTGGCAGGCTGTTGTTTCTCCTACTCAATGTAACTGAATGTGTCTCAGTGGGACCTGGATTTTACTATTGAGTGCTGTTCTTAGATCTAACAGGCAGCTGTTATCTTGTGTTAGGGAGCTGTTATCTGGTTACCTTCCCATTGTTCTGTTGTTAGGCTGCTGGGCGGAAAGGGAGGGGGTGATATCACTCCAACTTGCAGTACAGCAGTAAAGAGTGACTGAAGTTTTTCAGAGCACAAGTCACATGACTGGGGGCACCTGGGAAACTGACAAAATGTCTAGCCCCAGTCAGATTTCAAAATGAAATATAAAAAAAATCTGTTTGCTCTTTTGAGAAACGGATTTCAGTGCAGAATTCTGCTGGAGCAGCACTATTAACTGATGTGTTTTAAAAAATTTTTTTCCTGTGACAGTATCCCTTTAAGGAATGGGGGAGCTGCAGGATTTAACCCCTTTATCTTTGGTGATGAAAGGCTCCATTCCTATATTTGGTAGAACTCAGTGAAAGGATTGAGTTATGGCTGATTAGAAAGAAGACATGAAGGGACCAATTCACCAAGCTCAAGGGAAGTATTCGAAGTAAAAAAACTTCGAATTTCGAAGTGTTTTTTGGGCTACTTCGACCTTAGACTTCAAATCGAAGAATTCAAACTAAAAATCGTTCGACTATTCGACTATTTGATAGTCGAAGTACTGTCTCTTTAAGAAAAAACTTTCGACCCCCTAGTTCGCCATCTAAAACCTACCGAACTCAATGTTAGCCTATGGGGAAGGTCCCCATAGGCTTTCCTAAGTTTTTTTGGTCGAAGGATATTCCTTCGATCGTTGGATTAAAATCCTTCGAATCGTTCGATTCGAAGGATTTAATCGTTCGATTTGAAGGATTATTCCTTAGATCGTTCGATCGAACTATTTGCGCTAAAATCCTTCGACTTCGATATTCGAAGTCGAAGGGTTTTAATTCCCAGTCGACTATCGAGGGTTAATTAACCCTCGATATTCGACCCTTGGTGAATCGGCCCCGAAATGTGTTAAGATTTATTAGCTTGAATATACAGATACAGAATATAAACTTCATTTCTAGATATTTGGATGTTTGATCCTGTTCCATTAGTTCATGCAATTTAAACAGCTCAAGATCAAGCCTTACAGACAACAACCAACCCAAAGTTGCTCCATCTGTGAAATAAATCCTGCATTTTATTGACTGCTAAATGCTGCCTACAATTTTTTTGCTGTAATTATGTTGAATAAACTTGGTTTAAAGGAGAAGGAAAGGTTAAAACTAAGTAAGCCTTATCAGAAAGGTCCATCTAAATATACCAGTAAACCCCCCAAGTAATGCTGCTCTGAGTCCTCTGTCAAAAGAAACAGCACATTTCTTTCCTTCTATTGTGTACTCATGGGCTTCTGTATCAGACTTCCTGCCTTCAGCTTAAACCTCATTGCCCTGGGCAAGAGCATGCTCAGTTTGTTCCTCTCCCCCCACCCCCTCCCTTCTCTACTGTAATCTGAGCCCAGAGCAGGGAGAGACTCAGGCAGGAAGTGATGTCACACCACATTAATACTACAGCTCCTAGTCTAAACACACAGAGAGTTTCTAGAGCTTTTTACTCAGGTATGGTAAAACATTCTACAGAATAAATATAGCATTCTAGCTTGCACTATTGCAGCTAATCTATTGGCAATAAAATGCCTCCGTAGCTTTCCTTCTCCTTTAAAGAAAATATATTTTTCCCTGGGCCTGTAGCCAGGGGTGTATCAAGAACTGGTTGCTGTCCCCTCTTCCCCGCCGTGTTCACCTCTTTTGTGTTGGAATGGGTTGTAACGGGGGCCACATTACTCGTTTGCGATATGTTTTCTAGAAGACCGGACTTTCTGTTAAAAAGAAAAAAAAATAGTTGGATCTTTGAGTTATCAGAGGTGGATATCGGCCTCCCCTGGTAACCTGGAGCACACTGCTGCCTGACGAACGGTTCTCACCAGGTCTGGACTGGGATTCAAAATAGGCCCTGGCACATTGCTTTATGGCAGAAGTAGCCCCTGTCTCTAGCATCAGAAGACCCTCAATGGTGGGGACAAGCATAGCTAAAAGTACAAAGAATGTATGATTTTGACAATTGTTACGATATCAATGCTTGTAAAAGCATTGGAAGTCCACCAGTTGTTGACCTACAATCCCCAGTAATGAAAAGTTAAAGGTTGCAATTCAGCAACAGCTGGAGGGTCGGTGGTTGGACCCCCTTGGTTTATGTAGGTGATCCCCCTTCTTTAACTCTAACTAGGGATGCACCGAATCCAGGATTCGGTTTGGGATTTGGCCAGGATTCAGCCTTTTTCCAGCAGGATTTGGATCCTTCTGCCTGGCTGAACCAAGTCCTAATTTGCATATGCAAATTAGTTGCGGGGAGTGAAACCACATGACTTTTTGTCGCAAAACAAGGAAGTAAAAACATTTTCCCCTTCTCAACCCTAAGGGGGTGCATCCCTAACTCACTACTTTATAGAGATTCTTCTGCACTTTACTAGGGTAAAAATCCTGGGGGGGGGGGAACCAAGGCTCCGGATCATCCCCTGGTTCTGACGCTAACAATGAATTGCAAGCATGGGCCAAACTAGGGAATTCTGGGATAGCAGCAAGCCTGGACCACTGCGGGAACACAAGCATGATTCACAAAAAGTGGGCGTTCGCATATTTAGCAGTTTCCAGCCATTATGCTGTAATTGTAGGGAATACGCAGTATTGTGGTAGGGCCAGAACTAGGGGTAGGCAGAAGTGGTAGGTGCCTATGGTGGGGGTACCAGGCAAGTGCCTATTATGTCTTGCTGCCCCTAATTTGTTTTAGCTCCTGGAGAGGATTCTCACACCACTCATTTGTGGCACTTCTCCCTCTTTGCGTTGGACTCACCCAAGACTTGGCCCAGCCCTGATTGAGGGTAAAAAACCCTAACCCTTTGCATCCAATTAGGTTGTGTTAAAAGTGTAAGCTTACTACAGATCTAATCAACTACAGCACACATCTGATTGGCTGCTATAAGTAATTTCTTTCCTTTAATAATATTCCCCTCTAAAACCCACATTAGTGTTCTACCTATTACTTACCATTATAAGCCTTGTCTAGTCTTTGGGGCTCAATTCAAACCGCCTACCATCCCCGACGTAGGTATAGACACCCAATATTAAGTGATACAAGAGGCTCTCAGCTGCCATATTGTTTCATGTCCATTCAGATGTCTCAAGTCTACATTTCTGCAAAATCCACTCACTGTCCCTCCAATGCCTAATCCAGAGAGGGCACATGGTTTACTTTTTGTTTTCAATGGAGGGCCTTGCTGTATGCGCCAGATGCTTCAATTCTTTATATTGGGTCAGCGATATCGCTAAAGACTGAACCTGCAGCCCCTTGTCTTGATATGGTCAGTGAATTCCTCAGTTGCACAGAAAGGATTTAATTTGCTATAAATACAGTTAAATAGTTAAAAGTACTTACAGGGGAATGAATAAATGAGAAACAGCACCAGGACACATAAAGTCGGGCACTTTGAGATAAGATGGAGCAGCGACTTGTATCTACTTGTGAGTATTTGAGTATTAGATAATAACGTGACCTGCTACAATCCTTCATCTGCTCCTGTTTGAAGTCCAGTCTGATTACGGGACCTCTATTAAAAGAACAACAGAATCTATAAACAGTGACCCAAATGAATCAGGGGCATGTTGTTTGTATGTCAGACATAATGGTCTAATGGGATGAAACACGATTTATTATTATCAAATTGCTGCATTCATTGTTCTACTTGCAGCTGGCTAGAAAAAGCTCATTGATTTGGTTGCTATAGGCAACTGCCCATGGACAAATTTGCCCCGTGTTGATAAATGAGCCCCGACGATGTGGATTTATGGAACAAAACGCAAAGTCTTACATTTCTTAGCTAATAAATACCTTGGCTAATACTAATTAAACACATGCCCATATTCAGCCATGAGACAATAACTTTGGGCACAACAATAATAGTACATCATACTGCAGAAGTGATGCATTCTGGGAAAAGAGCATCTATTTCTCCTGAAACCCCCACCATTCGGGGTCCAAGACTATTGGGAATATTGGGTTCAGCACATTATGGGATCTGTTAAACAGAAACCCATTATGCAGACAGCTCCACATTACTTGAAAACCATCTCCCATGGACTCAATTTTTAATCAAATAATTAAAAATGATTCCCTGTTTCTCTGTAAACGTAATGAAAACATTTTGCCGCCTTCAAGGAAATTTCACCCATCGCTCACATGGCAGCAGATTTAGTGCCGAATAGTGATGGGTGAATTTCTCCTACTATAATTTTGGCCGCACGTCCGAAAAAGTCATTTGCGTCAATTTTGACGCCGCCGTTAAAGTCAACGGGCGACGCAGCCGAATTTTCATGGGAGTTTTGCAAATTTATTCGGTGGCGGCAAAACACTGAAATTCGCTGCAAATTTGCGCCAGGCAAATTTATTCGCCCATCACTAGTGACAAATCAATGAAACATGGGCGCTCCTGACTATACGTGCAGAAATGCTGGCGGCTAATTACACATTATGGTTCCTCCAGTTTTATTCATATGAATATGTCAAAGCCAAGGCTCCTGTAGATAAAGAAAGCAGTGGATGATATAAACATTGATGTACATTTAACCCATCAGACATGCGCACGCCCTGGTAGCAACGCTGAACTCCCTGTCATGTCAGGAATCAAACTGTCATTCAAGGAAAGCGCTGCTGCTGCTGCTGTTACTGCTGCTGCTCGTTTCTTACACACAGCTTTGTACAACAGAGACGCTGCTTTTCTCCAATCATTTATTTATAAACGTTACAGAGTGGCTTTGTATCGGCAGCAAACTCCTCATAAATGAATCATTGTTTTGAAATCCAACCGAGAATGAACAACAGTTTAATGAAATGGATCTGGTCGATGCAGCGGCACCGCTATTACCATGAAAATAAAAATACTCCAGTACAGTTTGCTGCTGCCTGTCCCTCTCATTTCAGCGCCTTTTTATTTCCCTGAAGGCTTCTCGCTTATGAATATCTCCAACTCTCTTTCTCTCTGCAGAAATATAAACTGGCCAACACTGGGTTAATACTTACATGGAAAGATATAGCGCAACCTCCACACAGATCACTCTATTGCTGCCATTCTGTCATCTATAAATCTTTTATCTATCATTCAAGTATCAATCATTCATCTATCTATATTGCATTCATTTGTGTATCTGTCATCTATATATCTTATCAATCATACATCTGGAAATCATTCATCTATCATTTATGTATTGCTCATTCATCTATTATGTATCTATCGTCTATCTTTCAGCCATGATCTATGATTCAATCTTTTATCTGTGATTCATCTCTTTCATCTATTATTCATCTATCCATCCACCTATCAATCATCTATTAATTTATCCATCTATCTATATATCAATCATCTATAAATCATATGTCTATCCATCAACCATCTATCAACCATCTATCAAATCAGACAAAAATGTCTATCATCTATCTATTATCTATCAATCTATCTATCTATCTATTATCTATCTATCTATCTATCTATCTATCTATCAATCTATCTATCTATCTATCTATCTATCTATCTATCTATCAATCTATCTATCTATCTATCTATCTATCTATTATCTAATGCTATCTATCTATTATCTATCTATCTATTTAACTATATATCATCTATCTATCTATCTATCTATCTATCTATCTATCTATCTATCTATCATCTATCTATTATCTACTGTCAATCATCTATCTATCTATCTATCTATTATCTATCTATCTATCTATCTATCTATCTATCTATCTATCTATCTATTATCTAATTCTATCTATTATCTATCTATCTATCTATCTATCTATCTATCTATCATCTATCTATCTATCTATCTATCTATCTATCTATCTATCTATCTATCTATCTATCATCTATCTATCTATCTATCTATCTATCTATCAATCTATCTATCTATCTATCTATCTATCTATTATCTAATGCTATCTATCTATTATCTATCTATCTATTTAACTATATATCATCTATCTATCTATCTATCTATCTATCTATCTATCTATCTATCTATCTATCTATCTATCTATCATCTATCTATTATCTACTGTCAATCATCTATCTATCTATCTATCTATTATCTATCTATCTATCTATCTATCTATCTATCTATCTATCTATCTATCTATTATCTAATTCTATCTATTATCTATCTATCTATCTATCTATCTATCATCTATCTATCTATCTATCTATCTATCTATCTATCTATCTATCTATCTATCTATCTATCTATCTATCTATCATCTATTTATCTAATTCTATCTATCTATCTATCTATCTATCTATCTATCTATCTATCTATCTATCTATCTATCTATCTATCTATCTATCTATCTATCTAATTCTATCTATCTATCTATCATCTATCAATTTATCTCTCTATCATCTATCAATCATCTATCAATCAGACAAAAATGTCTATCAACCATCTATCATCTATCAATCTATCTATCTATCTATCTATCTATCTATCTATCTATCTATCTATCTATCTATATATCATCTATGTATTATCTATCTATCTATCTATCTATCTATCTATCTATCTATCTATCTATCTATCTATCTATTATCTATCTATCTATAGATCTATCTATCTATCTATCTATCTATCTATCTATCTATCTATCTATCTATCTATCTATCACTATCTATCTATCTATCTATCTATCTATCTATCTATCTATCTATCTATCTATCTATCTATCTATCTATCTATCTATCTATCTATATATCATCTATGTATTATCTATCTATCTATCTATCTATCTATCTATCTATCTATCTATCATCTAATTCTATCTATTATCTATCTATCTATCATCTATCAATCGTCAATCAATTAACCATCAATAAATCATATATCTATCAACCATTTATCAAGCAATCATCTATCTTTCAATCAATCAAATATCTAATCACAGAAAACGTTACTGTTTTTGCTTTTGTTTTATAAAGCACTTTTTGCCGGCTCTGTTTTATGTTAGAAAAATTAAGGTAAAAAAATGAATAAAATGTGCTCTATAAAATTCATACCCCACACCATAATATTACATAGATCTACATTTTGCAGCAAAACCAGCTTTAAAGAGCAAGTAAAGTGTAAATAAATCATTTAGGTGCCAGGTCTATAATCTCTAAACTTAAACCCAAGGCCGGTGCTCCTCTTTGCTGATACATCAGGGTATAGTCCTGCCAGTGCTGAACTGCACTTACCTCAAAAGACTTAGGCTAATGGCAGACAAGTCATTTACTTCACTGGTATTTATACGCCGGCAGAGAAAAGCCTTCCACTTACTGAATGTGTGTGCGCTGACAGGCTGGCTTTGCTTCTGAGAAGGATTAACTTGGATCAAGTACAAAGGACTGTTTTATTAATTACAGAGAAAAACTAAAATTGTTCAAAAAAAAATTTGGATTATTTGGATAAAGTGGAGTCGATGCGAGACAGTCTTTCTGTTATTGTGAGCTTTCTGGATAACAGATCCCATACCTGTATATATTATCTATAAATATAGAAAGAGAGAGTTATGATTATGTTTGAATAGTATGTGAGGTTTAAGAGAAGGTCATTATAAAATGGGGTTTAGAGGTGAGAATATTCTACTCCTCTAAATGTGCAACAGGGTTTTGAAACATTTGGATTTAGTGAGACGAGAGACAGAGGCTCCGTTAAATCTACAGAACCGAGACGCCAAACAAGTCAGCTTTGAGTTAATAACAAGGTTACCTTTCTACAAGTGATTATAATAAGTGTTTGCTCAAGTGTTTGGATTTTGAAAATCTTCGGCATCCTGATGTCTCAACAGAGCCTGGGAATAACCTTGATGCTTCCATTAATGATCATCAGTGTTGAGTTGACGTGTGTAACACAAGGATTGTGAGATTTAGACCTTTTTTGTCCTTTTTCCTCATGTCTCTTCTAGTAAAACAGTACAAAGTAGTGTCTTTTAACTGATGTGTTTCACTGAGAGTCAGACTGATGACCCGTCAGGTATAGGAAACACTAGAACAGTGACCCCAACCAGTAGCTTGTTTCATCTCCAACCACTTAGATGTTGCTCTCAGTGGCCTCAAAGCAGCTGCTTATTTTTGAATTCCAGGCTTGGAGGCAAGTTTTAATTGCATAAAAACGAAGTATAGTGCCAAGTAGAGTCTCCTGTAGGCTGCCAGACCACATAGGGGCCACTAAATAGCCAATCACAGCCCTTATTTGGCACCCAAGGGAGTTTTTCATGCTTGTGTTGCTCCCCAACTCTTACTCTTTACATTTGAATGTGGCTCACGGGTAAAAAAAAAGGTTTGGAACCCCTGCACTAGAATACTGAAACCTTGCCAGGAACGAGAGATGTTTTATGTCATTACAGGAGTGTGATACTTCCCACCGCCTCTCTTACTGCTTTGCCTGGTGGATCCCCATGAACAGTGAAGGACCAAGAATCTTCATAGCAGAGGTCTAGGTGCTCTGTAGTAAATTCCCTGGAAGACATCACTTCTGAGATGCTCGAGCAATGGAGCCTGCACTTTCAGAGGGGCAATAACATACTCAATAGCATACAGGCTAGTAACATAACTATAAAGTCTGCTTCCTCTATAGGTGTAATGAACTCCTTTGAGCGGGAGGGAGGTTGCCATGCAATGGGCTCCCCCGAAAATGGGGGAGGGTGGGGTTGCATCTTAGTTAAGCCACTGATAAAGGGAAGTTAAAAAACCAGTAACATCAATTGTTTTAAAAAAAAAAAACGTTAGTATACATTAAAAAAAAACACCAAGACAAATTAAACTTTAAAATCGCAAAGTCTTTATTATGAATTAACTTACTGAATGCTCCTCTTCAGAAAGCGATCGGGGCGATCCATTGTCTGGCGCTCAATTTCTCCTCCCTGCTTTCCTTTTAGCCAGGGAAGAGAAATGGAGCGCCGCAAGATACATCGTCGCCCTGTCGCCTTTTCTGAAGAGGAGCGGAAGCAGAGTTTCAGTAACTTATTTCTTAATAAAGGCTTTGCGATTTTAAAGTTTAATTTGTCTTGGTGCTTTTTTTTAAAAAAAAAAATAATAATTTTTTTTGTTGTTATTGGTCGTTTCTGGGAGTTTGGGTACACGCTAAGATTCGGGGAGGTTTAGTCCCCCCGGCGACAAATCGCCTTTTGTTTGGGTGACTAATCTTCCCAAAAAGCCTTCCCGTTGGCTAGAATCTAAACCACCAGCGGGATGGCACTCGGAGCACTTCATTATCTATAGTCGCCCAAAGTTTCCTTGTGAGTCAACTTTGGGTGAATTCGGAAAAGGAAGCACTACAAGTACCATCCCGCCTGCGATTTACATTCTAGCCAGCGGGAAGGCTTTTTGGGGAAATTAGTCGCCTGAAGTAGAGGTGATTTGTCGCCAGGGCGACTAAATCTCCCCAAATCTTAGCGTGTACCCTTACCCTTTAGGACAATGTTTTATGTGTTATAACAGTTGCTAATGAAGGTGAAATTGCCCATCAAGCAGCGCCGATTCTAATGAAGACGCTGCCTGAGGCGGATGCCGCCCCTCCCCTCGCAGGAACTCTAGTGGGGAGAGCGCAACTGCCCTCTCTCGCACTGGTAAAGTCAAATTTCCGGTTTCGAAACCAAAAATTCGGCTCTTTAAAGTGACAGGAGCGGCTTTCTGCCGCCCTTGGAAACTTATCTGGGACTGCCACCTAAGGCGAGCGCCTCAACTCGCCTCATTGGTGGAGTGCACCTGCCATTAAGCTGTGAGTCTCCACAAGAGTTTCCCCAAGAGACCTGCTTATCTTAAATAGTTACAGTTGTATCTTTGCTTATCTTAAATTGTTAGAAATGTAACAAAATGAAGCTGCTCCCTGTTCTGGGCTCTCTGCCAAAAAGCCTCTTATTTTAATTAAATCAGAAACTTTGTATCTTTTCTGGCATCAGTGCAGGAGATCAAAGAGAAACTCTGGACTTTTCAGAAAGAAACCTGGGACTGCGGGCTGAGCTGTGAAAATCGGGACTGTCCTGCAGAAAATGAGACAGTTGGGAGGTATGTATATTTATACTGCCATAAACCATTTACAAGAATTTAACTTGGTGGTTTTGATTTACACTTTCCAAATGTACCAACAGTCCAAAAATTGAAAAGGTGCAATTCAGGTGGAACTTACTCAATTCAAGGCAACTGAATGTTTAATAACGCCACCCGTTCCTGGTAATAGAGAATCGACGTATGAAACGAGCGAGACAGAAAGAATGGCAAAATGCATTACAATCAGAATATTGTAAATAACCATTTTTGCTTAATGCTTTATGCGTTGGAAATCATTTCCCGACTTTGCCGTTGATTTATGAGAAAGCAGATAGGAAACGTCTATCACAAGTGTACGGTTTATAAATTGCATGTCAGGTTCAGAGGAAACACAGCATTTAGCCCACCGCAGGGGGGGCATTTATTATTGTAAATTCTGTTCCAAAGGCTCATTGCCTTCGGAGCAGCATTAAAACCTTGGCACCAACTATCGAAGCAGCTGTGGCTGATAAATAGAGGTTGATGGGAAGGTAATAGCTTAGGGTTACAGGCACATTGTGGTCTGTACATTTCCCCTCTTATTCATTAAAATGCAGCTTTTGCTACTGCAACTGCCGCCCTGAGACATGGAACGTAACGAAGGAAATGCAAAATAAGATTCAGGAGTCTCTGAACCCTGTTTTTGATGGGTCAACAGTGCTGAGTAGGTTTCAGAAAATAGTCTTCATATATAGTAGAACCCCAATATTATATACCCAGATTTTATGTTTTCTCGTAATTGACAGTTTTGTTGCAGCCCCATTTAGGCAAGCTGCATTTTGTTCCTGGATTAAACTCCAATATGATGAGGTATGATAAAACCGGGGTTCGAATGTATACAGTTTATCTTGGCTTTGACCAGAGCTGGATTTAAGGGGGTCCAAATAGGGCTGACTGGCCATGATCCTACAAATACTTAGGCCTGTACAGAGTGGCAATTGTAGGAATGAAGAGTGGGGTCTTAGTAGTTAGTAGTAGAGAAAGACGGTGAAAAAAGGGATCAAATATGTATTTTCCATATTCCATTTGAACTACCAGTCCAATCTGTCAATGAGCCTAGAATGGGGGTCCCCAACCTTTCTTTTTTGCCCATGAGCCACATTCAAATGTAAAAAGTGTTGGGAAGTTGCATCCAAAATGTTCTAGGGGTCAGGGCCGCTTCTGCCATGAGGCAAGGTGAAACCCTTGCCTCAGGCGGCAGCTAGCAGCCAGTTACAAGGGGCGGCAAAAAGCCGCCTCTTGTAACTTTAAGAGCCGAACTATTGCGCTCAATGCACTAGCGATACTGCCCCCTGAAACCCGCTCCGACGCTAATTTTTAAGCGCGGAGCGGGAGAGGATAGGGGCGGCATCTGGGCTGCTGCCTCAGGCGGCAGCAGCCCCAGAATCGGCGCTGCTAGGGGTGCCAAATAAGGACTGTGATTGGCTATTGCTAGCTCCTATGTTGACTGTATGGTGTTTTGCAGTATACCTGTATTTTATGGAATTTAAGCTTAAATCCAAATTAAAGGGATTCTGACATGATTTTTAAGATGTATTTATTATTTCTAAATGACACTGTTTACACCGCAAATAATTTACTCTACAATATAAAATGTCATTCCTGAAACAGCAAGTGTTTTTAGTTGTAATATTGGTGTGTAGGTGCATCTCAGGTCATTTTGCCTGGTCATGTGATTTCAGAAAGAGCCAGCCAGGATTTAAGTTTATCAGAGCACAAGTCACATGTCTGGGGGCAGCTGGGAAACTAACAATATGTCTAGCCCCATGTCAGATTTCAAAATTAAATACAAAAAAATCAGTTTGCTCTTTTGAGAAATGGATTTCAGTGTAGAATTCTGCTGGAGCAGCACTATTAACTGATGTGTTTTTTTTTTTTTTTAAAAAGTACCTGCTTTGGGGTCGCTGAAAGCAACATACAAGAGATAAGTGAGCAACATTTTGCTCAAGAGCCACTGGTTCAAGCTCACTGGCCTAGAATTTTTTAACCACATAAAATATGTATCACCAATATATTAATATTCAATATGCTGCTCAACCTACTACCAGACATCAGCTATAAGGTTAACTGCCTCCTCAGCTCCCCAATCCCCAAGGCCGGATTTACATAGTGGGCGCCCCTAGGCCCACTACCGCATACCTCCCAACTGTCCCTTTTTCGGAGGGACAGTCCCTCTTTTGACAGCTCAACCCGCAGTCCCTCATTTGTACTGGAAAGTCCCTCTTTTCTCTACACTGAACAGCCAGAAAAAGAAACAAAGTTTCTAACTTAATTGGCTTTTAGCAGAGAGCCCAGAACAGCTAACAGGTGCAAATAAGATACTTTGAAACAATTTTGAGACACAAAAACACAGTTTAGATAAGGAAAAATATTTTCAAACTTTCATAACCTGCCAAATTTTGTAAACCGAATATGGTAATTAGGGGGTGTGGCCACAGAAAGGGGTGTGGTCAAAAAATTGCTGCGCTACATGCGGAAAAAAATTGTTTGTCCCTCTTTTTACTTCCAAAATGTTGGGAGGTATGCTACCGGTCATCACCCCTGTCCCCTCTAGGGGGACAGGAGCAATGGGGATTGGCACACGGGAAATTTATTAAATTATGGTATCTCCAGTGCATCCCCAGTGTTTTTAAACAAATGTGTGGTTGGGCAGCATGCCGCCCCCCTAAAATCCTGCCGCCCTAGGCCCGGGCCTAGGTGGCCTTTCCACAAATCCGGGCCTGCCAATCCCAGCATGTACAGTACATACATAAATAACTTGGAGACATACTGAGATAGTATGAAATATACAATGAAGGATAGCGGGTAATGTACAAATAAAAGCAGAGCACAATCGCAGCAACTTACATTAAGAAAAGGTTATTTAGTCCTGATAAGACTCTCCAGGACGCACAAAAAAGATATTTTTCCAATATCACTGATATGTGAGCCCAGGGACTTGAGATGATATGAGGTGGATTCCTTGTTTTTAGATGCAGACAAAACAATGAAATCCATTTTCAAAAAAGCAAACATGGGGTTAGATGATGATGTTAATTTCTCAGGTGCTCTCATTCATGTGATTGTTGTCTGGTAAAATTCAGCCACTCTTTACTGCTACCTTTACACACCTCCCTTTCCCCCAAACAACCTATTAACAAAACAATGGGAAGGTAATGGGATAACAGCTCCCTGGTAGGTGTGAGAATAGCATTCAATAGTAGTAATCCAAGTCCCACTGCAATGTCTGCAGTTACACTGAGTTGGAGAAATAACAGCAGTAAAATATATTTGTTTGTTCAGGGATAATATTTTATATGTTACAGTAATTTAGAAATAAAAACTACACCATAAAAATCATGATAGAATCCTCTTCCCATCTATAATTTATGGGACCTGGTGTATTCTGGATAAGGGATCTCTCCATAATTTGGATTTCCAAATGTCATTTCACATTAAATAAAGCCAAGAGGATTGTTTTGCCACCAATATGGATTCACGCAGCTAAGTTATCATCGAGTACAAGGTTTACTATTACAGAGAAAAAGAAATTTGAAATATTATTTGCTCTAAATTAGATTTATTTCCCAGAATTTGGAGCTTTTGGAAATCAGGTTTCTGAATATGGATGTCGCCTTTCATGAGAAACTTTCTGAGATGCCAGCAGTGATCTTAAAGGAGAAGGAAAGCTACCAAGGCAGTTTATTGACAAGAGATTAGCCACAACAGTGCAAATTAGAATGCCATTTTTATTCATTAGAATGGTTTTCCATACCTGCATAAACAGCTCTAGACACTGTCTCTGATTGTTTAGGATAGCAGCTGCCATATTAGCTTGTTGTGACATCACTTCCTGGCTGAGTCTCTCCCTGCTCACTTACAGCTCTGGGCTCAGATTACAGCAGGGAGGGGAGGAGAGAGGAGCAAACTGAGCATGCTCAAGCCCTAGCCCTGGAGGTTTAAGCTGAAAACAGGAAGTCTGATACAGAAGCCCATGAGTACACAATAGCAGGAAAGAAATGTGATGTTTCTTTTGACAGAGGACTCAGAGCAGCATTACTTTGAGGGGTTACTGGTGTATTTATATAGACCTTTCTGATAAAGCTAACTTAATTTTAACCTTTCCTTCTCCTTTAATGTTGGTTGGGCTTGGGGCAATGACTTGTGTATACACCCCCGAATCCTTCGTGAAAGATTCGGCTGAATACCGAACCAAATCCTAATTTGAAAATGCAAATTAGGGGTAGGAAGGGGAAAACATTTTTTACTTCCTTATTTTGTGCCAAAAAGTCACACAATTTCCCTCCCCGCTCCTAATTTGCATATGCAAATTAGGATTCTGATTAAGTTCGGCCGGGCAGAAGGATTTGGCCAAATCGGAATCCTGCTGAAAAAATCGTAATCCTGGATTCGATGCATCCCTAGTATGAATTATGCCATGTGCTCACTCCTGCTATTTCCATTTCAGCCTGCACTGCCAGTACTGGTATGGGATTCATTATCCGGAAACCTGTTATCCAGAAAGCCCCATTTTAATCAAATATTCCACATTTTTAAAAATGATTTCCCTTGTCTCTGTAAAAGTACCTTTTACTTTTACCCAAACTAAGATGTAATTAATCCTTATTGGAACCAAAACAGTCCTATGGAGTTTGATTAAAGTTTAAATAATTTTAACAGATTTAACGTATGGAGATCCAAATTATGGAAAGATCCCTTCTCCATTACCATCTTGTAACTTTGTTATACATCTTTGCAAGACTAAGACTGTGCACATGCCCAGTGTGGTCTGGGCTGCTTAGGGATCGTCATAAACAAAGCTGCTTGAGTTCTGCATGGCTGGGAAGTAAGGCGGGGGCTCCCCCTGCTGTTCATAAGTATGATTGTTTCCTGCCCAGCAGTTAGGGACCGTCTGACAATTCCTATTCACAGCAGTAAATGAAGGGAGAATTCCACTGCATACAGTCAGGTTTCTTATAAAAACTGTACACATTTTTTAATTAAAATACATTGGAGATTGGTTTATTTTTCATTAAAGAAAGTAAAAATGGGATTTATTTATTTTTTTGACTTTAAATGCCCTTTAATAGTGATGGGCGAATTTGCGCCGTTTCGCTTTGCCGAAAAATTTGCGAATTTCGCGCGAAATGGCAAAAAATTTGCGAAACGGCGCCGGCGTCTCCATTTTTTTCGAAAAAAAACATTTTGACGCCGGCGAATTTTTGACGCGAATTTTCGCGGGAGTTTCGCGAATTTATTCTCTGGCGGCGAATCACGCAAATTCGCCGCAAATTCGCGCCTGGCGAATAAATTCGCCCATCACTACCCTTTAATGTTCCCCTTACAAAAGGTGGATCTGTGTCAGCCCTCTTCCAAAGATGAGGGCTAATGTTGTCCAATTGTTTAGCTAGAGAGGAGGCATGCAACAAATGCATTCTGTATGCCACTCACTAGGAAGGCGAGAATAAACAAATCGTAGCGGGGGAAGTCAAGCCTCCTCTGATTCCTGCTGAAGGCCTGCGAGAAGAAGATTGTAATTAGATTGCTAAAACCCTGGATTCCAAGCTGTTCTGAAAATCACTTTTGAAAGTCTATTCATCTATCGTACCTTATATTTCTCTCCCAAGAGAAATTAAATTCACCAGGCACTGAGCTCTATAAAAATCAACTGCGTGAGGACAAACTGCCTTGGATTGTTCTTCTTGCCAAGCTGTTCTATCAGTCCGTGAAGTTATATGTTGGAACGAGCCATGAAATGGCTTTGGGGGAGGTGGATCGGTTGGAAATGGCCCTTCACAGAGACACGGCAACTTAATAGAAATTTGTTAACATCTATTTTTGGACAAGTCACTTAATCGCCAGTGCGTCGGGCACAAAACTTTGACTGTAGGCTCTACGGGGGTCTCTGAGGCTTCATAACTGAGTATAATTAATAGATCCACATGATAGGGCTCATTTACATATAAGAATGCAAAGTGCTACATGAACACTTAGGGGCCGATTCACTAAATTCGAGTGAAGGATTCGAAGTAAAAAAACTTCGAATTTCGAAGTATTTTTTGGGCTACTTCGACCATCGAATGGGCTACTTCGAACTTCGACTACGACTCGAAGGATTCGAACGAAAAATCGTTCGACTATTCGTCCATTCGATAGTCGAAGTACTGTCTCTTTAAAAAAAACTTTGACCCCCTAGTTCGGCAGATAAAACCTACCGAAGTCAATGTTAGCCTATGGGGAAGGTCCCCATAGGCTTGCTAAGCTTTTTTTGATCGAAGGATTTTCCCTTCGATCGTTTGATTAAAATCCTTCGAATCGTTCGATTTGAAGGATTTAATCGTTCGATCGAACGAAAAATCCTTCGATCGTTCGATCGAACATTTAGCGGTAAATCCTTCGACTTCGATATTCAAAGTCGAAGGATTTCAATTCGAGGGTCGAATTTCGAAGTATTTTTAACTTCGAAATTCGACCCTTAGTGAATCTGCCCCAAAATGTTCATTGATGCTATCCAAACACACTTGGGGGGAACACCATGCACCCACCCAGTCGTTCCCTATAAATTGTGTACATGGACAATAAAGAACCTGGAAATTTCTGGCAGTTGGGAACTGACAGTTATTCCAAAGTTCCCTTTATCAGGTTTGCGAGCATACCATATGTATGTGTCAAGTGGCTGCCATTAGCTCCGTTATTCATGCCGCCAGATACAATACGAATCCAGTAAACCCAATTTGTGTAACGGTAATTTACATCCATGTAGGCGAATTGCGCTACAAGTTGCAGCAAATTTTATTTAGCCATCTACTATTATGCTGGAACTCTATGGGAAAGTGCTGCATTGTAGACAAATACATGGCAATTAGCCCTATATATAGTATAAATAATGCTTTTTTTTCTGGTAGGAATTTGCTTTGGTTTAAGTGGCCAATTAATATTCTATAAAATATTAATACTAATGGCTAATTTCTGCTGGATTACGTCAATACCTCAATGACCAAACAAACATACAGACGATGGGCAATTAAAGCAAATCCACTCATTTATGTTTGTATGGTATTTCTTGTTGATGAATAAAAAGCACGGGTTCTGTCTGAGAACTTTGTCATTCGATGGCTACTATCAAGCAAGGTATGTTTATGGAGTGTATGGTTTATGGAATGTTAGTTATTTTACATCTGCAGACCAAGCAATAAGTCGTTTTAGTTGACCGAGTACCGTATATACTCGAGTATAAGCCGTCCCGAGTATAAGCCGAGGTACCTAATTTTACCTCCAAAAACTGGGAAAGCTTATTGACTCGAGTATAAGCCTAGGGTGGGAAATGCAGCAGCTTCTGGTAAGTTTCAATCAAAAAATTGAGGGTTTCTGCTCCCATTGGAGGTGCTGGCGTCTAGTTTTTGGATGCCGGCGACCATTCTTGGACGCCGGCGCATATTCTTGGAGACTATTCTTGGACGCCGGCTACTATTCTTAGGCGCGGCGACTATTCCTAGGCGCCGGCGACCGTTTTTGCGCTTGACCTGAGTATAAGCCGAGGAAGAGTTTTTCAGCATATTTTGGGGGCTGAAAAACTCGGCTTACATTCGAGTATATACGGTATATACAAACACATTCAAGTGAAAGTAAATGCCTGTTCTAAATTGGCTTAAGTTGTTTTAAGACAATATCAAGCAAACACAAGGGGGCACATTTACTAAGCTGGAGTGAAGGATTTGAAGTAAAAATACTTCGAATTTTGAAGTATTTTTTTGGGTACTTCGACCATCGAATAGGCTACTACGACCTTCGACTACGACTTCGATTCGAACTAAAAATCGCTCGACTATTCGACCATAGTCGAAGTACTGTCTCTTTAAAAAAAAAAATTAGACTACATACTTCGCCACTTTACCAAGCTACAATGTTAGCCTATAGGGACCTTCCCCATCAGTTTTCTAAGGTTTTTTTATCGAAGAAAAATCCTTCGATCGATCGATTAAAATCCTTCGAATCGTTCGTTTAGAAGGAATTTATCGTTCAATTTTTACTTCGATCGATCGTAGTATTTGTGGTAAATCCTTCGAATTCGATATTCGAATTCGAAGGATTTTACTTTGAGGGATTATTAACCCTCGATATTCGATCCTTAGTAAATGTGCTCTATGGTGTAGCATTTCTATCCAAATTATTTGTTGAGCTTCAGTTCTCCTAAAGAAATAAAGTCTAAAAAGAATAGCCACCTACTGGTCCAACTGCATCTATGAGGGTCAAAGTCCTGGAACTGCTCCAGGCGGCGATCGTAACAGTTAGAGGCATTTTCTACACAGATACCTTAAATGTATCCTAGGTTCAATTTAACATATAATACCCCAAGGCATGATAAAAACAGTGAGTATTCCCTGCAAAATACCCCCAGCATACCTTGCAGGATATATGTAGTGCAAGTTTTATGTATAATACCCTACAACCCATGGCAGGAGAAAAATAGTGTCAATTCCATATATAATGCCCCCAGAATACTGCACTAACTTCATGCATATTACCCACAACACATGACTAATAATACCCTTAGAATGCATGTCAGGATAAATACAGAGTTGATGGTGTTGGTTTGGGGAGGCTTAGCCTTCCAAAGCCTTCATTAAAATCCTCCCATGAACAGCAACTACTAGCAATAAGAGGAGGACATTTTTAAAGACTATATTTATTCTGCAGAATGTTTTACCATACCTGAATAAACAGCTCTAGAAGCTCTCTGTTTGTTTAGGATAGCAGCTGCCATATTAGCTTGGTGTGACATCACTTCCTGCCTGAGTCTCTCCCCGCTCACTCATAGCTCTGGGCTCAGATTACAGCAGGGAGGGGAGAGGAGCAAACTGAGCATGCTCAAGCCCTAGCCCTAGAGGTTTAAGCTGAAAACAGTAAGTCTGATACAGAAGCCCATGAGTACACAATAGAAGGAAAGAAATGTGCTGTTTGTTATGACAGAGGACTCAGAGCAGCATTACTTTGAGGGTTACTGGTGTATTTATATAGACCTTTCTGATAAGACTTACTTAATTTTAGCCTTTCCTTCTCCTTTAAGGCACCCCAGTAATTCTCATTCAGTTCTGACTTTCATATTTACTTCTAAAAACCTGAACACATTGGTCTCTTTAGGGTAGAAATTATTATTGCCACCAAATGTCCCTGTAACACTTTCAGTGATTTACACTAAATTCCATCATCCGGGCTCAACACGGGGGGTTACTTTAGGTGTCATTGTTCTGATATGTTTCTCCAGCCTGTAACGTGAACAGAAACCCCACGGAAGCGTTTCGGCACACGGCATGACATTATTCCTAATGATAAAGAAAGATCCACATTATGATATTACTTCAATAGTTATCACTTAAGTTTATGGCTGCAGACTTCAGTCGTTTTTAGTGCTTTAAAAGGAAGAAGTGTGACAGAAGAAGCAGCAAACGTTGATGTATCGCCTTCCTACAAGCCCGGCTCCGATTGTGCAGTATTAGGCGCTGACATTCTCCGAATTGGAAATTGACATATGTTGGGAACTGCGGTTCCAGTTGACTTTCCGTGCGCACCGCCATAGAGAACACTTTTATTTCTTATTATTCAGACAATAAATCATTTAAGAAACAGAGAGAGAGAGAGAGAGAGAAGAAATAGAAATGTTTAACAGAAAAAGACAAGATCTTAAAATCTAATAAATTAAATAAACCTGGTTCTGAGACTTTGTTCAGCTTAAGGGTAAGTATTAGCGATAGGCGAATTTCTCCCATTTCGCTTCGCATTGTGAAACTCGAATTTTGACGCCCGTGTCAGTGTTGATCGACTTTACTGACGCGCATCCACATTATATGTTTTAGAGAAGGGATGAAAGGATTTTGAAACCTACTAAGGACATCAGGATATGTATAATAAGTGATCATTTCAATGCTATGGCATAGTATTTGGGTTGGATTTGTGTTTCTTTCAGATTAATACACGTGGACCTGTTGGAATTGCCCTAATGGTTTCAGATACAACATAATCTTGAAGGACTTGCTCTCCTTGTCCCAACAAGGTCTCCTTCTGGACATCCACTGTAAACACAGCTAAGAGTGGCCTTATCAAATGTGGGAATTCCCAGTGGAGCTTGGGGACAAAATCCATGATCTATATCCTATAAGTACTACACACAAAACACACTCCATGGATTTCCAAACTGTGCTCTGAGCTAAGTTGTAAGTCAAAGGCTTTTGAATGAAAGGCAGTCTGTCCAAGGTCTCTTGGGACTTTTTTTTATATGATTATAATAATGTTGTACTATATCATATTATTGTATCAATACCAAACAGAAATGAAAAGGACATTCAATCTGATAAATTTGGCATAACTGTAAGGAATCATCCGCCTGCTAGCTTTGAACCAGGGACCTTATGTATCGCAGCCGTTACCTTCCCTCTTCAATATTCAGGCAGATTAGATGTATATAAACCTGTTCTGATGATCCTATGGTTAATGTTAATCTGTTAATTATACTCAGTTTCTCTGCATTAATTGGCAGGTGCAGCTTAATCCCAAATTAGCTCCCAGTGGTGGGCCCTTATTTAAACCATGAACTGACTTCCCTCCCTGCCAGTTCATAGGTCTCCATACCTGCTGGACAACCGGACTACGTTCCCAATTTCCAAGTTCCAGTCTGATCCTGTTTCTGGAGTTACCGTGTGGGAATTACCCTGTCCCCCCAAAGATGAACTTTTGTTTACTTTGAGCTGCTGAGTTGTTCATTTCATTATCCTGCCTGTTTCAGTTCCATGAAACTCATTTACTTTATGTTGGCTAAATAAACTCTTACTGCAAGCATCCTTCTAGTCTCCTTCCCAGTCTACTCCCTCCTAATTTATACTTTAAATATTTATCCATTGGCCCTTCTGGTCATTCCAGCTTATGGTTTGAGTTACTGGGCGTGACAACAACTGTATAAGATCTGCTCATTTGGAGAGGTCACCAAACGAGTGAATCTTATATGTCCAGGTAGGCGATAGTGGGCTAATTACCATTGTTTGGCCCTGGGGCCAAAGGACCAGATTACAAGGACGGCCCTCGATCCGATAAGAAAATCAAACCTGCCTGATCCACATCTGTCTAATTGTAACGAACATACCTGGTGGTCTAGGGGGGGACGACAGGGACGCCTGTCGCCCCCTCGGCGGGGACGCCCGTCTCGATAAGCAGCTTCATGCAGGCCGCAGGCGCCGGCATTCTAGGGCGCGCACGGCGTGCTCTGGGGTTTCTTAAAGGCGCAGGCGCGCTGACGTAGTGACGTCAGCGCGCAAGGGCGCGCAATTCAAACTGTATTTAAAGCCCATTAGGGCTGTGGGAATTTGCGCGTGATAGGATTAATTCCTGGTGCTTTTGTGCTGTTTATTCTGAAACCTGTCTGATTCCTGTTTTGACCCCTGCCTGGCTATTTGACTACTCTGACTTCTGGATTCTGACCCTTGCCTGTTTATTGACCACCGCTTCTGATTAACCCTCTGATTGATTCCCTGGTTTGACCCTTGCCTGTCTGATTACTTTTGTTCTCTGCCTGCCTCGACCCGGCCTGTTCTGACTACTCCTTTGCCTTACGCCTTGTACTGCGATCTTCTGTCCAAAGACTTTGTTTACTACAGTCGTGCCCCTTCGCTTGCCAGAACTCCTCGCCTTGCTCCTCTCGAAAAGTCCAGGTGGCATCTGAGTACGCTGAGGGCTCCTCCCGAAGCCAAAGACGGTCACACTACTGGTGAAGCCGAGCCGAGACCAGGGAGCTTGGCATTAGTTCTGGTTTAGGGTGCTGACCGTGACACTAATCTTCGGCCAGATATCGGTGAGGGAGGCTCAACTGAGGGCACCATATATGGATAGAAGCGGCAGCTTAAATCTGCCCATGTATGGCTACTTTTACTCTCAAGTTCCACAAATCTACATTTGGCAAACAAACCATACCATAGATCAGAACCTACCAGCCAGTGGCATAACTAGATGCTATGGCAAATTCAATGTAGGGCCCCAAAATATTGATAAGTTGACCTATCTAGCAAGTTATATTAAAATTGCTCATTAAATAGGGCCTCGCTGGGGCCCCTACACTTCTGGGCCCCTCTTCATCTGCTATCAACCACAGTGATGCATAAAAATAATACATCAACTAATAGGAAATGTTATGAGCTCATTTCACACAAGAAAACTGTCATTGACTTGGGGGGAGCAGTGAATTGATGTGCCAACCTTTGACTCTGGGCCAGTGTTTCAGAGGTCCCTTTGCTTCTCTATGAGAAGACAAATTGACCTCATGGCCACAATATGGCTTTCTGCCTCCCCACCAGGCTATGTACCAGGCTATGTACCAGGCTATGTACCAGGCTATGTACCAGGCTATGTACCAGGCTATGGAAAGTCATTTGAGCACAGCTGCGGTCAATACGCTCCATGTGCCACAGGCCTAAAGGATTTCATCTCTTTTTGTGCGGATATCGACTAAATCCACAGGCAGTTGTTATTTGATCAGCACGCCACTCAGAATAAATATAATTCTATTGTTCCGGTAACTATGATGTCTCCAAGCAATGCCCTGCTGAGATCTATAATAGCGCAGCGACGGGAGACCAGTTGCAACTTCCTACTTGTAGACAAGAAAGTGAAGGATATATAAACATATGGAAATTTACAGTTTATTTTATATAAATGGCAAATACTGTTTCACATATGTCTAAATGGGAACCCATTGTGCAGAGTTTCCCCACATCAATATTTTGTCTATATGAAGCGATAAGTTCCGGCTTTAGCATCTGTGTCTATTTATTTCAGGCAAGTTTATTACTCATTGTTATTGACATGAGAGGCATCCGAACAGTCGCAAAGCAGGGCAGGCTCTGGCTTTCTTATTCAGAACAATTGAATTCACATTGTGGGGCCCATTCACTAAGCTCGAGTGAAGGAATAGAGGAAAAAAACTTTGATTTTAGATTTTTTTTTTTGGCTACTTCGACCATCGAATTGGCTACTTCAACCTTTGAATCGAACGATTCGAACTAAAAATCGTTCGACTATTCGATAATCGAAGTACTGTCTCTTTAAAAAAAACTTCGACCCCCTAGTTCGCCACCTAAAACCTACCGAGGCCAATGTTAGCCTATGGGGAAGGTCCCCATAGGCTAACACTGTACTGTACTGTAGCTGGCAACCTGCTCTTCGACTATACGATGTGCATGTACCTGATGCATTGGATCGGCCCAGGTGCTGGATGACACGGTGGATTCAGCAGTGAAATACGAGATTCTGCTCTTTGCATCTATATCGCTGCATCTTCGTGCCCTTCGTGCACAGTGCTAAAAGTGCAAAGTGTGAGTGCCACCCAGTGAGCCCTACCTGAAAGAATGGGCTCCCAAAATACTCTAGAGCCCCAGGCCATAGGCGTATAAAGTCTGTGGGCTCACCTTCACCAAAGCTAGGGTTGGCCCCACCATCCCTGACCCCCCGGCACAAAGGGCACAGACAGGGGGCAAGGGCCTTCAGACTCTCCCTTGCCCAGTTCTTTCTATGGAAGTGTGTTGTGTGCAAAGAATTGTGGGAACCATAAATCTACTGTCTGGTCTGTTAGCATTAAATGTTCTCAAAATTCATTGTGGATTCCATTTGAGCAAGCGTGTGTTTGGATATTAATAAAAACAACAAAAGAAAGAGAAATCATTTCATCATTAAGGGGATTATTTATCAAAATCCTAATTTTTCTGATTTTTTTAAATAAAAAAAGTCTGACCAAACTAGAATCCACCATTTGACCTTATTAATTATTAAAAAAAAAGTTTGATTTAATCGGTTCGGGTAAAAACTTGATAAAATTGATAATAAATCTGTCTTTTTTTCCGAAAAGGTCAGATTTTCGGGCTAATTCCAGTTAAGACCAAAGAAGCTTCACGATAGATTAGGGACCTCTCCCATAGACTTATACACAACCTCGGCAGGTCTGAGATGGTGGATTTTCAGATTCTGGCTTTTTGCTGCATCAGACTTTAATAAATCTCGAAAAATTCTAATTTAAATTAAAAAAATAAATAAAACAAAATTGGAGTTTAGTGAATAAACCCCTTAGAATTTTCCCTGAATATGTTTTATTATGTAAATATGTTTCATTCTTTTTTCTATTCACAATGAGTTGCTGGAATGAGAAGGAGTTGTAATAGTGTCACAACATGGCATGTTATTGGCAAATCCTGCAAGGCTGGCACAGTTCAAATATCAGCAAATCACCCAGGATCACAAAGAATCAATTGCATTAATGCTGGCAAATGATACGGCTGTTTGGATGGCAGTGCGGATGTTAATCAACAATGGAAGCAATGCGCCACCCAGCTAGAGCCACGAAGACTTGAGGATGGGAAAAGGATCATTGGCTCAATGGAGAAAAAAACCTGGATAATACAGGTTGCTAAATGAACAATTTCAATTTTATACTGCCGTAATGACAAGGACCCACCGTTGTGAAGGAGTAATTGCAACCAACAATTTCATGAGTTCTGGAAGCGATGGACTGAGAGGCCAATGCCAAGCCAACCAGTAGTTGCTGAAAACCAGATCCAGCAAGTTCCTTTAGGGCTAGTCCACACGAGGAGATTCGGGGAGATTTTGTCGCCTGGCGACTAATCGCCTCGTCTTTTGCGCGACTATCTCCCCCAACTGCCTCAGCGTTTTTCCCCATAGGCTGCAACGCAAAGTCTCCTGTGCTAATGCACACACGGCAATGCGTTTTCAATAGTCACCCAAAGTTGCCTCAGTGAGGCATTATCGGGTGAGGCATTATCGGGGAGATAGTCGCGAAAAAGACGAGGCGATTAGTCGCCAGGCGACTAATCTCCCCGAATCTCCTCGTGTGGCCTTACCCTTACCCTGAAGGAGAATTGGGATCACTGCTAGCAATCTGGTCTGTAAAAGGCTCTCAATAGTATTTTAATATCAGAGATAGAAATTCAGCTTGCTATTAAGTGCTTTCAAGGTGCCTTATTCTCATTTCATAAGCACTAGAAATAGTAATAATGGGTGGAAAGTTTTGCAAACTACACCAACCAATCAGCAAGTTCCATTTATTGCTCTTATATTTGAATGGGTTGTTTACTATGGGTCATACTGTTGTATATACAGTATGTTTCTAGTAGCAATCCCAGGTTAGTTTATTTTTAGTGTCCATGATCAATTTTCTTGTAACAGGGTTATTAATTTAAAGTGCTTTTATTTATTTATAATTGTTATTATTAATGAAAAGATTAGGAGTCAGCCCACCCAGCATATAAAAATAAACATGGGGAAGAGATGAAAGAAATGACAAATAGCCAAATAGCTAAAAAAGAATGGATCTGTTTTTATAAATGATCTCAAGAAGTTCTGAAGCACTAACTGTAGCCTTTAGAGCAGTGGTTCTCAAACTGGAGGTGCTTGAGCTTTTGAAGGGAGGTTAAGCCTTGAGGCCAGATAGAGGAAGATTTGGGGAGAAAATCTACTTACTCAGCTAGAGCCATCTGAGAGTCCAAATTGAAGGTCAATTCAGAGTAAAAACGTTATTTTCTACTGGAGGTGCTTGAGCTTTTGAAGGGAGGTTAAGCCTGGAGGCCAGATAGATTAAGATTTGGGGAGAAAATCTACTTACTCAGCTACAGCCACCTGAGAGTCCAAATTGAAGGTCAATTCAGAGTAAAAACTTTATTTTCTACTGGAGGTGCTTGAGCTTTGTAAGGGAGGTTTAGCCTGGAGGCCAGATAGAGCAAGATTTGGGGAGAAAATTTACTTACTCAGCTAGAGCCACCAAATTGAAGGTCCATTCAGAGTAAAAACTTTATTCTCTACATATCCTTGGAACTGTGACTGAATGCAGATACATCAATCATGTCTTCTATCTGTCACCTTGTCACAAGCTAAGGAAACCGTGGCCAAAGGTTGGGCTTTCAAAGAATTGGAAGGCACTGTTTTAGGTAATTGTCTGTAAATTCTGAAACAGAATCTGTAGCTTTTAGGGTTCTTGGGTAGTTCTGGGCAGTTAAAGCACCAGAGTTTTTAAGTAGACCAAAAACATGGCGTTGAAGTGTCCAAAACCGCCCCTTATAGACTAACAATGTAGTTGTCAAATACCATAACTCCATACCGCCATTTTCGTTTATGTGATTCTGCCACATTGAAGAAATGAAACATAAAATACTCATATAATCATCCTTAAATTAGAAGTCTGTGGGGGTGGACAGAAGCCTCTAGCAGAAGCAAGAGGTAAGTGGTCATGAAATCAGTTTTTTGTCCAGTTTCTACATCATCCTTTGGTTTATATCTCAATAAAATCTGATGGATTATGCACCATGACCCTTAACTTCATCATTAGGTTCAATTAATAACAAATATAGGGTCAACTTCAGCACCAAGCCCTGCTAGACAATATTTTTTCACTTGATCCTAAGGAAAACAGTTCAGCTAAATCCCAGTTCCCACTCGTATGTAGACACAAATAAACCTGGAAGTAATGTTTTGCATAAGAAAAGGCATGCTTATTTTACTGCCTATATATAGGAAAATAAAACCATGATAAACCTGCCTTACAGACTGAGTGTATTTGTTCTTTAACAAGATCATTTTACATTGAAGGAAAGTGCAGCTATTAATGTATTTCAAGGGGGTATTTTATTCTCTGCTGCATTTTCCTATCATTCTACCATAATAAAGATTTGCTTCTTAAATATATATAATTATGCTTAAATGTTTTTTTTTTCCCTGAAATGTATTTGACAGGAACGTCTTACAGTAGACTTACCAATCACGGAGCAAGTCAATGAAAACCTCATGTTTATCAGCCTCTAATTTCAAAGTCTTTGACTCCGCGCACAATATCCGCGCTTATTAGCCTAGAATTAATGGCAGTTGAAGGAAAAAACGAAAGTGTAACAGAAGTTCTTTGTCTCAAGAAATACCAAAGTGTTACTTTATATTTGGTTTAATTGTTTGTTCAAAATAAATGACGGGCGCGTAGACAAAAGGAGACGGGTTTCTAATGTGCACCAGACCGATGGTAATGAAACGCTAGTGTCATGTATCAAGTAATACAAACCATGAGATAATTGTATGGTTCTCTTTATACAAATCAAGTTGAAGCATTACGTAAAAGAACAGCCAACCATATTTTTCCTTCTTAACCCAACATAATTAGAAGAGGGAAAAACAGCTAAATGCGTCCGATCGTATAAAGCTGGAAGAACTTCATCAGATGTTTATTTTAACACGCTAGTAATGCCGGCAAAAATATTACCAATCACCCCTGGTTGTAATTTTATGGGAGGGCTGGGAATAAAAATAAAAATATCTCTATGAGAGAGATTACAGTCTGTGTGGCCTTTCTCAGAAGCAATTCCAAAGCCTGTTATCTTAAACACCGTCATTATGTGGAACAAACACAAAAAAGAATAAATCAAAACCTGAACAAGCGATAAGGTAGGAAAGAAGATAGAAATTTTTGTAGTCAATTTATTTTTACACAATTTATACATGCTCCTTTATTGTGTGTGAGTTGATTTTATCACTTAAAATGGATATTTTTATTTTTTTAATTTAATTAAAAATTTTTTTTATAGCTTTGTCTTCCTTTATAAGTGATAATTTGTGAGGCAGGGCTGCCAAGTTTGCACCCACCCGGCATCTGTTGGTTTGACTTTTTCTTTGCTCAGGAAGGCAATTTATTGTAGGTTGCCACTTTTTATAAGATTTGGATTGGGCCGACTCCTTAGTAGGCAACTAAACTAAACGTGAACCCCTTTAATAGAAATGGTTTTGCTGTGTATAATTTTTTTTTTATTTTTATTTTTTTACTAATCTGGAATTATCTTGCAGATCTCAATATAGTTTTGGTAATTTATGTTATATTGGATTTTAACAAGTAAAAGATAGAGGTGTAGAACATAGGGGCAGATGTATCAAGGGTCGGATATCGAGGGTTAATTAACCCTCGATATTCGACTGCCGAATTAATATCGAAGTGAAGGATTTTGCGCAATTCGTTCAATGCAGGGTCGGACTGGGGGGCCCGGGGCCCACCGGGACTACTGTCCAGGGCCCCCTGAGCCCCCCACCCCCATACCGTGATGCGCACTGGCGGCTGCGTGACGGCGTGGCTCGACGCTCCTGCTTGAAAGGCACCGCTTAGGGATCTGTATGAATGTCACTGCGCGCATGTGCAGACGGAGCAGCACGGCGCCTATAGAAATCTTTTTTTTTTTCAAACAAACTTGTTGGGAGAGGGGTCTGGCCCGGCGGGGGCCCATTAAGGGTCGGGGCCCACCGGGTTTTTTCCCGGTTTCCCGCCGGGCCAGTCCGACACTGGTTCAATGGAACGATCGAAGGAATAATTGTTAGATCGAACGATTAAATCCTTTGAATCGAACGATTCGAAGGATTTTAATCCATCGATCGAAGGATTATCCTTCGATCAAAAAATTGTTAGCAAGCCTATGGGGACCTTCCCCATAGGCTAACATTGGCCTTGGTAGGTTTTAGGTGGGGAACTAGGGGGTGGAAGAAATTTTCAAAGAGACAGTACTTCGATTATCGAATAGTCGAGCGATTTTTAGTTCGAATCGTTTGATTCGAAGTCGAAGGTCGTAGTCGAAGGAGAACATTCGATGGTCGAAGTAGCCATATTCGACCGAAATTCCAACTTTTTTTCCTCTATTCCTTGACTCGAACTTAGTGAATGGGCCCCATAGTATGGGATAGAATAAGAATAGTATCAATGTAGATAAAGAAAGGAAATACTGTTTTTGAGACAATATCTCAAGTATAGCAGAAAGCAAACTATATACAATTTGGGAAGAAAACAGCAAGCCTATGATAACAGTGGCATAAACATACAACTTTTTGAAATGCAGTGGGTTACATTCCTGTATGGTTCTCTATAGTAAGAAAGAAAATAAACATAAAAATATAAGAAAAAGCAAATATTGGGGATGTAAGGAGCTATATTTCCAATATCAATGCGAATGATAGGTCTGGTGTAGCAAATCCATATTTATTAACCTTAAATGTCTCAAATGTTTTACCATGTTTACGAAAGTTCACAAATGAGTTTATCCCAGCTGAGATCAAGTTGAATGCCACATTGATCTGCCAACACAACCTCTTCAGAGACACTGCTCCCAAATACTTATGATACTGAAGATGACATCTCATTTTTTAGGGGCCGATTCACTAACTTCGAGTGAAGGATTCGAAGTTAAAAAACTTCAAATTTCGAAGTTTTTTTGGGGCTACTTCGACCATCGAATGGGCTACTTCGGCCTTCGACTACGACTTCGAATCGAAAGATTCAAAGTAAAAATTGTTCGACTATTTGACCATTCGATAGTCGAAGTACTGTCTCTTTAAAAAAAACTTCGACCCCCTAGTTCGCCATCTAAAAGCTACCGAAGTCAATGTTAGCCTATGGGGAAGGTCCCCAAAGGCTTGGCTAACTTTATTTGATCGAAGGATATTCCTTCGATCGTTGGGTTTAAATCCTTCCAATCGTTTGATTCGAAGGATTTAATCGTTCGATCGAACTATCTGCGCTAAATCCTTCGACTTCGATATTCGAAGTCGAAGGATATTAATTCCTAGTCGAATATTGAGGGTTAATTAAACCTCGATATTCGACCCTTAGTGAATCGGCCCCTTAGTGTCTTCTGTTGCTAAATCTATTATTTAGGAATAATCCAGTATCAGGGATCCATTTATGACCCATGAACCTTAGGCCAGGAGGACTTTTTGCATCATTTAATCATCTCTAAAAGTATCCTTTCATAGTACAGTTTTTAGAAAAAGCAAATCACTGGCACACAACAGGGGTAGTGCTGGCAGGGCAGGCCCTTGCTAGTTTATTGTGGGGTGCAATGTTTTGTGGTAAAGCCTCCAAAATGTTGCAACTCGCAATAAACTAGCAAGGGCCTGCACTGTCAATACTAACCCTGTGTGCCAGTGATTTGCTTTTTTCCATGTTGGTTGTGAGGTTGCCAATTCCTCTTCCACTGTGCACCAGGATCTATCAAAATGGAGCGCCAGGGTGTGAGAGCGTGACTTTCTTTCTGACAGTTGTTAGGTGGCCCTACACAGGTGATTTTAGCTGCCGATTTGGCTCCCTCAGTCCCAATTGCCAGATTATCTGTCCATGTACAGGGCACTCCAATGGGCCTACTAGATCAATTCATCCAGATATTGATCTGATTGCTTTAAAAATTCCCACATGATGACCACACCAGCTCGTTGATGAGATCCTTGCCCTGATGACCTGTATCATTGTGATTCAATCATTTAACCCTAGGGCCAAAGCATTAGATCAGTCTGATATTGGCTACATCAAGGTGGGCATATTGAGGTCACCAAACGTGTGGATCTCTCATTGTGTGACCAGCTTTAGGCACAGCGAAACAAGAAAGCTTGCACAATAAAAATACAACTTCTTAGAATTACTGTTAAGATAAATGGATATTCTTTATTGCAGAAAACTGACCATCGCTGATAAGAAGTGGATAAAAAGACATAGGGGGTGTTTTGGATAAATGAAATTATATTTGTAATGAGTAGGCACGGCCGAAATATGACATAGGTCAAAAAAAGGAGCAGCGGGTTGATTTTTTAGTCAGTTTATTTATGTCTTTAACATCATGACCTCGTCATCACACAAAAGACTTAGGGGCGGATGTATTAAGGGTCGAATATCGAGGGTTAATTAACCCTCGATATTCGACTGGCAAATTAAAATCCTTCGACTTCGAATATCGAAGGATTTTGCGCAATTCGTTCGATCGAACAATCGAAGGATTAATCCTTTGAATCGAACGATCTGAAGGATTTTAATCCATCGATCGAAAGATTTTCCTTCAATCAGAAAAAACTTGGAAGCCTATGGGGGACCTTCCCCATAGGCTAACATGGACTTCGGTAGCATTTAGGTGGCGAACTAGGGGGGTCGAAGTTTTTTCTTAAAGAGACAATACTTCGACTAGCGAATGGTCGAATAGTCGAACAATTTTTAGTTCGAATCCTTCGATTCGAAGTCGTAGTCGAAGGTCGAAGTAGCCCATTCGATGCTCGAAGTAGCCCAAAAAACACTTCGAAATTCAAAGTTTTTTTTTTCCTCTATTCCTTCACTCGAACTTAGTGAATGGGCCCCTAACAGTAAATATTCTACAAATTCCATCCTTATACATGCTTAGTGATGTCATTAGTTACAGCGTGTCCTTAGTGATGTCATTTGTGTCACACTGCAAACAGAAATATTTGTACTATAAAATTATTCACACGGTTATAAAATAAAGGATATAACCTCAAGATTCAAAATCCTGTATAAATATTATATAAATATATAATATGGTCATGGAGCTCCTCGGTGACATCTAATATTCTGATATTGTACAATAGGAGGTACATTATTTCATATATATATATATATATATATATATATATATATATATATATATATATATATTTATATTTTATTAAGATATGAGATAATATAACGAAAATATCAATAACTGAAAAAGGTTGGAGTCCGGTTACAAGGCGCGATAAATATGCAACCTTCTTGAATTTTAAATATGACCCTTATTTATAATCCTAATTGATTTAGGGGGTGTTTAGTAGAGGGCATAATATCTAATATAAAGAGGGCATAATGTTTTATATCAGTTCAGTAGAGGCATAATGTTTCACATCAGGAGGACATGTCCAAAAACAATAAACCATACTTCATGTAGCCACCTTGAAACCATCTCTTGGTTCTACTGAGTATCTAAGAATCTTCTCATCTGCCTGTAGCAGGTACTTCTGTAATGTTAGGGGTAGGGATGCACCCTATCCAGGATTCGGTTCGGGTTCGGAATCCTTCTTCCTGGCTGAACCGAATCCGAATCATATGCAAATTAGGGCTGGGGAGGGAAACCATGTGACTTTTTGTCACAAAACAAGGAAGTAAAAAATGTTTTCCCCTTCCCACCCCTAATTTGCATATGCAAATTAGGATTCAGATTCGGTTCGGTATCGTGAAGGATTCGGGGGTTCGGCCGAATCCAAAATAGTGGATTCGGTGCATCCCTTGTTAGGGGTCTCGCTAGCACTGAAAGCCGGTCTTGCATTTTGGGAAAAGTTGACACGGGCTCCCCTGTCCCAATGGCTTAATGGAGGGGGGGGGCTTAAACAAAACAATTAGAGGGTTATTTATTTATAAGTCCAAATTTATATCAATATTTTCTGCTACAAACTCCAATCAAATCCCCTCGGGTTTTTTATGCTTATTTATTATTAAATTTTCCCGAAAATTTGCTTCGCAGGAAAAAATCTGATTTTTAATCTGAATTTTCACATTTTTTTTTCGGATTTTCACCTGAACACTCCGATTTTTGCCAAAAAACTCAGAAAACATTGGGGTACTGCATGAAATCCAGCGCACATCAAAAAATCATTGGGACTTCTCCCATTAACTTATATGCAACCTCGACAGGTCTGAGATGCCGGATTTGCTGATTCAGACTTTTCCATCCTCACGGTTTAATAAATTCCATGAAATTCGTGATTTTCTAAAAGTCTTATTTTATAATAAAAAAATCACGTATTTTCTGTGACTGTTGCAGTCGGAGTTTAGTAAATAGCCCGCTTATTGTACTATTAACATATGCATCACAACAAACTATTAAAACAAATGTTCATTTCTAAATGTTGCGTTTGAAAGCGCGCCATATGCTTCAAAAATCAAATCCCTTTGTGACGGACAGGTGGTTGTCTGTAGCAGAACAACAGTCGATATAAGCAAGAAAACGTGGAATGCCGACAGAAGGATATTAAGATATTGTTTGTGCGGTTATGTAAAAGTCGCCCAGCGCTGAATACTAATGCACCGAAATGTTTTACGCCAAACATCTGTTTCAAGATATACACGGCTCTTCCAATAAACATGCTCATTTACATTAATGGCTGTTGGAGAAGCAAGCGGAGACGTGGCATGTTCCGTGGTAAAACGGTATTTTTATATGTACCAATTATGTCATTAGCTGAAACGCCATCCCAAGATTTTAATAACAAAATGCTGCTCTTGATTTAGGCCCATCTGTCGTTTGTTATTACTTAACAAGGTGATTTCCAAACATTCCGACCCTACTGGCATTATTCCATCTTTGCAAAACCTCCGGAGCCACCCTTGAGCTGTGCATTGATTTTTTAATTTATTTAAATTTAAATTAAATTTAAACCTATTTATGGGCAATTTTTTTTGTACCCCAGCACTTGCACCTCTTCCCATATATCAAATATCTAACGTTTCCCATTTTTATTTTGCACCTTCCAAATCATTCATGGTAAGGGCAGCAGCAAGTCTCCAATCAGAGAGGGTGGTGTAAAAAAACGCACTTATTAATCCTCAATATTTAAGCTGGAAACCACGTGAAATAAATTCAGCACCTATGGACGTATGAACCATTTAGCACAGGATACGTTGACTTTCAGACATCCAATGGATTTAGATCGTGTTCATTCATAATCACATTGTTTACGGACATCCACAGTTTTTTATTTTAGAATCACAGTAGATTTTTTTTTATAAGGTCTCTAGAACCAAAAAAAAAAAAAACAGTCAACTTTTCTCAGCAGATTAGAGTTGAAATAGAATGGACTTGCTGCTAATTGTTTTAGAAGCCGCTTGTGATGATGTTTCTGCGTGGCTTGAGTCATGAATGGGGGAATATTTTAACCATACATTTCTGATTAGTTTGGGGTTTTGAGTTGGCCCTTCTGAAATATTTTCCATGTTCGATTTTCGTTCCAAAAATTATCCAATCACAAGGATCCAAAAGAACATTCTAGTTGGAACAACAACTATCAATTAAACCCATGTGTTTTTAATTGGAATGTAAAGCAATACAATCCCTTGCAACCTATTCACTAACAGTTATGTTGCTGCCTAGTGAGTACTGCCCTATGATTTTACTTTCTAGTGAATGCAGTTAAAATTCAGCCCACTCGAAACTACACATTTTTCCCTATTCTCCAACAAAATAAGAGGTTCAACAACACTGCATTATCAGGTGGTTATTACTAGCCAATTGATTTACAACACCATTCAACACAATCGGGAATGTAGTAAGAGAAACAGGACACTGATTTCATATCAAGCACAAAGTTCTCCTCATAGTTTTGTAAAAACAGAAACCAGTCAGGTCTTTGCTTTCAAACAGCGTGTTGGCATCTGTGGGTTATGGTACCAAGTTTTGAAGGTGGCTGAGACTTATAGGAAGTCATAGGTGAATTTTGCCGGGAAACAGTGAAAAATTAGCGAAGCGCATTGACGTCAATGGCGGTCAAAATAATTTTGATGCCCGCAACAATTTTTGGAACGTGGGCCTATTTTGTACAAATGCATTTAACTCAAAGGGGATTTTTTGCCTGCAAATTTTCACCGCAGTTTTGCCGGCTAAAACGAAGGGCAAAACTAATTCACGCCTGGTGAATTTATTTGCCCATTACTACTTACAGGTCATAAAAGAGAGAAAAGGAGGAAGAATGAACTTTCCTTAAATGTTATGCTTTGTGAGACCCCCTTTAAAGTATGTTAAGTTCAAACTACAAAGCCATAATTTATGTAAGGACACTCCCTAGGTCCAGAACAGTGGTCCCCAACCAGTGGCTCACAAGCAACATGTTGCTCACCAACCAAGTAGATGTTGCTCCCAGCAGGCCTGGACTGGGAGTCAAAATAGGCCTTGCCATTACAAGTACAGCCCCTACCAGCCCACTATATGGTAACTTTCTATTGAACCATACAGCAGCCCCTCTGGCATTTGCCAGAACCCACAGATTGCCAGTCCGGGCCTGGCTCCCAGTGGCCTCAAAGCTTCATTTTGAATTCCAGGCTGGGAGGCAAGTTTTGGTTACATAAAAATCAGGTATACTGCCAAACAGAGTCTCTCCTGTAGGCTACCAGTCCACTTGGGGGCTACTAAATCACCAATCACAGCCTTTATTTGGCACCCACAGGAACTTCTTTCATGCATTTGTTGTTCCCCAACTCTTTTTATATTGGAACATGGCTCATATTTAAAAAAGGTTGGGGATCCCTGACCCAGAACATCTCCTAGACACGTAGTAACTGTGCATTTGAATGCCAACATAGAGGGTTCTGTGCAACCCTTGTGGAATCGATAAAGAGGTGACTAACTAACAATATTTAGCAAGCAGCACATCTATTTATATATCAGATCTATTGAGTTGAGCTTCAAGAGTTGTGCTCTTGGGCTTCAAGAGTTATGTATGTGTTAGTTGTGGAGGGGACAGCACACCATAATGCGGTTACAGGTTTGGTTACTAGATAGTGGAGATAAAAGTCGAGTGCAGCTAGATCTCCAGCCCCACCAATAAAAATAATTTATAAGAGATTTCGTTTTTTAGAAAAACACAAGGGGATACAGGCCTGATGAGACCTGAGTGGATGACTTGTTTACATTATATGAATAAGGGAATTTGGAACCCATACCCGCAACCTGCAATCCACAACCCGAACTCGCAACCTGCATTCTTACCCGCTTGGAACCACTACCCGACCCGCAAGTACCTTATCCGCAACCCGGACCTGCTGACCATCAAGAATCAGTAAGTGCTGTCATTGTAAACCGGAAGTGACATCATCTGAATGAGACGTGATCAGAAAAAAAGGTGTAAAACAGGAAGTGACATCATCGGAAGTAGATGTGATCAGAAAAAAAAGAGTAGAAGTCGCTATTGAGAAGACCAGTGGCCCAACCCGCTACCCGCAGAACCACCGGCCCACTTCTATACCCGCACCCGGAACTTCTACCCACAACGCGCAGGGTACCGCAGGTTTTTGCGGGTAACCCGCGGGTACCCGACCCGCTGCAGGACTCCAGATTGCTTCTTCTTCCAGAGGTTTTAGAAAGCTAATGCGAAATAACTGAACATTACAACTTACTTTTGTTATTTAGCTCCTCGGTTTAATTTCACAAACACAAGTTATAAAATTCTTCATGCGTGATTTAAAAAATAAATAAATAAAAAAATAAGCCCAGATATCTAACAGTCCTCCTCCCACATTGCACAAAGCCGATATAAGGAAAAAAAAACAAGTAATTGCTCTGTTCTATTTTCAGTCTTTTGGCAATGTGTGCGGAGCCAGATGTTTGCGAGCAGAACACATGGAAGGCTCTAATTTATAAGATAAAAGGTATGGGGGTCATGGAAAGCATACTGTAGGTCCGTAGCGATGCAAGGCTACACTTTGTAAATCAAAAAAGAAAATGCGAGATAAATTAGGCTACTTTCCTTTTTCTTTACCATGTACAAAGCTTTAATAAGTTCACTTTAAAAGAAAAACTGAACTTGGTATTTTTCTTTTTCAGATTTCTGCTCAAATAACATCTTTTGACATTTATAGTTAATGAGACCCTGATAGCTACAAACACAAGTTTTGCTTTATAGCAGAGCTTTAGAAGTTAGTTACATCTTGCGCTCGGCTTATGTCGATGATTTACTTTATATCGTTTTTCGGGGGTTTCTCTGGAGTATCACCTGTATATGGCTGCCAGGTGGGTCTCCTGGGTGCTTGATAGAGGGCAAACAAGTAGGGCAGCTGGGCATTCAGTGCCAATACATTAAGGGCAGGTCTGTAAAGAAGTCTCTCTCTGTCTCCCATTGCCTGAAACTGTTATAAAGAAATACTATACTAGCTGAACTGGTATTTATTTCTGGAACAATCCTTATCCTCCCCAAAGACTTCTGTGCCCAAATCATGTTGGTTTCTTAATAGGAGTCTATATCCCTTATACCCGTCTTGTGTTTTAGACAACTGCTTGATTATATTTTTCATGTAAATTGGCCCAAAAGTGTTGTACAAAGTCAGATACAAAAGTCTTGCCCCAAAGAGCTTATACGTTTGGTGTCTAAAACATTTGCTTGGAACCACAAGGAATTAACACAAGACTAATCACACAAGGTCCATTGTGAAGCTTGCACCAGGAATTCCATGGATACAAGTGCTCGGTGGATAAATCTTAAAAGACACAAATTGTTTAGGGTTCTTGCATTTGTGCCCATGGTTTTACAAAATGGATTACATTGTTTAATTGATTAATTGATTAATTAGGCTCTGGTTTTACCAATCAGCTACATATAAATTCAGACCCAGTATTGGGGATGGCACTCGTGTCTGGGGCATGGCACGAGTGCTAACATTTCTTAAGTGCTAAAATTTCACAAGTGCTTAGAAATGACAGTTAAACAAGACAGTTGGACAAGGCATTGACAAGGCAAAAGGAACCGGATTCCCCTGCAATCAACTGTGAACCATCTGGGAGAAGAAGAAAACAGATTTGTTTGTACCTGCTAGTTTGTTACTTCTTACTCCAAACATGCTTTATCCTGCATTTCTCCTTCTTTCATTCTCATGCTTCATAAAGCATTTTTCACTACCTCCTCCGGCAAATCCCACTTCTATACAAATCTCAGCCTCTCTTCTCTCCTCTCCTTCCCTCTCCACACATGAAGTATATAAAGTACTCTGTTTAGCTATTCCACAAAGCTCCTCTTTTTCATACAAACCAAGGACTTATAAATCCCACTCTCACTTAGTCTTTCTTTCCTTTCTATTACTGACAGCTGGGGACATTTCCCCAAACCCTGGCCCTTACCCCATCCCAGTTATAACACGGCCACGAGCTCCTTCTCTCCGGAGCAAATTCAAACAGTACAGAACACTTACTCCTATACCCAAAAACCCAGTTAATCTTTCCTGTGCTCTCTGGAATGTCAGATCTGTTTGCAACAAGCTCACCGCTATACACGACCATTTCATTGTAAATTCCTTTAACCTACTCGCACTTACTGACACCTGTCTCTCTCCTACTGACACTGCCTCACCTGCTGCCCTGTCCTATGGGGGCCTACACCTTACTCATACTCCCACACCTGGTAACAGACCTGGAGGTGGGGTAGGTTTGCTTCTCTCTCCCCGCTCTACTTTTAAAATTCTTCCACCTGTTCCCTCTCTATCATTCTCCTCATTTGAGTCTCACTGCATTAGGCTCTTTCTTACCCGTTAACAACATTAACAACTCTTCTGTCTCTAAACTTCTTTCACTAACCTCCTCCCTAGGCTTATCTTTGTGCTCAGACTCCCCCTCTCACTCCAGCGGTAACACTCTGGATCTCATATTTACCAGACTCTGTTCAACCACCAATTTTACTAACTCACCATTTCCCCTCTCTGATCACAATATGGTCACATTTCAACTCTCACTAACTCCCTCCTCACCCCCTGCTATTCCCCAAACACGTACTTACCGTGACTTGCAAGCTATAGACGTGTCACATCTTTCTTCTTCCTTTGACTCTCTTCACTCACTAATATCTCAGCCATCTCATGTCCTAATGTGGCTACCTCTGTCTACTATAGTCCTCTCACCACTGCCCTAAAAGAGCTTGCTTCTATAAAAACTAAAACGTTCTAGACCCAAACCACTTCAACCTTGACACACTGCTCATACAAAAGCGCTCCAAAGACATTCACATGCACTTGAGCGTCGCTGGCGCAAATCCCGTTCAGAAACAGACTTTTGGAGCTACAAATCTGCACTGCGCTCCTTTAACACCAGCCTCTTCCAAGCCAAACAAACATACTTTACTTCACTCATTTACTCCCTTTCTAAAAAACCAGCACAACTTTTCTCCACCTTTAACCCTCTCCTTTCCCCTTCTCCACCCCCTCCATGCACATCTGTCTCTGCTCAAGATATTGCTGAGCACTTCAAAAACAAAATTGACACTATCAGAAGGGACATTACACTACTCAACCCCCCTAGACTTCCACCACCCTCCCTCCACACTCCCCAGTCTCTCCTGTGCTCCTTCACCCCTGTCACTGATGAGGAATCTCAAAGCTTCTGGCCTCTTCTCACCTTACCACCTGCCCGCTTGATCCAATTCCCTCAAAACTTCTCCGCAATACCAATCCTTGTCTAATCAAAGCCTTAACTCACCTATTTAATCTTTCCCTCTCAACTGGACTGTTTCCTTCTCAACTAAAACATGCTCTTGTCACCCCCATTCTGAAAAAACCCTCCAATCTTGACAACCTCCGACCTATCTCTCTGCTACCTTTCATCTCTAAACTACTTGAGCGCCTAGTCTACAACCGACTTACCTCATTCCTCTCTGACAATAACCTGCTGGACCCCCTACAATCTGGTTTTAAGCCACAAGACTCCACGGAAACTGCCCTGACTCGACTAACTAATGACCTTTTAACCGCTAAAGCTAACAATCATTTCTCACTACTAATACTGCTTGATCTCTCAGCCGCATTTGACACTGTAGATCACCCTCTCCTCCTCCAGTCCCTCCAGTCGCTTGGCCTTCGTGACACAGCCCTGTCCTGGTTCTCTTCTTACATCACCAATCGTTCCTTCAGTGTCTCCTACAATGGAGTATCATCTTCTCCCCTACCTCTTTCTGTTGGAGTTCCTCAAGGCTCTGTCCTAGGACCATTACTATTCTCCCTCTACACTTCCTCCCTTGGCAAATTAATAAATTCGTACGGTTTCCACTACCACCTCTATGCTGACGATACTCAGATCTATCTCTCATCTCCTGATCTCAACCCAGAACTTCTAACTCGCGTCTCCTCCTGCCTGTCCGCTATCTCTACCTGGATGTCGCAACGCTACCTTAAATTAAACCTCTCTAAAACTGAAATGGTTCTCTTTCCTCCAAATAACAACAGTAACATCCCCGAAGTATCCATCATAGTTAACAATTCCACTATCGCCCCCTCTCCCCAGGCCCGGTGCCTTGGGGTTATCCTAGATTCTGCCCTGTCATTCACTCCTCATATCCAGTCACTTATCAAATCATGTCACTTCCACCTAAGGAACATATCCAAAATACGATCATTTATCACCCAAGACGCTGCCAAAATTCTTATCCACTCTCTCATCATATCGCGTCTAGACTACTGTAACTCTCTTTTAATTGGCCTCCCCCTCCAGAGACTGTCACCTCTCCAGTCCATAATGAACACTGCTGCGAGGCTCATACACCTCAGCAACCGCTCCTCCTCTGCCTCGCCATTCTGTCAATCCCTGCACTGGCTTCCGTTACCTTTCAGAATCAAATTCAAATTAATGACACTGACTTTCAAAGCACTTCACAACTCTGCTCCACCCTACATCTCTGAACTCATCTCTATATACTCACCCACTCGCTTACTACGGTCCTCTACTGACCTGCTACTCAACTCTTCTCTCATTACCTCCTCACATGTTCGCATTCAAGACTTTGCAAGGGCTGCACCCCTCCTCTGGAACGCTCTCCCACGGTCTGTCTGACTTTCTCCCAACCTTTCTGCTTTCAAAAAATCTCTGAAAACGCACTTCTTTCGAGAAGCCTCCCCTCACTCTGCTTAACTACCAAACGCAACACCACATACAGTACCACTTTTCTCACCCACTCACTTCGATCTTGCCCACTCCCACACCTTGTGTATTACTCCCTCCCCTTTAGACTGTATGCCTATGCATAGGGCCTTCCTCACCTTTTTGTACCTGTATTGATTGTGATGTTTGTTACTCCATATGTTCTATATATGTAATTCATGTGATGTAGTTGTATAATCACATTTACTTTACAGTGCTACGCAATATGTTGGCGCTATATAAATACATGTTAATAATAATAATAATAATAATTATTCTTTTATTCTTTGTAGATGTCACAGTCAGAATGAACTATACAGTAGTGAGTAACACACATTGGGGAGAGAGAACTAGTAGCATAAAGGAAGGTTATGTAAGATCAGAACCAAAATCTTTGGTAAAAGAACTGAAATTGTTAAATTTATAAGTTAGCTGAATTGCTTTTAGGGCAGAGACAACGTGAAGACTCTAGGAGATTAGTCGCCTGACAACAAATCGTCTCTTCTACGGGCGACTAATCTCTCCGAACTGCCTTCCCGTCGGCTAGAACTTAAATCGCTGGCGGGATGGCACTCGGATCGCTTCATTTTGAAGTTTCCTCGTGAGGCAATTTTGTACAATAATAACACATTGCAAAAAATATTTAGCTTGTTTACTGAAGATTTCAGTAAAATGCAATACAAAGAGACATAATGGTAGTTATAACAATGTTTATCCCAGTGCTGAAGCGAACAGCCATCAGTCGCCAGCTCCCTTTTACTCATCCAGTGCAATCAGTCAAAGCAAACTGTTAAGTGCTATGTGCTACTGCACCCTGGGCACACTTTATCCGCGTTAATATATAACCCACAAGGTGCCTAAGATCTGAATTGTAAAGATGGCCATACACGGGCAGATGAAGATCCCATCAGTCAGATGCGGTCCCGCCATAAGACCGCCCATATTGGCAGCATTATGATCTGATCGTTGGGCCCTAGGTCCCATGATCGGATCAGCCCAATATCACCCACCTCAATGTGGGCATATCAATGCGAGATCTGCTTGTTTGGCAACATCATCCAAAGCGGATCTCTCCATGTATGGCCAGCTAGTGTAATTGAGGACCTTAGAATTCCTAGATACATCTACTCTACCAAACCATGGATTCAATGATACTTCATCTGCTCCCTGAATTTCTTCTGACTACAAGACGAGTCAGTGGGTTCTTGATTAGATTAGAAATATGGTTCTTCATATGGGACGGAAATAGTCTTTGTTAGACTGCATCTGCATATTTTGTATATTAAAATATATGGGTCATTTACAACCCAAAATGTAATGTCCAAAGTCCAATTCCAGAAGCAAATCGCCAAGTTGTGTATCCATAATGCAGAGTCAGGATTGCATTCATTTGGCTCTCAATGAAAAAATGACGTTTGCATGTGATTCTTTTGGGTATAAGTCTGTCACATCTATTGGTACAACCTGCCGTGGGAATCAGTAGTACTGGGCTGCCTCCTAGTGGGTTGGAGACCTCCAAAATGTCCTCATGCACCTACTGTGAGGGATAACTGCCCTTAGGGACGTTCACTGATCCTGCTTAGACCTACCATACCCATTAATGGCTAACTCATCTCATTCCTCATTTGCCAGTCTCATAACTTCACAAAAAAAAAAACCTGTTTTTTTTCTGGTCACCATGTTCTGCTGTGCCCAGCTCTCCTGCTTGTGAGCTACTGTATGTTGTCCTTCTAAGTCTCATATAGCATGTCAGTGCAATATAATAAATAAACAAAGGAAGATGGCATCAAACAATCAATTTTTAAAAATCTTTAAGAAAATGTTGCAATAAAAGAACATAGTTAACACACACACACACACACCAACATAGATGGCAATAAAAGCCAGATGCCTCCTGTCTGAGGCCTATCAATCACTGCAAAATAATAACAAGCCAGTCTGCCTGAGTTCATTTTTTCTCAATATTTGGGGGATGAAGAGTAAACTGCTTGCAATAGCGCTGCTGCGTCGGTGAGAGAATTTTTTTACAGAGAAACGTCACCAGCTGTCAGATATGTGAACTGTGCACCCTCTTAACAAAAACAAAAAATATTCCGACTGACTTGAGCAGCTCTAAGTGGAACAAGAACGCTCTCAAAGTAACTACTCGCCTTGTGTAGCTTGGTCTGCTAAACAAAGGTACCGTATATACTCGAGTATAAGCCGTCCCGAGTATAAGCCGAGGTACCTAATTTTACCTCCAAAAACTGGGAAAGCTTATTGACTCGACTATATGCCTAGGGTGAGAAATGCAGCAGCTTCTGGTAAGTTTCAATCAAAAAATTGAGGGTTTCTGCTCCCATTGGAGATGCCGGCGACCATTCTTGGACGCCGGCGAATGTTCTTGGAGACTATTCTTAGGCACTGGCGACTATTCTTAGGCGCCGACTACTATTCTTAGGTGCAGGCGACTATTCTTAGGCGCGGGCAACTATTCTTAGGCGCCGGCGACTATTCTTAGGTGCCGGCGACCGTTTTTGCGCTTGACCCGAATATAAGCCGAGGTAGAGTTTTTCAGCATATTTTGGGGGCTGAAAAACTCGGCTTATACTCGAGTATATACGGTATTTGTCTCATTCATTCACTCAGCGAGTAGAGGGTCAAGAACATTAAAAGAACTAATATCTAGTGGAATGTTTTCTTCTAAGAGAAGAGGCTGGAGGAACAAGTTGGTTTAAAAATGAGCTGATGTACAGTCAGGGGACTGGATAATTTTGCCGTATAATATATTGTGTTTTATTTGTCAGCTTCAGATTTGTAAGCTTTACCAGACAGGGACCTCCTTCTTCCTTTAAAAATATTGTGTATACAAGCAGCACTATCTAACGTTATACATATGTACATGTCTTGTGCTGTTTGAACTATTAATGTACTGAGCACTGTATACACATGATTCCCATTTATTCTACGACATATAAATATATATATATATATATTTTCAATCAATGTGTTTAATTTTCCCATTGGAGGGCTTCTCTAGTATTATAGGTTACTGATTCTATTTGTAGACTCTGCCTTATCAGTCTCTGCCAAAAGAAACTCAACCTTTCAAAATTCTCTCACTGGCCTCCTGTCAGTCAATACCCTTAACATGAAAGCAGAAATATTGACTGAAACACACACAACATTGTAGGCTAATAAACAGCACAAAATTCAAGACATAATAGGGCACTCCACCATTTGCTTTCTTACAATGCTCTCAAAAGAAACCGGCACAGGTGATGACCGATTGAGAAAATGTGGTTATTTTGAAGGCAAAGCTCAAGCAACATGAGCACTAACACCCAAGTTTTAGCCAAGCCTATACAGAGACACACCATAATACTATCTTTATCATAGCACAAATCACAATTCAGAAAAAAAATCCTTTGACTGCTGGCTGTGGTGGTTTATATTGGGGGCCTTGATGAACAGAGTATGTGCTGGTCATAACCACAATGATGTCTTTGGACTGCTAGTGTATGGCTATTGTAATGTATAAACAATAGAAGGATGATGGGCAATGATAAGGAAGTCAATGTTAGAGTCCTGCATCAGGTGGGGTAACCACAAAATAAAGTGGTCGGGGTTTGAGTAGAAAGACCCCAGTTCCATGCAGGCAATGTGCGGATACCCTGCCGAGTACCCGAGTAACGAGTCCAATTGCAGGCCCACGTCCCCCCAACTAACAAAGTCAAAACTAACTTTTTCCCCCAACCTGGTTGATCCGCCTATTGAGTGATACCACTTCTGGTTTGCGTGGGGCCCAGATCAGGCTAAAGTTTAAGTCAGTGCGGGTAGGTCCCTTTAGTGGGGACAGGGACAACCAGCCAGTTCTGGGGTTGGGTTTTGAGTTAGCGGCTTCAGGTTGGGCATGGGTCTTCCAAACTGGACTCACGCAGGACTCTAGTCTATAACTAGACAAAACAGGACTTGTAAAACAGGAATGTGTACAAAAAGCACATTTCCACCATAGCAGTAATCCATGGAAACCAATAACATAATAACTATCATTACTCTACCTACAGTATAATAGTCAAAGCTGATTGCAGAATGGGATCTAAAAAGTAACTGGACCTTGTTCAGCCAAGGCTAAAATGAGACACGAGTAATATAATCCAAAAGAAAAACGTGTCATTAGTCATATCCATACGTAAATAAAAAATAAATCTGGGTATGGTAGCCCTTTAAATGAATACCTTTATCTGTTCTTTGCCCATACTCTAAAGGTGGCCATAGACGCACAGATAATATTGTACAAAACGAATTTTCGTCCGATATTTGTTGGGTGTATGGTGGAAAAAGAGCCGACCGATATCAGCAGAAGACTTGGGTATCGGTTGGCTCGTCGATCGGGCTGGACGGGAAAATTTTGATTTGATTGGGTGCCTTTGAAGGGACCCAAACATCACTGTGCTGAATCGTCAGATACAGGTAGAATTCTATTGTTCCTTCCCGTATATCAACCTGTATATCTGACGATTCAGCTCTACACATATGTATTGAAACTAACAATCTTTCTTGGAAAGATCTTTTCCAAGAACGATCATAATTGTTACGTCTATGGCCACCTTAAGGGGCAGATTTATCAAGAGTCGAAGTGAATTCTAGGGAATTTTCGAAGTAAAAAAATTTGAAATTCGAAGTAATTTTTTTGATACTTCAACCATCGAATAGGATACTACGACTTCAAACTTACTTCGACTTTGATTCAACTATTCGACCATTTGATAATCGAAGTACTGTCACTTTAAAAAAAACTTTGACTTCAATACTTCACCAATTTAAACCTGCCGAATTGCTGTTTAGCCTATGGGGGACCGCCTGTGTGTTTTGCTAAGTTTTTTTCAGTCGAAGGATTTTTTGGGAAAATCGTACAATGGTATGATAGAATCGTTCCAAACGTTCGATTCGAAGTATGATCAGAGTACAATCGGAATACGATCGTACAATGTATAAAATCCTTTGAATTTGAATGTGGGAGGATTCTATTTGATGGGTTACAAGATGTTTTGCTACAAAATTGGGTGCTTTTTTTGAGTATTTCTCAATGTATTTTACGAGTGCAATTTGATGCAAACCATGTCTTTCTCAGCTTCTCCAGAGCTGAACCCCAACGACCCATCGATCAAACACTCCATTTCCCAGAGCCGTATAGAACACATATGGTAATAGGAAGATTTCTGACAGTTTAGCGGATGACACCGGAATCAGAAGCAGATTTACCGTGTATTCTTTGTCGGATAACTCATAATAACTGCTCTGACTCATAGACAAGAAAGAATGTCAAACAATGAGTAATCCGTTCTGTATTACGTGAGGGTATTAGGAATCAGCGACCATTGTCTTTTGGAACATGCCGGGAATTGCCTTCCAGCCACAGAACTACATGTTGCAAATCCCTAATAATATTATATTCATGTACACACAGGTGAATGTGTAAGCAAGGACACACCTACACTCTTATAGAGAGGCAAGTCTCATTAAAGGGATACTGTCATGGGAGAAAAAAAAATTCAAAATGAATCAGTTAATAGTGCTGCTCCAGCAGAATTCTGCAGTGAAATCCATTTCTCAAAAGAGCAAACAGATTTTTTTATATTCAATTTTGAAATCAGACATGGGGCTGGACATATTGTCAGTTTCCCAGCTGCCCCCAGTCATGTGACTTGTGCTCTGATAAACTTCAATCACTCTTTACTGCTCTACTGCAAGTGTAAGGTACCTTTGGTCGCAGCTCAGTCCTCTCTTGGACGCAGGCGCAGGGGTGTGCAGGTTTCTGCGCATTCTCGGCGTCTGTTTCCAGCACCCGCGTCTTTGCGCGGGCGCGCGTCCGTTCATTCGGACGCGCGCACGTCGCGACGGTCGCGGGCACGCTAAAATTGACGCACGGCGTCCTGACGCTGCATCCTTACGTTTGGCGCCAATCTGCCCCTATTTATTCTCGTCGGAAAAAGCAAACAGTGCTTGGTGATTATTCTCCCTGCTCCTGAAACCTTTGTTGTTATACCTCGCTTGAACTTGATTTCTGGATTTTGACCTCGGCCCGTTTTCTGACCACCGCTTGACTTCTGCCTGCCCATTGACCCTGCTTGTTTGACCATCGCTTGTACTCTGCCTGCCTTCTGACCTCGGCCTGTTTCCGGTTTGCCTGAACTCCGCCAGCCCTTCGATCTCTGCCTGCCTACGGATTCTTCTCTTCTCTGACACGGCCTGCTAATACCTCCTGTAAGCTCCCGCTGTACACTAAAGCAGTTTTAACTGCTAAGCTCTTCTCCACTGGCTCCTACCATCCTGACAGAATCACCAAGCCAGAATGGAGCCGTCAGAAGAGTTGCCAACTCTAGTCGATCTGTCTCAACAGATTGCTGCTCTGACCCGCGTTGTGAGAGATCTTCGAGGAGACTATCAGAATGTCCAAGGACAACTTCAAGACATTCGGATGTCCACTGCTGCCTCGTCTCCTTCCTCTTCAGGACAGTCGGATTTGGGAACTGCAGCTGCTAGTACATCTCATGGGGAACCCAAAGTAGCGATGCCTGACAAATTTTCTGGCGATCCCAAGACTTTTAGAACTTTTATTAATGGTTGTCGCCTCCTCTTTACCCTCAAGCCTCACTCTCACGCCACAGATCAGATCCGAGTGGGGGTCATGATTTCCCTTTTGCAAGGACAACCACAAGCCTGGGCCCATCGTTTGTTGGAACAGAATAGTCCTCTTCTTGCCTCCACTGATTCCTTTATCCAGGCGTTATCCAAGATCTATGAGGATCCTCATAAAGTAGAAACTGCTGAAGCGGCTATTAGTAATTTACGTCAACTCCGTAGACCTGTGGAGGAATATGTGACGGACTTTCGTTGTTGGGCACCAGACACCTTGTGGAATGACAGAGCTCTCCGCCATCAGTTCCGCAAGGGTTTGTCCGATCAACTCAGGGATGAGTTGGCTAGAGTGGGTCTTCCTGGTTCTTTGGAAGAGTTGATTCTTCTTTCCATCCAGATTGATAGAAGATTAAGGGAGAGACGCCAGGAAAGAGGGTCCAGTATGCCAAGTCAGGCATGGGGCCATGAATGGGTGCTTCCTACTGCTCCTCCTCCAGTCCTTGTGTCTCCTTCTTCTGATGGCGAGCCCATGCAAATTGGGGTGGTACGCAGAACCCTGTCCACGGAGGAAAGACTGCGACGAAGACGGCTGAATTTGTGTCTGTACTGCGGTCTGTCTGGACATATGTTAAGAAATTGCCCCACTCGACCCAACGGTAATTTCCTCTCACAGCAATCTCCTAACACTCCCTTGGTTCCCTCTCTCCAGTCTTATGTTCTTCTACGTCTCTCTTTGCAGTGGAACCAAAGAAAGATTGAGGTGGATGCCGTAATCGACTCCGGAGCTTGTGGGTGTTTTATAAACCAAGACTTCGCGAGTCAATACAAGATTCCTTTTATTTCCAAGGCCCAGCCAATACCTGTTAGAATGGCTGATGGTAATTTTGTTTCTTCTGGTTCTGTTTCTCAAGAAACCCCATATATTTTGGCTTCTTCATTAAGGGGTCACTCTGAATTAATAAAGTTTGATGTGATGGAAAACCTTCTTTTTCTCGTAATTCTTGGCATTCCTTGGTTGAGGGCTCATAATCCAACTATTGACTGGCAGGCTGGAACAGTGTTCTTCAACTCGGATTATTGTCGTTTGAATTGCTTTCTTCCAAAGATGCTGGGTGCAACCATTTCCGATGATGAACTTTTCCAATTTGTCCCACAAGTTTACCATGAATTCGCTGATGTCTTTAACAAGAAAGCGGCTGACTCACTTCCTCCCCACAGGAGTTATGATTGCCCGATTGATCTTCTTCCTGGCGCATCCATCCCTTTTGGAAGAATATATCCTTTATCTGAGCCTGAGTTAGCTACTTTAAAGGACTATATTGATGAGAATCTGGCTAAAGGCTTCATACGTCATTCTTCCTCTCCTGCCGTGCAGGTATTTTTTTTGTTGAGAAAAAAGACCATTCCCTAAGACCCTGCATCGACTTTCGTGAACTCAACAAGGTGACAATTAAGAATCGTTACCCGTTGCCGCTCATTTCTGATCTTTTTCAAAGACTTGGTCGTGCTACAGTTTTTTCTAAGTTAGATTTGAGGGGTGCTTACAATCTAATTCGAATACGTGAAGGGGACGAATGGAAGACTGCCTTTCGTTCCCGATATGGACATTTCGAATACACCGTCATGCCTTTCGGCCTTTGTAACGCCCCTGCCACGTTCCAATATTTCATCAACAATATTTTTCATGACTTACTAGATCAATTTGTCATCGTATACCTGGACGATATTCTGGTTTTTTCTAATTCTTTAGAAGATCATCGCTCTCATGTGAGGGAGGTTTTGCTTCGTCTTAGGAAACATTTTCTCTACGCCAAAGCTTCAAAGTGTGAGTTTGAGAGATCTCACATTGAATTTCTGGGATTCCAAGTTTCTAGTCAAGGTTTCAAGATGGACACTAAGAAAGTTGAAGCGATTATTAACTGGCCACCCCCGAATGACCGAAAAGGGGTTCAACGCTTTGTGGGATTCGCAAATTTTTATAGAAGGTTCATCAATAAATTTTCTTCCATCATCAAACCTCTCACAGACCTCACAAGTTGTAAAATCAAATTTTCTTGGTCTCCAATTGCTCAACAAGCCTTTGAACTCCTTAAAAGACTTTTTATTTCTGCTCCCATTTTAGTCCATTCCGATGTTTCCAAACCTTTCGTTCTTGAAGTAGACGCCTCTGAGGTAGCTATTGGAGCAATTCTTTCATAGCGAGCTGGCCCCAAAGACAACTTACATCCAGTAGCATTCTTCTCTAAAAAGTTAACTCCTACTGAAAGGAATTATGACGTTGGAGATCGTGAGTTGTTGGCGATTAAAGATGCTTTGGTAGAGTGGCGTCATCTATTGGAAGGAGCCGTTCATCCTTTTATCATTTTCACTGACCATAAAAATCTGGAATACTTAAGATCTGCAAAGCGTTTAAATCCTCGTCAAGCTAGATGGGCACTCTTTTTCTCTCGTTTCCAATTTCATATTACGTACAAACCCGGGGTCAAAAATGCAAAGGCTGATGCCCTGTCCAGAGTTTTTCCGGTGGAGAAAGTGTCCATGGTTCCTGATACAATTCTTCAGTCCGGACATTTTTTACTTCTGCAGTCTTCTTTTATTGATCGTCTAAAAAAGATTCCTCAAACTCCAACAGATTATCCAGGTGTTGAAGATATTGTAGCTCAAGATGATCTACTTTTAAGGAACAATAAGTTGGTAGTTCCACCAAATCTTCGTGTGGAGGCCTTGAGAATAGTTCACGATCATCCTTTAGCTGGGCACGCTGGAATTCGAAAGACCTTAGAATTGGCCAGACGTCTCTTTTGGTGGCCCTCTTTAATAAAGGAATGCACTGCTTATGTGCGATCATGTGAGTCCTGTGCTAGATTTAAGTCTTCCTGCAACAAACCCGTGGGTCTTCTCCGGCCCTTGCCTCTTCCTGAGAGACCTTGGAGTTCTATTTCCATGGATTTTATCGTTGAACTGCCTCCATCCAATGGGTGTAATACTATTTTTGTGGTTGTCGATCGCCTGACCAAGATGGCACATTTTATTCCTCTTCCCCGGCTCCCCTCTGCTGCCATGACTGTGGATGTGTTCATTAAAGAAATAGTTAAATTTCATGGACTTCCTAAAGAAATTATTTCTGATCGTGGTACCCAATTCACATCAAGGTTTTGGACTGTGTTGTGTAAATCCCTTGGTATCTCTTTGTCTCGTTCTTCAGCTTATCACCCACAGACCAATGGGCAGACCGAGAGGACTAATCAGACGCTGGAGCAATACATTCGTACTTTTTCTTCCTATTTGCAGGACAATTGGGTGTCACTCCTTCCATGTGCTGAGTTCTGTTATAATAATTCTATGCACTCTTCTACGGGCCAGACTCCATTCTTTTCTAATCTGGGTTTTCATCCTATCATGTTTCCAGACGTCCTTCCTGAGGTGAATCTTCCTACATTACAAGATCGTTTGGAGTTTCTTAAACAAAATACGTCTTTTTTGAAGGAACAGATAAGTAAGGCTCAACAAAATTTCAAAACTTTCGCAGACAGAAAACGGGGGAAGGACCCCGAATTCAAGATTGGTGACAAGGTGTGGCTCTCTTCTTTGAATCTCCGGCTCGCCTCCCCTTCCAAGAAGTTGGCTCCAAAGTTTCTGGGTCCATTCGTCATCAAGAGGGTCATTAATCCTGTGTCCTTTGAATTAGAACTTCCTAACTCTCTTAAAGTCTACCCTGTGTTTCATGCTGCTCTGCTTAAAAGATTTGTGCCTAACATCTTTCCAGGTCGTGTTTCTCCTTCTCCTCCAGTTATCTCTTGTCAAGGCGAGGCTGACTTTGAAGTGGAAAAGATCTTGGATTCTAGAATTCGTGGCAGAAGGTTGCAGTACCTCGTCAAGTGGAAAGGTTTTCCAAATGAAGAGAATTCCTGGGAACCAAAGAACAATGTTCATGCTCCGAGGTTAACTACAGCCTTTCATAGGAAATATCCTGACAAGCCTGCTTTAGACGTCCTGAGGCCGCCCCTCAGGGGGGGGCAATGTAAGGTACCTTTGGTCGCAGCTCAGTCCTCTCTTGGACGCAGGCGCAGGGGTGTGCAGGTTTCTGCGCATTCTCGGCGTCTGTTTCCAGCACCCGCGTCTTTGCGCGGGCGCGCGTCCGTTCATTCGGACGCGCGCACGTCGCGACGGTCGCGGGCACGCTAAAATTGACGCACGGCGTCCTGACGCTGCGTCCTTACGTTTGGCGCCAATCTGCCCCTATTTATTCTCGTCGGAAAAAGCAAACAGTGCTTGGTGATTATTCTCCCTGCTCCTGAAACCTTTGTTGTTATACCTCGCTTGAACTTGATTTCTGGATTTTGACCTCGGCCCGTTTTCTGACCACCGCTTGACTTCTGCCTGCCCATCGACCCTGCTTGTTTGACCATCGCTTGTACTCCGCCTGCCTTCTGACCTCGGCCTGTTTCCGGTTTGCCTGAACTCCGCCAGCCCTTCGATCTCTGCCTGCCTACGGATTCTTCTCTTCTCTGACACGGCCTGCTAATACCTCCTGTAAGCTCCCGCTGTACACTAAAGCAGTTTTAACTGCTAAGCTCTTCTCCACTGGCTCCTACCATCCTGACAGCAAGTTGGAGTGATATCAACCCCTCCCTCCCCCCCCCCAGCAACCAAAAAACAGAACAATGGGAAGGTAACCAGATAACAGCTCCCTAACACAAGATAACAGCTGCCTGGTAGATCTAAGAACAACACTCAATAGTAAAAACCCATGTCTCACTGAGACACATTCAGTTACATTGAGAAGGAAAACCAGCAGCCTGCCAGAAAGCATTTCTCTCCTAAAGTGCAGGCACAAGTCACAGGGCAGCTGGGAAACTGACAAAATGTCTAGCCCCAGGTCAGATTTCAAAATTGAATATAAAAAAATTTGTTTGCTCTTTTGAGAAACGGATTTCAGTGCAGAATTCTGCTGGAGAAGCACTATTAACTGATGCGTTTTGAAGAAAACATGTTTTTCCGATGACAGGATCCCTTTAAGACTAGACTCGTTTTATCGGTCCCTCAAAACATAACACATGGTTATCCAGCCATTACAGGAACACAAATTGGCTACTGTCAAAAAAAGTCATCCAAACAGAAGAACAGAATAGCTCATACCATTAAGATAAACAGAGCGGAGAAGGCTGCTAATTCGGAACTGAGCATTGCTCATGGGACAGCAATGCATTAGCCTCGAAACTGCCATACTAGCTTACATTGTGTGCTAACTACAGATTTACTAAAGGGCGAATTGTCAGCAGCGACCGATTCACACCCATCACACCACTTCGCCAGGTGCAAATATGCTATGAATACGCTAATTCACTAAAATGCAAAGTTTCATCCCAGACGTTGAACGCTGGCGACTTTTTGCTAGCGTTACTTCGGCAGTGCGAGCATTTCATAGTGAATATGAGCTAGCATTCGTTTGTGCCTAGTGAAACTTCACTAGTGATCTTGCTCTTAGGTCAATTTACATAGGGCAGGTAATTTAAAGTTGTATGGACGTCTTTATTATAAATGTTGCTGCAAATGGTTTAAGTTACTGATTTATTACCCAAGTCCAGGGAACCTTAATAAAGACAAGAGAGTTAATATAATGCCCTACACATGAGCCCACTGTATAGTTAATGTTCCAAAAGTTATGAAATGTCTGGAGAAAATTACTTACCCAAAAAAGAACGTTAAATTGGTCCTATAATGGACAGTGTTTTTGGAACTTTAATGCATTTTCGGCTCACAGGATATGATGTAAGTGACAGAAGATTGAGGAGGATGTAGCTGTTTTTTAGTACTTCGCCTGGTCTGAGGTGGTGAAGGCAACGCTGGCGAAAGAGGTTCTGTAAAATCCGCATTTTAGTGAATTTGCGGAGGGCAAAAAGTCGCCTGACGGTGAATGACCGCTGGGGACGGTCCTGTTCGCTAGCGAATTGGCACCTGCGCTGTTATTGAATTGTCGATGTCTCTGCGGATGGCAACACTGGCAAAATGTCGCTAGCGTTAGCCACTTCGCTCTTTAGTAATTCTGCCCCATGGAGTCTAAGGGGCCGATTCACTAAATTCGAGTGAATGATTCGAAGTAAAAAAACTTCGAATTTCGAAGTGTTTTTTGGGCTACTTCGACCATCGAATGGGCTACTTCGACCTTCGACTACGACTATCGAAGGATTCGAACTAAAAATCGTTCGACTATTCGACCATTCGATAGTTGAAGTACTGTCTCTTTAAAAAAAAATTCGACCCCCTAGTTCGCCATCTAAAAGCTACCGAAGTCAATGTTAGCCTATGGGGAAGGTCCCCATAGGCTTGCCTAAGTGTTTTTGATCGAAGGATATTCCTTCGATCGTTGGGTTAAAATCCTTCGAATCGTTCGATCGAATGAATAACCCTTCGATCGTTCGATCGAATTTCCAGCGCTAAATCCTTCGACTTCGATATTCGAAGTCGAAGGATTTCAATTCCTAGTCGAATATCGAGGGTTAATTAACCCTCGATATTCGACCCATAGTAAATCAGCCCCTAAGTGAATAGGCTGGTTGGATCCAACTGAAGCTTTACACAAGTGAAATCGGGAAAATTCCTCTCATATTATTTATCTTTATAAAGGGCTAAACTGGCAATTTTAAACATATTACAAGACCACCTGGGCACATTTGTTTGCACTGATCTTCCTGCAAACCTTTTGTAATGCAGGTAATCTTTCCAAAATGACAAATTTCAGCTGTACCTCTAGTGGCTTTATAAGGAAATCACTTTTATTTATTCCTGTCAGATATGGTAATTTGGACAAACAGCCTAAACAGGTAAAACAATGGTGTTTGGTCATCCCTGTGTACAGTATCCATCTGTTCAACCTGAGGGCCAATTGATCAGTACCTTGAAGGGTAGGTCAGCGTATGACCATCTTAAGCTTTTCAAAGGATTTAAGTCTCTGCCAGTCTGGGTCAATGAAGAACTGTAGAAAAGAAGGTAGATGCACATTGAGGAGGAGGAAAGTACACTCATCCACTTCCGCTCTGGTCATCCAACATTCATCCAAAACTTGAAATCTGCACCTTTGGATTGTTCGCCAGACCACAATGGCCTATTCAACCAAACTTTTATAAAAGTTAACTTAACTTTATTAATCAATTTAAAAGCACAATTAGTTGAGACGGGCAGGGGTGAGCAAGGCTTAACGCATTTCATGACTAATCAGTCACTTGATCAGAAGCCAAAGCACCTCCTGCATATACTACAATTATTTCTCCTCTCCAATAAAATAATTTCATACAAATGGTTAAAAAGTCACAATAACAATGTATATGCGTCAATATCAACCCACACAAACATTATTGCAAGGATAGAAGCAACGCAATAGCATCAACATGCCAATAATGAAGCTCATTATATAGAATATCAGATAGATGTGTGTGTGTGTATGTAATACACATTTCATAGTCATATAAATAAATAAAACTCTCAAAGCCAAAAAATTACAAATATCAACTAATGGACAACTGAAATTTTATTCCACAAAACAATTTAAATTGCATTCTCCGTTCAGACCCTTCAATGTAGTTGTGCCCAATACTCTTCTCTCCTCAATAGGGACATTTCTATATCCCCTCTCCAAACACCGGGCACTACCCTATCTACAGTATCACTTGGAAAGAAACACAAAGTCTACCCTCATGGTGCTCAATCAGATGCGACAGTAAAACTCATATCCTCCCCAGAGACAATTCATGTGTTCAGATATATGTTTCCCCGACAGGTCTTACCAATGTATTGGAGCCAACAAATACAGGTCACCAAATAAATCACCCTACTTGTACTACAATTTCCATAAAATCCAATCTTATAAGGCCTAGGATCGTTGTCGCTCACAAATTCTCTGGATGGTTTAATAAATTCACAAGCCGGACAGCATGAGTTTCCAGAACTATAACCTTTAACATCTAGTCAGTGTGTTGGTGAAATAGAATTGTGATCCATAAACAAACCAGAAGACAAACTAAAAGGTAGTCTAAACTCCTTCCACTCTTAAAAGTGAAACTTGGCTGCGAAGGCAACACAGCATTCAATATTGGAGAACACTCCAATGCCTTTGAATTATCCTATGTAGATGTGGACTGTCCCTAGATCAGTGATCCCCAACCAGTAGCTCGTGAGCAACATGTTGCTCCCAGTGGCCTCAAAGCAGGTGCTTATTTTTGAATTAGTTTTAGTTGTATAAAAACCAGGCTTCAGTGCACATGTGCGGCCAATTTTTTTCATTATTGGAGGAGAGAGAGAGCGTGCACAGAGCTCGTCTGGTAGTGCGCATGTGCGCCCAATTTTTTTCATTCTTGGAGGGGAGAGTGCACACAGTGCTGCGCTGAGAGTGCCGGTGGGAGAAAAAGTCCGGACCAGGGGTAGGCTTTGTTGCGCCCTAGGCACGTGCCTCTTCTGCCTACCCCTTATTCCGGGCCTGGATTTGTCGATGGGCGACTAATCTCCCAGAATCTGTGTGTGTGTGTTTCTGCCCTAATAGGGATTCTTTGGGTGATAGTTTGTCTCTGGAATGTTCAGAGTTGCACCTAAACAACAGCCAGAGGGTTTAGTTTGGACATTTTTCCTTTATGGAGCTTTGCTCTCCAACGTCATCTCTAACAATGGCCTAGTATGCTTTATGATTAAAGATTTTCATGGTGTAATTAGGTCTGTGTTGACGCATCATCATTACACTAAAAATTAAACAATTAAAGTGGCCATAGATGTGACAAGTATGATCTTTCTTGGAAAAGATGTTTCCAAGAAAGATTGTTTGTTTCAATACACACGTGTAGAGCTGAATGGTCAGATATAGAAACAATAGAATTCTACCTGTATCTGACCATTCAGCACTAACAATGGCCGGTGTTCAGGTGCCTTCAAAGGCACCCGATCACCAACCGACGAGCCAAGTCTTCTGCTGATATCGGTCAGCTCTTTTCCCACCATGCATGCACTGAATATCGTACGATATTTGTGCATCTATGAATATCGTATGATATCTATGCTTCTATGGCCAACTTTAGTGCCTGGACCCATTGCTCAATGACCACAGGACACAGAAGAAGGGCAGATGGTCCTTTGCAAAAACTCATTTTTTTGTTACATTTTTTCAGCACTTATTTGCAAACAAGACGACATTGCTTTGGTCTTTTATTTTAGTTAGGTGCAAATCTCTTCAGCAAAAGCAATAAGAGACATGAAAGATTACATCATTTATATAATCTGGTATGAATTTGCCTCTGATTTGAACAGATTTAAAACATGAAGGAAAATACTTTCACCCCTTCAGTTTTTTTTCGTGTGATTGACTAAAAGTTGTTATGAAAGGGGAACGTGCTTTAATTGTGGTGCCTGTTGAGGGATTTGGGACGGCAGAAAAAGTAAGCAATCAAAAGATGAATGTCTTTAATGATTGGATCTGTTTGTCAGTCAAGCTTCGAGGCCGGTGCAAAGTGAACTGAGGAAAAGTTTAATAAATCTATCAGGATTAATACTTCAAAAATAGCATTTGATGTAGAAGTTAGTTCTAGTTAGCAGATAAGGGAAGCAGAGCAGTTTGCTGAGCCGGTGCTCTTGCCTTGGATTGCTATCTGATAGATAACAGCACAATTCATACAGTAGATTTACTCTGAATAACCTGAAAGCAAAGGCTTCATGCAAACGGAAATGAAAGGAATTCTGGTGCACAAGGAAAACCTTCATCTTTCTCTCCATGTTAAATAAAGCATTCAATAAAAATGATTTCAGAGTTGTAATCTGAATAATTAAGGAATGCGGCTGTAAAATGAATGCAACTTATTGTGTGTTTCAGAAAAAAAAGATACAACCCCCCCCCAGCAAGCTTATAGAATTCTTTATTATCATTTGTTAGGTCTAATGTTCACGTTTATAGAAGCACTTCATGATGCTCGGTGCTGACTCGGTTTAGTTAACGTGGAAAGAGGACAATAGCAATGATCGGAAGACCCGGCATTGAATCTTGATTTCCATTATAGCACATATTGATCATGCCCACTGAACAATACAACATTGATATTCCTAGGCCATCTCTTGAAGGTTTTTTCAAAAAGATTAACTCAATGCAAAGCAAATGTTTCAGCCATGACTCCAGTTGCAATCATTGAATCTTTTTGACCAAGATAAGACTTGTAAGTGTGGATTTTCTTCAATACAGGGGCATCTGTTATGTGGACTGCATTCAGACACAGTTCTTCTGATACACGCAAGTGCCACCAGGGGCGATCCGGGCCCCTCCACTGCCTGAGGCAGCAGCAGTTGCTGTTGCCCCCCCTCCCCCGGAAATTTGCTCTTAAAGTACCAGGAGCAGAATTTTTGCTGCCCTGGTACCTAGTGGGGCGCTGCCTCCTGAAGCGACAGCCTAAAATTGTCTCATTGGCGAAGCACCCCTGAGTGCCACCATTCTTTAGCCGAAGGGTCAGGGCACACAGGCAGATTCAGGGAGATTACCGGTAGTCACCCATCGACAAATCTCCTCTTCTTCGGGGCGACTAATCTCCCCAAACTGCCTCCCCTGCCTTCCAGCCTGCTAAAATGTAAATCCTCGTGAGGCAACTTTGGAAAACGAATCACGCCGAGTGCCATCCTGCCGGCATTTTACATTTTAGCTGACGGGAAGGCAGTTCGGGGGAGATTAGTCGCCGGGTGACTAATCTCCCTGAATTTACCTGTGTGCCCTGACCCTAATTAAAATAAAGATATATATATATATATTTAAAGAAATCCACTCCAATGAGCAGGTCTTCCTCAGAGCCCCAGAATAAATGTACCTATTGCTAAGGATACAATCACACTGATTTCTTTAAATATAAAGTATATCTACTTATTGAGACATTGTTTGTATTACATAAATTATAGGCAAACAATGGAAGGTACAAATTGAGGTCCATATTGACGCATTGAGAAAAGTTGATGGTTCATAAACAAGTAGGCATCAAAAATGCTCCTTTTCTTTTAATATTCCAATAAGGGAACAAAAGATCCAACACATATCCCCATATGTAATAAAAGGCACTTAGCCCAGGAGTAGTAACCCATAACAACCAATAGGGTGATTGCTTTTTCAACAGGTGACTGGTAAACACTGGTTGCATTGGGTTTCTGCATCTGGGTAATCGTTGTGCCTATAATTACATAACCAGAAGGTCCTTTATTATGATGTATTTTAAAGCCTAAGTGAATTAAATGTGGCCCATAAGCTTTAAGGCAAAATGAATTATGTCAGATGAAGGACGGTCTAATATCCAGAATTGCTTCCCGTAAATGTTGGTGTACTAAAATATATCATCCCCTCAACATTCTTGATTCTCTTGAGCCTACAAACAACATTTTCCAAGAGAAAATTGGTCTTTTTTTTAAAGCTATTGTTTGATACCAACTTGAAAGATTTAAGATAAGGGATGATTCCACTCCATTGTGGTGGAGGATTAACAGTATATAAGGCTCCTGCTGCTCTAAGATAAAGTCCAGGCAAATCTGGCACATTCAAGGGATATAAGGAAAGCAAAATTGTGTGAAACCATTAGCATATCAGTCCCATTATTTACATTTCTGGAAAATAAGTATCTTTGGATCCATACGTGTGATTGGAACCTAAATATCAGCCACATACAGACCTACTTTCTGTATCTTACTATGCACAACTATCTCAGTGTGTTTGCATTACACTCAGTGCTCAACAAAGTGGATTGCTTCTTCAGTATAAAGTCAAAGTCATCTAGTGTCATGAAGTGTTTACCTAAAGTCAAAATTGGGGATACAGGTATGTGGTACTTGAATAGCCACAAACCACTAATGAATCCAATATATGAAAAGTCAGCCAATACCTGTTTTTGCAGCAAACGGGTGATCCCAAATTTATTCCATGGTGATGATCAATGTAAAGTGTAATTAGCACCATGGATAAATTTGGGATCACCCCGTTTGCTGCAAAAACAGATATTGGATATGAAGTGTTTACCTGCCAACCCAAACAGATATTAGTAGCATATTAAGCTGGACACAAAGAAAAAGGTCATCTACACCCCCAAAATCCCGTACTACTACTAGTAACTCCTTCAATTACACTTGGTATTATTGGGACATGGGCTGCTCAATCTGCCTTTCTTGTTTGGCAAGTGTGCCTTATCTTCATTTTCTCCCAATGGCCCTGTGATGATGGGGTTCAGCCCCAACTCAGTACATACCCTAAAGTTAGGCCAGATGGGGCAGAAATCAGCCTGCTATAATCCGCAGGCTGATTTCAGCCCCTCACATTGAGCAATAAACTCTTTCTTGTGTTGGCTCCAACGTGAACACACTCTGTGGATTTTGACAAACAAACTTTACATTTTGCAATGAAATCAGCCAACTGTGTTCGACACAAGGGTTTCTGGACATGAAAGAAGAAGAAGAAGATACTGCTCGCTGTGAGTGACTGAAATTGGCCTGTGGATTTTAGCAGGCAGATTTTGGCCTCATCTGGCCCAGGCCTAAAACTGAAGATATACCGTATATACTCGAGTATAAGCCAAGTTTTTCAGCCTACAAAATATGCTGAAAAACTCTACCTCGGCTTATACTCGGGTCAAGCACAAAAACGGTCGCCGGCGTCTAAGAATAGTCGCCGACGTCCAAGAATAGTCTCCAAGAATATTCGCCGACGTCCAAGAATAGTCTCCAAGAATATTCGCCGGTGTCCAAGAATGGTCGCCGGCATCCAAAAACGAGACGCCGGCACCTCCAATGGGAGCAGAACCCCTCATTTTTTTGATTGAAACTTACCAGAAGCATGCTGCATTTCTCACCCTAGGCTTATACTCGAGTCAATAAGCTTTCCCAGTTTTTGGAGGTAAAATTAGGTACCTCGGCTTATACTCGGGACGGCTTATACTCAATTATATACAGTAGTCACTTAAACATAATAATGCTGGTTCACACATGTAAAAATAGCCACACAAATTCCTTGCTTTACACAAAAAAATGTGTAGAATATTTAATACTTTCTAGAGGATTGTTCAAAACACAAAAAGAAAAGAGAAGAAAAGAAAAACCCCTCTACACCTCACATGAATGAGCATGAAGATTGCCTGCTAGCATATAATAGATGAATGACGCTACATACCATTTAAGGCTACTCTTCTGAAGCTAAAGAGCATGATGGGTTAGGAATCAAACTGATATTCCAAGACTTTGCGCCTTGCTAAACTAGATCGGGTGGTTCTGTTTTTTCTTCAGACTATGAGCCACAGAAAATAATATTTAAAAAGGATCATAAGCTTTTTGAGATTGTCCTCGGAAGCTTTGCCTTTCCTTTCGTAGGCACATATTGCAAGAATCTAAAGGGCCAATGGTTTAAAAATGGAAGGAATTGAAAGGTTTAGGATTGGATTTTAAGGATATTTTTACCCAATAACTCTGCGCATAAACCAAGTTATTTTTGAAGTATTTAGGCTTTTCAAAACAGAGGACTTTCAGGTTTTTGAAGTAATAGCTGATACCATTACAGTAAGGCTGGAGGCAGGTCCACTAAGGGCCTTTTATGATGTCATTGGGATGGAAAAGGATATCACGGGGGCAGAGTCATGATATGCGGAGGTCTTGTTGTGAAGACAACAGATTGCGAGAATACCTCACCTGCAGGGACCTTACCACTTCTTCACGCTGCTTCTTCTTGCTGCTCACACCGCTCATGCACCTCCTTTTATACTTGGCACGCCACTTCTGATATCATCATGCTGGCATGGAATTTGAATAATTAAAGGTGCCTCATCCATTTTCCTTTGCCCAACATTTGTCTAATGTTAGATAATTCCTGGGTGATCTTATTGTCTGGTTATCTGTTCTTGACCCTTGCCTGTCCCTGACCTCTGCTAATTCACTGCCTGTACCAACCTTTGGCTGTTACTGACCATTCTCCCGGATCCTGAATTTGTACTGTGCTAACTGGTTTGACCCAGGCCTGTGTCCTTGACGACTCTTCTGGTTACTGATTTGGTACTGCACCTTTTTTTGGGATTGATTCCAGCCTGTCCCATAACTACACTTACTCTTTCACAATCCTTCCTGTCACAGATCTTGGTTCCCTTGTCTGTCCAGAACTCTCAACTTGGTTCTCTCACTGGCACTAGTACAGGAACTAGGCTGGGGAGAAATGGGTGAATTAGTAGCGGGCTAGGTAGTAACTAGGGTTGCCACCTTACCGGCCAGCATCAAGGGAAGGTGGTGGTGATGTCATGGGGGCAGGAAGTTGGGCATTTCAGGGGTGGGGAATGGGCATCCTGGGGGTAGGGAACATGTGTCAGGATGCATGGGGAGGTCCTATTTCTGGATAGCATGTCAGACCATTCTAAAGGGCCGCAGGGGAGAGAATTAAGTTAACAGGGGGTCTTTAACAATTTACCTGCATTTACACTGCTGTTAATATTAATATTTTCCCTTGCAGGGAATTTAATGGCTAGGCTGGTGAATTACTGGCCAGGTGGCAACCCCAGTTCCAAGGTTTGTTTAGGAGAAAATTTTTGGTAGTATACAATGCATTTTTGGTTGTATATAGCACTTTATGCCTGAAGGCTATAGAACTTTAGAGAAATACTGTTTATACTGTGATACTTTCCCTTGAAGCACCATATTAGACATCAAAATGGATAAACCGGGAATAAGTTTGTTTGCACAGATAGGGGTCAGCAAAAAATGACTGACCCCATAGCATGAAAAGATTAAAATAAATGTCAAATTGCCCTTTTAGTACTTATTAATCAATCTTTCTGACATATTTTTCAAAGTAAATCCAAGTGAAATCACTTTTCTGTTCAGCTTCCCAGTCTAAACACCGCCTTTGCCATTGAGTCATGCGAAAAGCACCTTCGCGAAACTTAGACAGTTGTTTATATGTCACAAATCAGCCTGATGCCGAGGGAAGGTCCCTTGTTTTAATTATGTCAGCGCTCTCCAACTGTTTCCATGTTATGGGCCAATAATGTGACATATACAAACATGACTTTGGATCCACTAGGCAGACCGGGGGGTCCATTAAAATTTGTTTGGAGCTGTATCTGTCCCATGAGCCTCTGAATGGACAACCTAAACCTTGTATATGTCATATATGAACGAACTCACATCGTTTTGATGAAAAAGAAAAGTATAAAAGCTAAAATATACTCTTTTCTTATTCTTCAACAGGCAGCAGGAATGATGACACGTATTACTGTGAGTGTAGGACATTTTTTAGAGAATATTAGAGAAGGCCAATAAAAAACAGTTCCTAAGAAGAATTAGGCAATATGCTAGCCAAGGAAAAAGAACATTAAAGTAAGAGAAATCACTAATTGCACAGAAACCACTTTTTTATGAGCACGGTTGTGATCTACGTTGGTTGCTTGGCTTGGCCATGTTTTTACAATGACTTGTTTAAAGGGTCACAATATTGATTTGTCTAATGGAAATATAATTTTCTTTTGCAGGTCTTTGCCAATGCTTTTTCCACAGGTAAATGAGTGAGATCCTTGGGTCCAAGTTGGATCACTGACAATGCCCACCATATCATTATGGGGTCTCATATCGAAAGGCAGCAGAGAGAGTAATATAGAGAGCTATGCCTCAATGGAGATGGCACTGTTGGTTTAATAGCCATATATTAGCAGAATAAATATTTACTGGGTAATGCAATAAGTCTTACGTTTTCTCACATCTAATTACCAAAAGCAATAAATTACCTTTGTTTCTAAACAACTGATCAGTAAATGCTTCTCTACCTGCTGGTTGTTGGCGCAAGGCCAATATTTGTTGCAAGAGAACAGTCCTGTTTTTATGTTGGATTGTAAAAAGAATTTATTCTCCAGATGCAAATTCACGGCGAATTTGCGTGATTCACCGCCAGAGAATAAATTCACGAAATGGGCGCAAAAATTCGCTGGTGGCAAAAAAAATAATTGTCCTCAAAAACTGACGCCAGCTTCAAAAACCACTAGTGGTGGGGAAAATGGGCATTTCTTCAACATTTTAAACATCAGTGGGGCTCATTTATAAACTTCACGCAGAGCACATTGCTTCGCACAGTGAATATATTTGCCCTGCACCTGTTTATATTTATAAAGCTGAATAAGAGAACAGAATTGCACATTAGTTTTTTACACTGCAAAGGTCTATAAGAGCTTTTTAAACTTGGCAAAAATCGCGAATATTGCGACACTCTGCGTTTGAATTACGCCACAACTTTGGTGGCAGAGAAAATATTTGCAAAACAGTTTCCCAAATTGCGAATTTAAGTTACTTTCAATGCTATTTCCGCACACAACACCCTCGCACATTGCCTGTACTCACACAAAGACCCGTCTCATTTGTGAGCCAATTGCAAAAATGTATTCACCGGAAAGACAGGCACATAAGTGCAATATTTTAGCGTTCAGGAAACAACCATTTGCGAATAAATATGCGCTGCATGACTTTATAAGTCCCCGTGAGCCATTTTTTGTAGTTGGCAGAGTTCACCTCCTAGGGTACCCTGATGGGCAATGACCTAATAACTTGGACCCACTGGAAAGGGGCATCTTGCTAAGTAGTATGGGGGACCATGATGTCTAATGATGACTTGTAGTTTTAACCTGCCTACAGATGAACTAACCAGTATTAGTTCTAATTATTTAGATGTACACATTGATTATTCTTAGGAGTAATATGTCTCAAATGTCTTTGATGAAAAATATTTTACATCTTGAAATATTTTAAGGAACCAAAATGTGACATCCAGCTAGATAATTGCTGTGCCATAAACACTGTACCCGGGCAATGTTTCAGAAAAAAGCTGTCCACATGCAGGCTAGTTTTAATTCAACAAGGCTGATCAGTGTGTGGTTTAGCAATTGGATTGTGTAGAACTTGGTCAGACCAAAACTGAACCAATCTTGTTGCTTCAGAGCATTCCTGATTTAGAAGTAAAGATGATCAATGTGATGTTACAGAAATCATGTGTGACCCAATTAGATTGCTCCAAATTTTCAGCTAAATCTAACACACTGGGAAACCATGAAAAGCATAGACAGGGTACTATTCTGTATGGCCTATTTAGCAGTATTTGGTATGAAACAATGTGGACCAAATGTAGACATGTAAAGAAAGTTTGGGAGACTTCAGAAAGATGAAGCAACTTGTATGTTTTCTCACCAGTGATTTACATTATTGCCGGCTGGAAAGATTAGTCGCCCATGCTATTGGAGATTAATCATGGAGTAACTAATCTACTTGTCTTGTCAGTGGCCAAATGTTCTACAGGACCCAAGGGAAAAGCTTTATATGAGGGAAACTTATTACATTATTACAAGTCTTTCTCCCAGTTGATGGCCCTTTTTTATCCTCTCTCTCTCTATAGCAGTGGTTGTTGGACATTTTCAGAGCAAGGCTACTTGAAAACCAACCTTTGAGCCATTCATCCATAGTTTTGAGAATATCTGCTGTATGTCAGCAAATAAGTGTTCGCCCAAACCTCCCTCTAGTTGACCGTGAAGCTGGGATTTTTGGTATATCTAGGAACCTCCCCTAAACTAACCTTCAGAATGACCACCCTCTTCCAGTGATACAATATTATGTCAACAATGTGTGGTCTTAAATTGAACCCTCCCCAACCATACAATACTGAGTTTCTGAGCCTCCACCCATTCTCTCATCTCACCTGAAACTCCATTTTTTCCCTTGTGGTCTGCAGATTTGGGGGTGCAGTTTTCCAGTGCTTGCTCCAGCTATCTGACTGTGACACTCACAGATAAGCAGATGCCTGAAAACTGAATATTTTATGCATATCCAACGTAAAAGCATGAAAGCAAGTAGAAAAATGTGACAGTAACACTTATTCTGTGACACTTTATACATCTGAAAACACATTATACTGAGGAACAGACTTTTCCATTGTCTTCATCAGCAATGTACAACCTGCAACCATTCCTGCATTGCCAGGGGCCCCTCTCCATCCTACAGGATCTCACCCCACGGCATCTGTACTACAATCTGGGAACACACGGAAGCCTCATAAATCTCCTGCAAAGCATTTTGGCTACTGATCAACAAGATTAAGAACAAAAGAATACATATTTCATTACAATTAATAGGATGCCATCACATCCATAAAACATTTTGCCCAGAGCAATCTGGGTAATGATTAACCACATAATCTGTATTTTCTCTACAGTACTGTGCGCAGACAAAGGAATATGCTAATTACATAAAATATGATCTTAGCAAAAGTGGTTTTATTAGGGATCGGAATTGTTACATTCATGCTTGAGGTTTAGAAACCAGATCCCCACTCGTCTTTCTTCCATGAAATTGTTGGGAGAAGGAATCTTTTCACTGACAGTCCAGTTAAGGGTCATCTCTAGAACATTCCTTTGTTCTTTGTATAGAATGAATACAAAAAGGCACATGGATAAAACCCTCATCCACTTTCAATTTGGTGGACAAAGGCACAAATTGTCATTTCTGGCTGGTGCATAAACTCGGAGAATTACTATGAAAGAGAAATGAAAAAAGGGGGAGAAACCAATCTGAGAGATGTATTTTTCTCATTCTTCCGGACTTCCTCGCACATAATCCTTCTGACCTTTAACAGCAGAATACAACAATGTAGAAACAAAAAGAATGAACTTGCCTAGGCTTACAGTGGTATTTGTTGAGGCATTTATTTTGCTCACTTCTCAACAATTGGGGTTAGACCTATTATTAATCTCTCATTTTCATATATAAGATGTTAAAATACTAACTGCAGTCATTAGGCCTGGGAAATAAACCGGACTGTCATCTTCGCTGGGGAAAAATTCCATCCTACTTATCTCTGCTGTGTTTCTTCTGTAATATCAGCATGTAGAGTCATTTAAACCAGCTAGGCCTAGTAATACCAGCCTGGTGGTAACTCCCATCCTAGATGAAGGTGCATTTTTTGGGAAGTTTGCAACTGTTGAGGATGCTTCGCTCATCCCCTTAGTGCCTTGATGAAAATCCAGTTTGGGAGAGATTTAGGCTGGCGATTTTGGGTTTGAGCATTTGGGTACTAAAATCGCTCAAGAGTTCCTAAAATATTGCATGGTTGCTTCCTTCGAAATTCCTCACATGGGTTTTAATAAAAAAAATAAAATGATTGGCGCGTAAAACCTGCTGAGCATTTTATTTTTTGGTCAGGTAAAAAAAAACTGCTCAGCAGGAAGCCAAGGTATTAGAAGAAAGAAACCATGCCGGAGTTTAGGAGCAATTTCGCGGTTAGGTTCGAACATACTTAAATCAGCCCGTAGGTGTTTTCTTGACCCAGGAGGCTTAGGATTGAGTTTTTATATACGGTTTTGGATATCCCTAAAGCTACAACAGTCAGGCTAATATCACAACAGGAAGAGTCTCAACCTACGTCTCCTTTCATAGACAATTTTGAGCACTGGTGCAGAAGGTTGACAGTAAAACAATATGGTATCACTTTATATCCCCATTGTTCAACTTAAGGGTGATGAAGGCTTGTACTGAAGAACAGCTGAAGGGGCCATTATTTGGATATCGTACATTTATACAAATAATGGGGCCCTGCAAAGTCTGTTCAGCCCTGGGCCCCACCACTACTAGAGACATGCATGGCTAGATGTGCTATCACTTGCCTCTTAGGAAGCTTTTTATTACAAACCTCAATTTATACCCAATGGCTCTGCCAGTGATACAAGACATTTGCCTTTGTGTTTGTCTTGTAGCCTACTATAAAGATCCAAGGGGCAATATCAGATCTATCAGATCTATGCCAGTGGGATCACAAACCAGCAAAAACTGCCCTATATAAACTGTCCAATGTGGTACAACACTGTTTTGTGGAGATTTGCTAAAGCGACATGAAACCAAGCTACAACAATGCAAAATGGCTTGATTGGTTAAAGAAGGGTGTGGTCTTGTGACTACTTCCGATGCTGGATTGGCTACAAGATTCTAAGAAACCCACTTACAACAGACAGTCACAATGAGAGTTGTCCAAAACATTTTCAAGAATTTCTAATCCTGTTATAGAATCCATTGTGCCATTATAATTTGGAAAACAGAGGAATCTCAGAGGGGAACATGAGCGATTTTGAATGAACATGCTGCCTCATGGTGCAACATTTAGGGTTGCCACGTTTACATTTCAAAACCAGCCAAAGACTATCAAAAAAACTAGCCAAAAACTAGCCAAAAGCCATTTAGAGATTTAGTCGCCCAGCGACAAATCGCCTCTTCTTTGGACGACTAAATCTCCCCGAATCTTAGCATGTGTCACGAGCCTTGAAATTACTTTTGGCTACTTTTTGGCTAGTCTTTTTATAGTCTTTGGCTGGTTTTGAAATGTAAACCCTGCCAACCCTAAGGGGCAAATTTACTTATGGTCGAATATCGAGGGTTAATTAACCCTCGATATCTGACTGCCGAATGGAAATCCTTCAACTTCAAATATCGAAGTCGAAGGATTCACCGCAATTCATTCAATCGAACGATTAAATCCTTCGAATCATTCGATTGAAAGGATTTTAATCCATCAATCGAACGATTTTTCTTCGACCTAAAAAATCTAGCAAAGTCTTTGGGGACGTTCCCCATAGGCTAACATTGACTTCGGTAGGTTTTAGGTGGCGAACTAGGGGGTCCAAGTTTTTTTTTAAAGAGACAGTACTTCGAGTATCGAATGATCGAATAGTCGAACGATTTTTAGTTCGAATCGTTCGATTCAAAGTCAAAGTCAAAGGTCGAAGTAGCCTATTCGATGGTCGAAGTAGCCAAAAAAACCATTCAAAATTCGAAGTTTTTTTTCTTCTATTCCTTCACTCGAGCTAAGTAAATGGGCCCCTAAATGTTGCACCACCATAACTGCGCTGAGGCAGCATGTTCCTTCATGTAACCAACAACTTACTTTGTGTTCTGGAAACAAAAACTTGTGTTTCAACGCGTGTTCTTGGAATGAAATTAAATCATTTTATTTATATAATAAAAAACATTAATCCAGACTCGGAGATTCCTTAATCCATGCACTGCGCATACACCGTACTTTCCATGACAACTAAGTAGTTAAAGGACAGAGATGGAAACTGATCTGCACAGAATGAGAAGATTATAATAATAATCTCTGGCCAAACTTTATGATCCTGCAGCAGTTCAGGTACCCGCAGAAAGGCGGGTAACCTGCGGTTGCGGGTAAAAGTTTTGCTCCTTTTTTCTGATCACGCCTACTTCCGATGATGTCACTTCTGGTTTACAATGACAGCACTTCCTGATTCTTGATGGTCAGCAGGTCGTGGATCAGGTTGCGGATAATTTATTTGCGGGTCGGGTAGCGGGTTTCAACTCTGGTGATTTACATTAATCCCAGCAGGAAAAAATATCCTGTCTGCCATAGCCCTAAGGGTTTTAAATCCAGTATAACAGATACCAACATACCTTCAAATTGTCTAGTACTTATTCTAGAGCAGGGATCCCCAACCTTTTGAACCCGTGAGCAACATTCAGAAGTAAAAGGAGTTGGGGAGCAACACTAGCATGTAAAATGTTCTTGGGGTGCCAAATAAATGCTATGATTGGCCATTTGGTAGCCCCTATGTGGATTGTCAACCTATATTGAGACTGTTTGACAGTACAACTGTTTTTTATGCAATTAAAACTTGCCTCCAAGTCAGGAATTCAAAAATAAGCACCTGCTTTGAGGTCATTGGGAGCAACATCCAAGGGGTTGGAGAGCAACATGTTGCTCATGAGCTACTGGTTGGGGATCACTGTTCTAGAGTAATATCTACACTATCCACAAGTTATAGTAAGTCTGCGATTAAGCAAAAAGAAAACCTGGGCTTTTTTATAGCATAAACAGAAATATTTATGGCCCTGTTCAGCTGATGAAACCCCAATGACATAATTCCGCAAGACCATGGAACCCTCTGGGAAGAGAAGATATTTTGGCCAACTTGCACTGAGACAAAGCTAAAACTACAGGCAGAGCCAGTGATTTATACACAGAATCTTTAGTATAATAGATCAAATGAAACATATTTAGCCTTTATTTCAGGTATAGAATCTGTTATCTAAAAACCCTTTATCTAGAAAGCTCAGAATTATGGGAAGGTTATCTCCCACAGACTAAATTTGAATTTTTCCCATACCCTATGTTTCTCCATTAGGCAAACCTATAGGGCAGCACAGCAAGATTTTTTTTTTCTCCCAGAAATGTAAATACCCAACATGTTTAAGTCAATATTTGTGTTCCTACATTCTCGTAAACGTATTTATCAAGAATCCTCATGGTGTCCTTGTAGTGATATCTAATGTCTACACAGACAGCATTCCATTCCCTACACTTAAAGAGATTCTGTTAGGATTTTTATGGTGTAGTTTTTATTTCTAAATGACACTGTTTACACTGCAAATAATTCACTGTATAATATAAAATTTCATTCCTGAACCAGCAAGTGTATTTAGTTGTAATATTGGTGTGTAGGTGCATCTCAGCTCATTTTGCCTGGTCATGTGATTTCAGAAAGAGCCAGCACTTTAGGATGAAGCTTAGTGATGCGCGGGCCAGGCCGATACCAACAAGTTTACCCACGGGTCAGGCAGGTTCGGGCCGACCTCGCCCCCCCATTTGTGGGTCGCCGGGCGGGTCCGGGTTGAGCTCTTCTGCCTGCTCTTCCCTTACACTGCTGGCTTCCAGTTTTATAGACACGCCTGCTCGCAATGCCCCTTTTGTGATGTCATCAGTGGGGCGGGCATCAGGGGTCTATAAAAGGAAGGGGGAAGTTGGGCTCAGGTGGGCAGGGATTTAGGGAGTTCGGGTCCGGGCCATGGAAAACTTGACCTGCACATCACTAATGGAACTGCTTTCTGGCAGGTTGTTGTTTCTCATTCTAAATGGAACTGTATGTTTCTCAGTGGGACCTGGATTTTACTATTGAGTGTTGTTCTTAGATCTACCAGGCAGCTGTTATCTTGTGTTAGGGAGCTGCTATCTGGTTACCTTCCCATTGTTCTTTTGTTTGGCTGCTGGGGGGATATCACTCCAACTTGCAGTTACGGTTGCCACCGGGCCAGTATTTTAGCTGGTAAAACACCTGCCATGGCCGGCAATGTAGTTGCCGGTAATTTGTAATACCCTTGAAAAAAAGCACTTGGCCTGCCAACAATTCTCTCAGAACTTACCTTTTTTCAGGCTTCTGGCCATTGTGTGTGTTGCTCCACCCCTTTTGTGTCACTGTGAGTGGCTACACCCCTTTTGCATCACGGACAGTGATCCTTTTGTTCCCGCCCCTCCCCACCGCCTGGTAAAATTTTTTAGAAAAGGTGGCAACCTTACGTGGGAGATGGGTTTTATATGATATATTATTATGAGTGATGGGCGTATTTGTCCCGTTTCGCTTTGCGAAAATTTTTTGAAACACATAGAAGTCAATGGCCGTCAATTTAATTTTTTATACGAAGGCCTATTTTGTACACATTAAGTATAAATAAATAAGTCTGAATAATTTTGACAGGGCGACAATTTTTATGTGCGCGACCATTCTAACAAGCGCCCAATTTATTTGATGTGGTGGATTTTTCACCTGCCATATTTTCTCTGCAGTTTCGCCAATTTATTTGCCGGCGGCAAAACGCGGAAATTTGCACCTGCTGAATTTATTTTTATTATTAAGTATACAGGTTACAAACAAATGCAACTGGACCCTTGAAATGTATGTGTATAATGATGTGTGTTTAATTGAGAGGCATGGCCCAACCGTTCTGATTGGTTTTAAAGTGGGATGGGAGGAGTTATGTCAGATTTAAATATGTGATCGCAGTGAGGGTGGTATAATCACCTATGAGTAAGTACCGGAGGGTACAAAACGCGAAAGGTGGAGGATCATGGGGTCAATTAGCTGAAATGTTTTTTAAGATACATTTTTGAATAAATTGTGGATTTTTAAACATGACGAGTTACGGGAATTTTTTGGAATAACTTTGGTTCTTTCATGTTGACCATTTAATTACCCCAAGGATTGTGTATATTAAACCCACACAAATATATAAATATATCCACGGATTTATGCATAGTCTTCTGTCATCCTACAATCCCAGCTAAACCGTTTTCTCAAGACGCCGCTATTTTATTTCCAAGTCGTTTAGAGGTGACCACAACCGTATCGTTCCCGGGATGTCGGTGAAATGCCTCGATGAAGCTTTAATGCCCTCTGGGCTCCACAGACAATAAAGGAAAGGCACCAGGTTAACTAGAAAGTACCGAGGAGAAAATTCAATTGAGACAAAGCAAGAGAAATAGCGGGAGAGTAAACATCAGGCTCATATTAGTAGAGACACTTCCACATTAAAGTTTCCCACTGAACTTGAAAAGAAAGATGAGACGGCAAATTTCAGGTGATGCCTCTGTAATGAACCTCCGGCTAAAAGAACTTCTTCTCCATTATGTCTCAAGGTCAAACTGTAAGGGCGAAAACTGAATCCAACCTTAATTTACCTCGCTTGATATGTTACCATTTTGGGATTTTATTTTTCTATTTAACAGGCATCTTTTTAGTGATATGAGGGTCTAGTAAATCATGTGCTACTCTTCTATGGCCCTCAAGTTGTTGCTGAAGCCAATCTCCCTGTCCCCCTAAACAGAATTCAGCTGCCGCAGGGTATAAGGAGTTGTAACCCAAAACAATGGCTGAAGGTTGGACAAAGTCATAACAACTGCTGCTTTTGTATTTTCAAGTCTACTATCCCACAGTCACACTCCCTTCCCAGAGACTACTATCCACTGTTACTATAGGCACCATCTCTCCCTACTATACCTGCTATCCCACAGTCACACTCCCTTCCCAGAGACTATTATCCACTGTTACTATAGACACCATCTCTCCCTACTATACCTGCTATCCCACAGTCACACTCCCTTCCCAGAGACTATTATCCACTGTTACTATAGGCACCATCTCTCCCTACTATACCTGCTATCCCACAGTCACACTCCCTTCCCAGAGACTATTATCCACTGTTACTATAGACACCATCTCTCCCTACTATACCTGCTATCCCACAGTCACACTCCCTTCCCAGAGACTATTATCCACTGTTACTATAGGCACCATCTCTCCCTACTATACCTGCTATCCCACAGTCACACTCCCTTCCCAGAGACTATTATCCACTGTTACTTTAGACACCATCTCTCCCTACTATACCTGCTATCCCACAGTCACACTCCCTTCCCAGAGACTATTATCCACTGTTACTATAGACACCATCTCTCCCTACTATACCTGCTATCCCACAGTCACACTCCCTTCCCAGAGACTATTATCCCACTGTTACTATAGGCACCATCTCTCACTACTATACCTGCTATCCCACAGTCACACTCCCTTCCCAGAGACTATTATCCACTGTTACTATAGACACCATCTCTCCCTACTATACCTGCTATCCCACAGTCACACTCCCTTCCCAGAGACTATTATCCACTGTTACTATAGGTACCATCTCTCCCTACTATACCTGCTATCCCACAGTCACACTCCCTTCCCAGAGACTACTATCCACTGTTACTATAGGCACCATCTCTCCCTACTATACCTGCTATCCCACAGTCACACTCCCTTCCCAGAGACTATTATCCACTGTTACTATAGACACCATCTCTCCCTACTATACCTGCTATCCCACAGTCACACTCCCTTCCCAGAGACTATTATCCACTGTTACTATAGACACCATCTCTCCCTACTATACCTGCTATCCCACAGTCACACTCCCTTCCCAGAGACTACTATCCACTGTTACTATAGGCACCATCTCTCCCTACTACACCTGCTATCCCACAGTCACACTCCCTTCCCAGAGACTATTATCCACTGTTACTTTAGACACCATCTCTCCCTACTATACCTGCTATCCCACAGTCACACTCCCTTCCCAGAGACTATTATCCACTGTTACTATAGACACCATCTCTCCCTACTATACCTGCTATCCCACAGTCACACTCCCTTCCCAGAGACTATTATCCCACTGTTACTATAGGCACCATCTCTCACTACTATACCTGCTATCCCACAGTCACACTCCCTTCCCAGAGACTATTATCCACTGTTACTATAGACACCATCTCTCCCTACTATACCTGCTATCCCACAGTCACACTCCCTTCCCAGAGACTATTATCCACTGTTACTATAGGTACCATCTCTCCCTACTATACCTGCTATCCCACAGTCACACTCCCTTCCCAGAGACTACTATCCACTGTTACTATAGGCACCATCTCTCCCTACTATACCTGCTATCCCACAGTCACACTCCCTTCCCAGAGACTATTATCCACTGTTACTATAGGCACCATCTCTCCCTACTATACCTGCTATCCCACAGTCACACTCCCTTCCCAGAGACTATTATCCACTGTTACTATAGACACCATCTCTCCCTACTATACCTGCTATCCCACAGTCACACTCCCTTCCCAGAGACTATTATCCACTGTTACTATAGACACCATCTCTCCCTACTATACCTGCTATCCCACAGTCACACTCCCTTCCCAGAGACTACTATCCACTGTTACTATAGGCACCATCTCTCCCTACTACACCTGCTATCCCACAGTCACACTCCCTTCCCAGAGACTATTATCCACTGTTACTTTAGACACCATCTCTCCCTACTATACCTGCTATCCCACAGTCACACTCCCTTCCCAGAGACTATTATCCACTGTTACTATAGACACCATCTCTCCCTACTATACCTGCTATCCCACAGTCACACTCCCTTCCCAGAGACTATTATCCCACTGTTACTATAGGCACCATCTCTCACTACTATACCTGCTATCCCACAGTCACACTCCCTTCCCAGAGACTATTATCCACTGTTACTATAGACACCATCTCTCCCTACTATACCTGCTATCCCACAGTCACACTCCCTTCCCAGAGACTATTATCCACTGTTACTATAGGTACCATCTCTCCCTACTATACCTGCTATCCCACAGTCACACTCCCTTCCCAGAGACTACTATCCACTGTTACTATAGGCACCATCTCTCCCTACTATACCTGCTATCCCACAGTCACACTCCCTTCCCAGAGACTATTATCCACTGTTACTATAGGCACCATCTCTCCCTACTATACCTGCTATCCCACAGTCACACTCCCTTCCCAGAGACTATTATCCACTGTTACTATAGGCACCATCTCTCACTACTATACCTGCTATCCCACAGTCACACTCCCTTCCCAGAGACTATTATCCACTGTTACTATAGACACCATCTCTCCCTACTATACCTGCTATCCCACAGTCACACTCCCTTCCCAGAGACTATTATCCACTGTTACTATAGGTACCATCTCTCCCTACTATACCTGCTATCCCACAGTCACACTCCCTTCCCAGAGACTATTATCCACTGTTACTATAGACACCATCTCTCCCTACTATACCTGCTATCCCACAGTCACACTCCCTTCCCAGAGACTATTATCCACTGTTACTATAGGCACCATCTCTCCCTACTATACCTGCTATCCCACAGTCACACTCCCTTCCCAGAGACTACTATCCACTGTTACTATAGGCACCATCTCTCCCTACTATACCTGCTATCCCACAGTCACACTCCCTTCCCAGAGACTACTATCCACTGTTACTATAGGCACCATCTCTCCCTACTATACCTGCTATCCCACAGTCACACTCCCTTCCCAGAGACTACTATCCACTGTTACTATAGGCACCATCTCTCCCTACTATACCTGCTATCCCACAGTTACACTCCCTTCCCAGAGACTATTATCCACTGTTACTATAGGTACCATCTCTCCCTACTATACCTGCTATCCCACAGTCACACTCCCTTCCCAGAGACTATTATCCCACTGTTACTATAGGCACCATCTCTCCCTACTATACCTGCTATCCCACAGTCACACTCCCTTCCCAGAGACTATTATCCACTGTTACTATAGGCACCATCTCTCCCTACTATACCTGTTATCCCACAGTCACACTCCCTTTCCAGAGACTATTATCCCACTGTTACTATAGGCACCATCTCTCCCTACTATACCTGCTATCCCACAGTCACACTCCCTTCCCAGAGACTATTATCCACTGTTACTATAGACACCATCTCTCCCTACTATACCTGCTATCCCACAGTCACACTCCCTTCCCAGAGACTATTATCCACTGTTACTATAGACACCATCTCTCCCTACTATACCTGCTATCCCACAGTCACACTCCCTTCCCAGAGACTATTATCCACTGTTACTATAGGCACCATCTCTCCCTACTATACCTGCTATCCCACAGTCACACTCCCTTCCCAGAGACTATTATCCCACGGTTACTACAAGCACCACTTGGGGACATGAAGGGATCTATTACTGCAAGAACAAACACGTGAAAAAGGCAGAAATACACAAGTGCAACGAATAGGGTTTATGCCGAAGAGGCTTTTTCTATTGTTCTAATCGTGGAAAATCTATAGTTTTCTTTTATTTTTGACCTAGACATTTATCACTAGACTTTATGTTTGCTCCAAATTAGACTACCAGTGAATGATTAACAAATGCTAACAAAACAAAACAGTCATAGAAAAGGGTGCGTGGGAGGGGGATGAATGCTGGTAATCAAATTTTCTTCCTAGCAAGGACCAAATCTTCCAATTTTCCTAAGTGACTCTTACATACAGCGGTTAAAAAATATGTATATATAGTTTTTATTTGATCCAAGAGAAAGTAGGGGGGGAATCTAAAGCAATATTATTTTCCTCAGTTGGGAAATGTTCTTTTACAATCCTGATTGGTTGGAATGACAATATCTGTGATGCCTTTGTAGCAAGAGAAAACGCATTTGTAGTAATTGCTTCTGGGAGATCCAACTGCCAGTTATGTGGCCAGGAAGACCTCATTGTGTCCTCGTTGTTTCTGCCCTTCCTAGAAAGAGCTTTGTGAAGGTTCGGCCCGATGGACTTTTCTTTTTTTAATCTCACTATAATGTTACTATGTAAGTCCCAGGGCTGCACTTGAACAGACTGCAGAAATATTTCTTAACTGGAAAGATTCTTGACGGATTCATGAATATAACACCAGCCAGCGCATCAATCACTGGCTAATTCTCACTGACTGTAGTCTTAGGAGATATCATGGACATCTGGCCTGGAACTGATATCACTGACACAAGGCTTCCAAAAACTTACTAACTGGGACCTCTGTTGGGCAACTAAATGCAATACTGTGTCTTGTGTTGATTTCAGGCTTGACTTGGTGCCGTGTCCAAGGACTAAGTGTAACTGTAAAGTAAGAACAATTAGCTAATGGGTTAATTTCCACGAACTTCAACTGAATTGGATGGTTTCACCAAACGAGTGAATTTTCTTAGGGCCCTTACTCACGGTCGTTTGCAGCTGCGCTCCCCTGCGTTCCAGTTTTATGCGTTCAGCCACAGGGGAGCGCAGGATTAGACGCGCTGAATTATTTTCAATACGGCTGGGACGCAGCATGTTGCATTTTACCTGCATTTGGCGCTTACATGCGTCTGTGTGAGTACAGCCATATTAAAAAGAATTCACCGTGTCTACTCTCTGCGGCTGAACCAGAGCCAGGCCAGGCGCCCTAGGCAACCTGGCAGGGCACGGCACCGGCTGAGTGCGCGCTCGAGCTTGCATGTGCGAAACTGAGCAGAAACGTAATTACGTAGAAAATCTCAGCACCAGTCAGGGAGAGACGGGACCAGATATGGAGTAGACAACAGAGCAGGTATGTGCCTGGCACCCCCCAGCTTTGTGCCCTAGGCACGTGCCTACCCTGCCTACCCCTAGTTCTGGCCCTGGGCTGAACGCATAAAACCGGGATGCATGGGAGCGCAGCTTCAAACGCCCGTAAGTAAGGGCCCTTATGGCAGTAAATTCTCTCTCTGTGACAACACAGAACCATTAGCAGATCTGCATTTCTTAACCCAGACATTGACAGGAGAATGTTTAAGCTTTGATATTTATTCAGGGGAATAAACACAGAAAAGCACTAAGGGCAGAGACACACATTGCTATTTCGGTAGATTAGTCACCCATCAGCAAATCGCTTCTTTTTCGGACAACTAATCTCCCGAAAATCCTTCCCGCCGGCTAGAATGTAAATCGTCAGCGGGATGGCACTCGGCACTTCTGCCGCTTCAGGCGAGTTCAGAAAGCCAAAGCTATCCGAGTGCCGGACTTACATTCTAGCCGGCGGGAAGGCTTTTCGGGAGATTAGTCGACCGAAGAAGAAGCAGTTAGTCGCCAGGCATCACTGCAAAAATTTTAATTTTTTTAAAGGTTTTTATTTTGCATTTAACAGTAAGAAACAATAAAAGACCATCATGGTTCCTTAGTCAAGTACAATAGTCTCAGTACAGCGGATGCACAATTTGAGTTCCATAGGCCAGGTACTCCCAGACACCTGCTCAGTCACCCCCAGTGATCTAGGCTCAAGTCTGGTCCTATATCCATTGCCCATGTAAGATTAAAGTGGTGTGTATAGCTAGCTAAGAACTCTTCTGTGGCCTCCAACCAAACTCTCCACACCAAGTCGTATTTTTGGGGACATACTCTTGTAGCATAAGTTGTATCAAGGGGGTATTGTTTTTATCAGGTTTAGCCAGCCGTTGAGTGTGGGGAGCTGGGGGAACACCCAGTTCAGCATAATACATTTCCTACAGTAAAGTGTGGAGGAGAATGCTCATGGCTGCTCTTAGTGTGACCTCCTCCACTGCGCCTAGTAGACATACCATAGGATTTAATAGTTTGGGAAATGCTGTTTTTTCCTGGATGCAGGTGAGGACTTGAGACCAGAAGATTCGGGGGCACAACCAAATGAGATGCAGATAAGTTGCCTCTGGGGCACTACACTTAGGGCATTGGGGTGATTCACGTGTGTTCATATGGAACAATCGGAGTGGGGTTAAGTGGAGTCTATGTAGGAATTTAAATTGGATCGGTCTATCTCTGGAGTAGAGTCCTGCACGGGTCCATTTTTTGGAACCCTATCCGTACCCGCAACCTGCAATCCGCAACCCGGACCCGCATTCTTACCCACCCGCTACCCGACGCGCAAGTACCTTATCTGCAACCAAGACCAGCAACCCGCTGATCATAAAGAATCAGGAAGTGCTGTCATTGTAAACCGGAAGTGACATAATCAGAAGTAGGCGTGATCAGAAAAAAGGAGTCAAAATCTATATTGAGAAGACCCTCGGCCCAACCCGCGACCTGCTAACCCGCAGAACCGCCGCCCACACCAATATCATCATAAATGCTAATGCCATACTTTGTGACCTTCGGAGAGCAGTGTTATTGGCTATGGTCAATGAAGCGTTATCTACAGAAACGTCACTGCAGCCAATGGAATGAGTTGGTGACTTGGCAATATTTGTACAACTGCTCGTATCAACTGAATAAGGAATATTACAGCATGCAGAATTATATATTGTAGCAAGTAGGCTGTTTATACGACCGCCCCCACAGCAGCAAAAGCCACAATAAACGTTTGGAAATTACAGTTTGTTTTTTGTTGCTTTTTAAACTTTTTTTTCCATTTTATTGTGCTGGATGTGCTTGTATGTATTGTATTTCTTTTGCATGTCACATTTTTCACTTTAGGATGTGTGGTGTCTCACACATGGGCATAACTAAAGAAAAGCTGTAAAGAAATCCCCACTAGCTAGGGGAGGCAGGATGGGCAGGAGAGAGGGAGGGAAGGAGAAAGGGAGGGAGAGAGGGAGGGAGAGAGGGAGGGAGAGAGGGAGGGAGGGAGGGAGGATGGGCAGCAGCCCAGAGGGAGGGAAAGTGGGCAGCCAAGGTGACCCAGAGGGAGGGAGGAAGGGCAGGAGGCCCAGAGGGAAGATGCAAGGGAGGTAGTAGGGTCTGGCAGGCAGCAGAGAGGGAGGGAGGTAGGGTTGTGGTAGGGTTGTGGCCATAAGGTTGAAGTGCACAACAGGCCACTCTGAAGTTATTTTGCAGGGGGCCTGGTGCGGTCTAGGTGCGCTGCTGGTCTCACATATGCGATGTCGTAATGATGTCACTCGGGTCCCTTTTCTCATTCTTTGTTTTTGGATTTCACCTTGACATAGGATGGGGGGCCTAGACTAAATATTAGTCTTCCAAACAAATACACATTATAAATGTATAAGCCCTATGAAGGCCATATACAGTATAATTATGTTTTCCAATGGAAAGCCCATTCTTAGCTTCCCCCAAGTAAATAATTGCTTCATTCAATTTCATACTATTATAGAGACAAAACTCTTTGAGATGTTGTTGGAGATGGTGCACTATTTATTTATATGAGTGTGAAGATGGTTCTTCTTTATGTAAAGGTGCCTGTATTATCGGAGTCCAAAGTAGTAGGACATAGTAGATTGGGAACTATGTGCCCTGCTGACATCATTGAACATAAAGGTGTTAAGGTGCCAACATAAATGCCTCAGGGCTGCTATGAGTCAACAACAACTCAAGGCTGATTTACTAACATAGGTGCTAATGTATCACTGAATGGTTGCTACTGGTTACTCCACTGCTTCATGTTTATTAGGAGCTTTAGTTGTCCGTAAGAAAAAGAGAGAGAAATAATTAATCTAAAACGATTTTTGTTTTTTGTGCTGCTGTTGTCCCAGAATACATTAATCTCTTTAATGTTGAAACAAGCTGAGCGACACAATATACTAAGGAATAACAATTTCTCTTTAAAGCTCTAAATGTTTAATATACAGTTGCTTGAGTGTTCCGGGTGCTGTTTCCCATATGTTATTTAGGAGAGACAAAGCAAACATAATAAAAATACAGAAAAGCAGGAACGGTAGTGCTTGAAGTAAAGTCTAAAATTATAGAGACAAATACATAGACTTTTAGAAAGTCTTTTTTTTTTTTTTAAATAACAATAATAAAACTCTCATGACATTAGCGAATACTAATCTTGAAGTTGTTGGACTAGTCTAGCGCTCACAGTATTGCTTCAGGGCCGAGATTAAAGAAGCCAGAGAATAGGCATATTTGCCTTAAGTCAAATATAATCACAGTCAACCAATGGCTGTCAGTTGTTCCACTTTTGGTAAAGTGCTGGGGCAGCAGGTCGAGAATCTCTTTATATTTGAAGATATTTGGCAAGAACACTTTTGTATCGCATGTGCAAAGTTCTGTTACCTGGGATCCTGTAGGAAGATGGCTGGTCCACAGAGGACTGGTGGCAACGGGAACTCCTCTACGGCTCCGGTCTTCACCGACGCCCTTTTGGGGCCCCGGGCTTTCTGCGGCGGAGACAGCAAAGGAGCCAAGCGTGTTACCAAAATGTAGTACAAGGGATCAGGCAAGAACGTAGTCAGGTTCAGGCAAGGTCAGTTCCAGACGTCAGAGAAGCAAGGTACCAAAGGATAATACAAAAGCGTAGTCAAGTTTCAGGCAAAGGTCGGTTTCAGGCAGGTTCGAAGGTCCAGGAAAACAGGCAGAGGGTCAAACAGGAACACGGACAACCAGGGCTTTAGCGGAACAGTAGAAACTGAAGCCAGCTTGGGCAAGGAGAGGAGGAAGAGGAAGGTATTTAAGGGAGCAGGAACCAATCAGGAGTAGGCTGAGGAAGGACAGGCACATCAACAGCCAATAGGGGACTGGACCATTATGAGGTAATTAAACCTAAGTGTTTTGGCGGGAGCGTCCTTTTTGACGCACGCCGTCGTTTATGCGCCGGAGCCTACGTTTATGCGCACCAGCGTTTATGCGCTGGCACACGCCGGATGTCACAGCATGGCTGAAGTCGTAAACTGGTCAGTGGATAAAACTGGCTGCTGTCTTGACATCTGTTCTGCAAGTGGACAACTTATGGTCCCATGATTGGGTCTGAAACCATCGCCTCCCAGATCTATGTTTATTGAGGCTCTGGGCAAAGACTGTGTAAAGCTATGGAAATGGTCCTCTCCGAATAAGTCTGCATATGTCTCCATGAGATCTGAACGTTAATTTGTGACCAAACATGAATGTGCAAGATCGGGTCCACCAGTTCAGATGACCAAGTAAGAATATCTACAGATAAATGGCTACCTTAAGAGAAAATACTGATAAATACACTCTGATCATAAAAGCAGTGAAATAATGAAATTGGTCCAACCAAGCGCTTTTCCAAGGAAACAGAATTTCAAGGATAGTGTTAAATTGGGCCTTGGAAGTTGGGGACAGTTGGCAGAAATATCCTAGTGATACTCTGACCAAAGACATTTTTTGTGGGCCAGTCATTCACATTAAGGCCCATCTGAAGCTTCCAGCAATTGTTCGGGATGCTCATCCAGCAGCAGATGCAAAACCAGAAGCCTTTGACAAAAAGCAGAAGACACCTGAAGACTAAAATAAATTATCTAGGGATGACATGAAAGGCCAGTTGCTAATTGGAAGTGATTAGTTGCTGTGCATGACTAGTACTTTGCAATAGAATGTGCCTGTGAATAAATAAACATTGCTAGAGGAGGATTCATACTTCCCATTAATAAGGAAACATGTCAGTCCTGTAAATCACCCTGCGCTGGAATGGCTACAGTTAATCTTCCTCCGAGGCCACTTGTAAATCAGAGACCATGACCTGGAAGGCTCAAGTCCACAGTTTCTTTATATTTAGGTCCGGATCTATCCAAGTCTACAGAAAGTCTATTCACTGTTTTAACCATGTTCTATGCATGTCATCAGCTCTCGCACTAGATTTGGAGAAGAACCGGTGGATTTGCCAAAGATCTGAGGCTCCAGTTGGACCCCCAGTAGTTCCACCACTGATCCTTGAGCATAGTAGGCTTTCTAAAGTTTTTTTTGACTACTTTAAATAATCTAATCACAAATTCTAGTAAATGTTATCATGATTGTAGATGGTGTAAGAAGAAGTTCTAGATTTGATCAACAGCTACTTCCTTTCAAACAGGAAACCAGTAAACGCTAGCTGCTGTTGGGTTGCTGTGGGTTACTAGACTGGGAACAAACTGCTATATAAGTTTATTACCATTGTTTGATTCTCTTCCCATACTGGCAGCATGTATGTATTTGGATTTCACCATGACAAGGCTTACTGCTGTGTGTGGGGTCTACGCTAAGGCAAATGCGGTTTTGGTTGGTTAAGAATAACGTGGCAAAAAAATGCAATCTTGGGGGGGGGAAATATTTTGATTTTCTATTACAAAAATATAAGCAGCAAATTTATTAAAATTAGAGATCGGGTTTTTCCTACAGCTTGAGAAAATCACCACCAAAAATGTATCCAACGAATAAATGTCAACAATTTTAAAGAAAACATTTAGGAGGCATAGTTTCACCATTCCAGTTGTTTTATTTGTTTTTTTAATTAAAAAAAAAATGTAAAAATGCAGTTAGCAAAAAAAAAAGAGACTTAGGGGTTAATTGATCAAAAATTCTCTATCAATCAATTTTCAAAAATGTTTCTTGTTTGGAATAAGTCATAATAAAATCGTAAAAATAATCTGAATGCTTTGATTTTGTGCTCAAAAGAATTTTTTCGTAAAAAAAGCTCCGAAATTGTTAATGGTACATCTGCCATTGACTTTTACATGCTATCGGCAGGTCTGAGTTGGAGTCCTATTTTCATCTGACTTTTGACACCATCGGACTTTAATAAATCCCAAAAAATGTTCCCCTCAGATCGGAGCATAATAAATAAATGTGATTTTTACCTAAATATGTCTAAATTGTTTCTGTGATCGAGTTTTTAAACAATTCAAATACATCAAAGTGTATTTGGGAGCATGAATTTTCCATAGACAGCTATAATAGGGAAATAACCTTTGATGGGCAAACTAAATATTTGATGACTTGTTGAATTGAAACGTTGATATAAAGAAACAAGATCATTTGGTTTAGTTGAGAGAATATAAACAGAAGCATTGTACAGGTATGGGATTCTTTAAACCAATGTCCAGAAAGCTCCAAATTACTGAAAGGCCGTCTCTCATAGACTCCATTTTATCAAAATAATCCAAATTTTTTACAATTATTTTCTTTTTCGCTATAATAATACAACAATAGCTTGTACTAGGTCTTTATTTTCAGATTAAAGATATGAAGATCCAAATTACATAAAGATCCATTATCCGGAAAAGCCAGGTCCCAAGCATTCTGTACTTGCAAATGATAAATACACAAAATGACAGAAAACTTTTTTAAGCTTATTCTTATTAAAAAAAGAAGGCAATTATTAGATGGGGTCATTTATCAACACTGGGCAAATATCCCCATGGGCAGTAACTTATGGCAACCAATTAAATTGTAGTATTCATTATTGCACCTGCAGCTGCCTTAACAATCCAATTGGTTGCTATGGGTAACTGCCCATGGGCAAATGTGCCCAGTTTTGACAAATGAGCTCTAGCGTCCCTTTAAGTCTTTGCGTTGCATCAAATAGCACTTCTTATCTCCATCAGTAATAGTACGGTAGGGATGCACCGAATCCACTACAGTATTTGGGATGCGGCCGAATCCCCGGTGAAAGATTCTGCAAAATACCGAACCAAATCTTAATTTGAATATGCAAATTAGGGGCAGGAAAGGAGAAAGTGGAAAAAATTCTTCTTTTGTGACGAAAAGTCACGTGATTTCCCTACATGCCCCTAATTTACATATGCAAATTAGGATTCGGATTCGGCCAGGCACAAGGATTCAGCCAAATCCTGCTGAAAAAGGCCGAATCTTGGCCAAATCCCAAACCGAATCCTGGATTCGGTGCATCCCTAGTACAGAGCTCTGCAGGCAGCAGAGTATTTAATATAAAAAGAGCCTTTCAGATAACAGATAAAGGGTCTAGTGAGATACTTGCTCTTATCCCGAGTTTGTATTTAGAAACTTGGTCTTAAAGAAAGACAGGACTTGTGTGTTTTTGCTAGAAATGATGGAGAACAGCACAGGAGTACCAGGCAGTACCCAACTACATTAAGGGGGTTATTTACTAAACTCCAAATGCTAAAAACCCGAAAAATTTGTGTATAAAATCCGAATTGTTAGTGAAAAAAAAAAAATCACAAATTTTTCGTAATTTATTAAGCCCAGAGGATGGAAAAGTCTGAATCTGAACTCTCAGACGTGTGGAGATTGCATATAAGTCAACGGGAGAAATCCCAATGATTTTTTCCATGTGTGTTGGGTTTTCTGCAATATCACAAAGTTTTCGGGCAAAAAAATCTGCTGAAAAATCTGGAAAAAAAAACCGTGAAAATCTGATTTTTTTTTTCCCCCCGTAAAGCCAATTTTCGGGAAAATTAAATAATAAATAAGGGTAAAAAAACCAGAGCAGATTTGATCAGAGTTTGCAGGAGAAAATGTTGACATAAAATAGGACATTGATAAATAACCCCCTATAACTATAACGATTCAAATATAAATAAATCCATTTTTCCCAAAACAACCATTTTCGCGCACAGGTTTGAGACGTAAGCAAAGAATTTCTATTCTAATCACAGAATCATTTCGCCTGTTATTTTCCCCACTGTCCCAGGCAACATAAGTTCTAACAACTGCTTTCATCTAAAGGGAAATTTCTAGCAATAAAGCCTCCTAAGCAATTTAAAAATAAGGATTTTTTAAACCTTTCTCTTACCAAACTCACAAAAGAAAGGAGTGAGATGTTTTTTCCCCTGTTACAAAGTAATTGCGTCCGCAGGCGGAGAGGTAAATGGAATGAGAGGGAGTTTAGGGCCGAGCCTACGTGGTTTGGAGTCATTTCTGCAAAGTTACTTGTGATCTTACTTGACGGTAAAAACATAGCCGGGCAATTTAAATCTTTATTTCCCCAGCTGTAAGGAAAAATTCACTGTTTTCTCCACTTTTTTTACCCTCTCTGAGCCATTTCTATAACACAAAGTATGAACTCTGAGAATGGAATCTCCAGGGCACAATGAATTTTTACTTCTATTCTAGAAACGATCGGCACACATTTAAGTCATTTCAGCCCTACGGCCCTTCTAAAGACAGGAGTCAATTTTATGACCCTACAAACAGAAGGTAAACCAGTGGTGCTCGTATAATAAATACATAAAGGAAGAACAGGTCGGCAAACTCAACAAACCAGGCCGACCCCATGAGATGCAAATATTTCTATGATGGAACAAAATTTATTGTGGAAACTGTGCTGAAAAAGTCAAATCAGTCAGAGGAAACATAAAGATATTTGAGCTCCTATCTTGAAACTAAAGGTGGCCACACACACCCAATATAATTGCACAAAACAAAGTTTCATGAGATTTTTGGACTGTACATGGGAATTATTGTCCCATCAATTTTCGTACCATGGAGCTTGGTCGTTAATTGATCAGACAAATGATTAAATTTCTGTCAGATCACTATACTATCTGTGCATGTATTGCCTATCTGACCATATCCATGGCTGACCTACAATTTATGCATCTTTAGGGCTTTAACCCTAAAAATTCAAGTTTGACTTTTTAGATCGTTGAACGAAAAAAACATACAATTGGTATGAGAGTATTTAGAGCCAAGACACACACTGCTATTTCGGGAGATTAGTCGGCCAGCAACAAATCGCTTCTTCTTTGGGCGACTAATCTCCCCAAACTGCCTTCCCGCCGGCTAGAATGTAAATGGCAGTCAGATCGCTTTAGCTTACTAAAGTCGCCCGAAGTTTCCTTGTGAGGCAACTTTGGAAAACGAATCACTCAAAGTGCCATCCCGTCGACAATTTACATTTTAGCTGGCGGGAATGCAGTACTGGGAGATTAGTAGCCCGAAGAAGAAGCAATTTGTTGCTGGTCCCAATTGACCATCTGGGATTTGAACACTTGGGACTGGGGTTGCTGGACTTCAGTGCACAGTCGGTGTACTTACCGAGTGAGCCACTGGTGGCTCTTGGGGCTGGCCCTGATCTTGTTATTGTGATCCTGTATTTTGTCTGTTTCCAGTATGTTTTCCACCCACCTTGTTTACCCTCATGTGTCTCCTATTCCCTAATCAATTGCCCTTTATAAACCACGCCCTAAGCCTTGCTCAGGGCTGAGTCATTGAATGTGTTTGGTTTTGTATCTGAATGTAATTTGTTTGTTCCTGAATCTTGTTCCTGAATCTTGTTCCTGAATCTTGTTCCTGAATCTTGTTCCTGGATCTGTTTCTGGATATTCCTTGTTCCAAGTTCCTGAATCTTGTTCCTGTGTTTTGGTTCCAGCTTTTCATTGCCTGCCTGGTAAAGACTTTATTTTTGACCTGTTCCTGTTTTGCTTCAGTTCCATTTAATCCTGTTTATTCACCATGCCTGCTTCAAGTATTTATGGCTTTTTCCCTGGGCTTCCACCACACGCACTACCAAGTGTGAATTTAACTCCCGTTGCAGCGGTTTCCCGCTGTGAACATTACACTAATCTCCCAAAATAGCAGCGTGTGCCCTGGCCCTTATTGTAAGGCAACTAAAATCTGACAGTGGATGGCCAGCTTTAACATACATATGACATATTTTATGATATAGTAAGTGACATTCTAAGAGGTTGGTCTTTATTGTTTAACGTAAGGAGTCTAGAATATGACAGCACAAAGGCCCTCCAATGGGTTGATGCACTTGTGGAGGCAGATTTATTAAGGTTTGAATGGTAAATTAAAATTTTCAAACTTTTTTGGGGTCAAAACTCACAAATTCTAATTTTAAATTTGAATGTGAGATTCATCACATCTAAACCCTGGAAACAGTTCAAATTCAAATATTCGCCACCTAAAACCTGGCGAGTTCATGTACAAGTCAAAGGCAGAGGTCCGTTGAACTATTTGAAGATGTTACTTGCCTTCCTGACATCCGAGTTTTTTTTTCAGAGGATTCGATTCGAACCGTATATAATTCGAAATTTCTGGTTGTTCGTATTCAATCGAATAGACGTTCAAGTTATTTCATAAATAACCTCCCATTGGAGTTGTGAGTAAATTTATTAGAGTTTAAAGTTTAAAAAATTCACATAACTTACCAAATTTGAACTTTGATAAATCTGCCCCTTAGCCTTGTCTCATTCCCTTTGGTTTGCAAGAATCATGGGAATTTCCAACCTCATCCATCCACTAATAGTAGGCAAATTGTATGTGTTACGGACATGTTAAAATATATTTATACTATTTTGGATACTGATTCGTTTTCGTGTTTTCTGTTGTAGCCACTATTCCGATTTGGTCAAGGGTGGGTTTTTGATCCTTGCCATGCAGTTTTAGGTATCATGTGTTCCTTTAAATGCACAGGAATTTGGGTAAAAAAAAAACAACAGGTATTATGATTGTTTGTGTACATTGAAGCCATTAAACATTGTTTAAATAAAGCTGTGGTTGACTCTTACCCACATGATACACCATAAATCACCAGGATTTGCCGCGTAAAAACCAGTGTAAATTTATAGACTTCGGCCAGAAGAGGGTAACAGGGAGCTTAGTTGTTTTGTAAAGCAGCTACAGTAGTTTTCTATCAGCTCTGCTGTATTCAATCTTCTTTTAACAACTGTCTAAACAAAGTTTGGTCTATCATGGTAGAACCTGTATGTTAAAATGATCATACACAGGGCAATCTTTGATTGATCAGCCCGAGGGCCACTATACGACATGGCCGCCTTTAACCATTCAGGACGCAGGCTCAATCTGACAAGGAGGAAGTGAAGGGGATCTGCGGCTCATTTCGTTATCACATATCAAATTAGATTTGTAGGGTTGTACGACTGCCTCCCAAAGCTAAATCTAAATGGCCTTAATCATTATTAATCCTTTGCCGCCCACACATGAAATTAATTCTCAGCAATTTAATTCAAACAGCTCATTGCAAAAGACAAGCTCTGCGGCTCGTCACTCACCGGTTGTGTTGGTAATGAGGAAGTCGTTTCATTTCTACACGAGGAGACGGCTGGAGCAAACCCTTACCAATGTCACTCTAAAACAAGTAGGCCAACATGCTGTTATGACCAGGGTCAAGTTTAGAAGGAGACAATTGTACCTATGATTGACATTACTTATAAAAGGGAAATACAAACTAGTATTTAGTAGTATTTACAGCATATATTCAGTTTGTTTTGTTTAGCCTATGATTTAGTGCACAAACGCACAAAACGTGTAAGGCTTTGCATTGATCTACTTTTGGCCTTAAAAGCCCTCAGTTCTTTTACATGCCTGTTTTTGGGATCTGTGAGTGCCTGCCATCTTTTGTTCAGTTCACGTTCAAAAGGAGACAATTGAATTAACAGTAGGCAGAAGAGGCAAGTACCCAGAGTGCAATGGGGGCTCTGGGACCCTAGATAGATGCCTCTAAATCTGGCCTTGCCATTAGTTCTCTTAGTTGCCGACTGGGAAGGGGACAGAGGAAGAGTATCCAAATAAATGTGGAATTTTGCTGTGGTGTCTGCCTCTACTTTTCTAACTGTAGTTCAAAGTCTAATTAAAGTCACAGATGTCTTATTCAAGGGGATAAAATATTATACACAGTAGTCATATCCCAAGTACCCCTAGTTCAAGGGTTATACATCGTTAAATAATTTCAAAAGGCAAAAATCAGGAAAGACTTCCTGTTTAGTGAAGACGGAGCCCAAATATTGTAAAAATATTGGAAAAAATGGAAAAAAAACCCGTTATTAGGACATTCTCTAGCCTGACGCGTTTTGTGCCAAAGGTGGGCACTTACTCATAGGCTGCCTATGAGTAAGTGCCCACCTTTGGCACAAAACGCATCAGGCTAGAGTATGTCCTAATAAGATTTTTTCATATTTATAATATTTGGGCTCCGTCTTCACTGAACAGTAAGTCTTTACAGATATTTTGCCTTTTGACAGAGGAAGAGGCATCAGAAGAGAGAGAGGTAGTCAGCAGGTTAGTTGAGAGTTGTGAATGGGGAAAACAGGGTAGTTGAAGTGAGTCAAAGGAGAGTTGCTGAGTAGCAGGGGTTAGGGATAGAACAAGGGGAGAGATACCAAGTTGGGGGGGATGTTGAAGTGATGCCTGGAATTTGCCTTGGGCAGATTTAGATGTTGGCCTAAAACTTTAAATTTATTTCATGGATTCTTAATTTTGATCTATTAAGAACAGTTTTTTTCTAAATTTTAAGACTGCATTAAATAGCATTTCCTAATTTGTCTGTTTATGTTTATTTCTATCACTCATATAGTTCCTCTGGAAGTCACTTCCCAAACTGATACTTAACATTTGCTTGACAATCCCATTAACTAACTTTTTTGGAATAAACATTTCTTGGATATCCCTTGTTTTACTCTTGAAAACATTTCTTCATTTTCAAAAGTATGAAAGCCGGAGACACACGATGGTCTCAACATTATTTTATGTGAATGGGCCGAGCAGTTCTCATCCAACATCAGTTCTCAGGCTCATTCCGTTAGAGATGATTGGAATTGTAACTTTGCCCAAATGGATACTTTACTTATTTTTGTAAAAAACAAGAAGCAATTTGCTAAACAAGAGCTCCCAGAATGAAGACTATAAAAGTTGGGAATTGTAGCCTAAACATTACCCCGCTCATTTAAAGAGGCATCGTAAGACTTTAGAACCTCCCAGTTCCCTGCTGGAAACAATGGAAACTCATGATGGTAATTGTAGTAATAAATGCTATGTACATAAATGTTTTCATTCCCAAGTAGGATGGTAAAAGGCCAATTGACGAGGAAATAACATCAAACAATTAAGCAATCTCAATTTATTGCATTTTTCACACTGGTTTATACAAACATAGGCCGGTTTCATACACTCTCAATGGTAGCCTGAGATGTCTATGGGTTTTTTTTTACAAAGTCCTAATTAGGCTAAAGGCTTCATATAGCGGCTTCTGTGGGGATAAGAGCGGGTGACATTTAGAAACCTACTTATTAAGCCTTATTTAGAAAAAACACACTAAATATGGCCATCAGAATGCCAGGCATTGGAATGTAATAGCAGCCATACTTATCAAGCTGAAAAAATAATCAAGAGAAAAAATAATAGTTTGGAAAATGGGCCCACGGTCTAAGGTTTTCTCATGGGCCCCTGGTATCCCAGTGCGGCACTGAAACCACCTTCACCTCCGGTCTGACCCCACCTCCAACCCACCCCTAGGGTTTCCACCTGTCCGATTTATTTTAAAGGGCTGCCCGGGTCAAAACTTCCTGCCTGGTTTTCCAAGTTAGGAAAACCGGGCAGGATTCCCCATGATTGACATGTGTCATGGCCCCACCCCTGACATCACACCCCGCTAACCACAGTCCCACCCCCTGCCCTGTCTCCACTGGGTGAAAAGGTGGCAACCCTACCCATCCCCCTCCAATCCACACACACCACTTCCTCGCCCTGCTGTTCCCCCATCTCTTGTGCCCCTTATTCATTGTTTTGTGCCTCATCTACTTGCCCTCAATGTAGCCCGTCAAACGCTTAATATATTTCATTCTTTTAATTGGATGCAATTTTGCCCCTGTTCTCACACTGGCTCATATCACCCTCCAGTTTCTTCTTTTCATTTGCCTTTTTGATGTTCACACTTTCCATCATTACATAACTTCCAAATATAACAAAAGAAACTCATCTCTTCCCAATTAAAAAATAATATTCTTCTCCTCACATTTTATCATTGGGTAAAACAAAAAACAAAAAGGTAATTTATTTCTCAGCCGTCTGATGTTATGTACATAGGAAGGTCAATATGGATCTTAATACGATTTCAGTACTCACAAATTCTCTCTGTGATTATAATCATTCATTCATTATTCACCTCCCCATTGATTCTCATTATTCACTTCTGACCCCAGGCCACCGCCCGTCTTCAAAAAATGAACTGAACCCGCGTAGTTTTTTCTCTTTGTATGAAGCCGCCATATTTACCCCTGTCCCTGTACATTACATTAACCAACGAATAATGACTGAAACCTCAGCGATACAGTCGTGCAGTACAGCTATGGGAGAATGCTCAGGACCTGGGGGTTTCCGAATGATGGATCTTTCTGCAATTTGGATCTTCGTATTTTAAAGGGGTGGTTCACCTTTAAGCTAACTTTTAGGGGCACATTTACTAAGCTTGAGTGAAGGATTAGAATAAAAAATACTTCGAACTTCGAAGTATTTTTTTGGCTACTTCGACCATCGAATTGGCTACTTCGACCTTCGACTACGACTTTGAATCGAACGATTGGAACTCTTTAAAAAAAAAATTTTACCACCTACTTCGCCACTTAAAACCTACCGAGCACCAATGCTAGCCTATGGGGAAGGTCCCCATAGGCTTTCTAGGCAATTTGGGATCGAAGGAAAATGTTTCGATCGATGGATTAAAATCCTTCAAATCGTTTGATTCAAAGGATTTAATCGTTCGATCGAACGATTTTTCCTTCGATCGGATGAATTGCGGTAAATCCTTCAATCATCGAAGTGAAATCCTTCGACTTCGAATATCGAAGGTTAATTAACCCTCAATATTCGACCCTTAGTAAATGTGCCCCTAGGTATGTTATAGAACGGCTAATTCTAAGCATCTTTTCATTTGGCCTTCATTTTCTCTTTTTTTATAGTTTTTGAATTATTTGTCTTCTTCTGACTCTTTCCAGCTTTCAAATGGGGGTCACTGATCCCATCTAAAAACAAATACTCTATAAGGCTACATATTTAGGGGTAGATTTATCAAGGGTCGAAATTTGACCATCAAATTGAAATACTTCGAATATCGAAGTCAAAGTTTTTTTCATCGAATGGGAAGAATCCTGCGGTCGAAGTAAAATCGTTTGATCGAACAAATAAATCGTTCGAATCAAATGATTCGAAGGATTTCAGCGATTGATCGAATGATTTTACTTTGACTTCCAAAAACTTAGAAAACTGCTCTAGAAGCTAGAAGGTCCCCATAGGCTAACATAGCACTTCGGCAGGTTTAATTTGGCGAAGTATTGAAGTCGAAGTTTTTTTAAAGAGACAGTACTTCGATTATTGAATGGTCAAATATTTGAACGATTTTACTTTGAATTGAATTCGAAGTCGAACTCGTAATATCCAAAAAATTACTTTGAATTCCGAACTTTTTTACTTAGAAAATTCCCTCTAATTCACGTTGACCCTTGATAAATCTGCCCCTTATTGTTATTGCTAATTTTTATTACTCATCTTTCTATTCAGGTCCTCTCCTATTCATATTCCATTCAAATCAGTGCATGGTTGCTAGGGTAAATTGGACCCTAGCAACCAGATTGCCGAAATTGCAAACTGGAGAGCTGCTGAATAAAAAGCTAAATAACTCAAAAACCACAAATAATAAAAAATGAAAACCAATTGCAAATTGTCTCAGAATATCACTCTCTATATCATTCTGAAAGTTAATTTAAAGGATGAACAACCCAATAGGCTGGTTCTGCTTCCAATAAGGATTAATTATATCTTAGTTGGGATCAAGTACAAGTTACTGTTTTATTATTACACAGAAAAATGTAATTATTTGATCAAAATGAAGTCTATGGGAAACGGCTTTCCCGTAATGCCCATCTTTTTGGATAACGAGTTTCCAGATAAGAGATCCCCCACCTGTACAATATGAGAGCTGACATTGATCGGCTGCTATATGTAACTGCATGGATGCAATGTCACATGTAAGGAATTGGGGCTGGTGTTGTTTCAGCCATCCTGCAATCTGGAAAGCTTCATTATGTCACTGTGTCCGAAGTCGGAAAACACGCTTAGGGGCAGATTTATCAAATGTCGAAGTGAAAATTTGAATTAAAAAAAAAATGAATTCCATGCTATTTTTTGTGTACTTCGACTAGGGAATGGTCCAAATTCGATTCAAATTTGAAAAAAAAATTTAATATCGAAATTTATCATGTAGTGTCTCTTTAAAAATTTGACCATTCGCCATCTAAAAACTGCTGAATTGCTGTTTAAGCCTATGGGGGACCTCGTAGAACCTATTTGTAGGGATGCACCAAATCCAGGATTTGGTTCGGGATTTGGCCAGGATTCAGCTTTTTTGAGCAGGATTCAGATTCGGCCGAATCCTTCTGCCCGGCTGAACCGAATCAGAATCTAATTTGCATATGCAAATTAGGGGAGGGGAGAAAACCGCGTGACTTTTTGTCACAAAACAAGGTAAAAAAAAAAAAAGGTTCCAATTTCCACCTTTTTTTAATTCGAATTTCGAAGCTTTTTAGATTCGAAATTCGACCCGTGATAAATCTGCCCCTTAATAATGGGTTGCACGTTTACATCTGAAAAGTAGACTTAAAACAAACAGCTGTTTCTCAGCGCGCAGCCCCCTAAAGCACCTTTGTCTCCGGATGGAAGGGATCCGGCAATAATGAAATGCAATAGAAAAGACTTGATTTGTAAATGGGCCGACTGTGTCTCCTCACAGCAGTGTATCCAGCCCACGCAGCTCGCCATCAGCTCCCCGCTGTGAACGGATATAGTCAAAATATTATAGATCATGGTCTACTCCCAGCCTTGGGATTTCATTAATTATAAAAAAAATAGAAAATATATTGTGGAAAGAAAAAAAAACCACTTTGTGCAGCACCAACGGTAATGGCTGGACTCAGACCCTAATGAATGCAATCTTTCTTTGTGCAGCGCCAGGTTTTTCTCTCCTTTGGAATATACAGCTCGGATATATTTGTACTCGGCCTCGGCACAGGGAAATACAAATGATCCAGGAGTCAGGCACACGGGGACGTGTTTCTATGTTTCCTGCACGATGTCCATGCAAATGCTGATGAGAAACACATATAATCAGTGTACTTTGTGGCCAGGGACGGATAACAGCTGGGATCGGATAGATTTGGATTTCTATATTTTTTTTCATAAACTGTATTTTTTCTCTAAAAAAATGTAAAAAGCTGTCACAGAAGTCAGTGGGAGCTGACGTCACCGCCCTCCTCCTCTGCTCTCAGCCCGTCCTCCTCCTCTGCTCTGAGCCCGCCCTCCTCCTCTGCTCTCAGCCCATCCTCCTCCTCTGCTCTGAGCCCGCCCTCCTCCTCTGCTCTCAGCCCGTCCTCCTCCTCTGCTCTGAGCCCGCCCTCCTCCTCTGCTCTTAACCCGCCATCCTCCTCTGCTCTCAGCCTGCCCTCCTCCTCTGCTCTGAGCCCGCCCTCCTCCTCTGCTCTGAGCCTGCCCTCCTCCTCTGCTCTGAACCCGCCCTCCTCCTCTGCGCCCCCCCTCCTCTGAGCCCTCCCTCCTCCTCTGCTCTGAACCCGCCCTCCTCCTCTGCGCCCCCCTCCTCTGAGCCCTCCCTCCTCCTCTGCTCTGAACCTGCCCTCCTCCTCTGCTCTCAGCCTGCCGTCCTCCTCTGCTCTGAGCCCGCCCTCCTCCTCTGCTCTCAGCCCAGCCAACAGTCTCTAGTTCCGACATGGGGCCCCAGGGTAGACTGGTGATCGATGTCCTTGGCACCCCTGGCTTAAGGTATGAAGGTCCAAATTACGGAATGATCTGTTATCCAGAAAAAAACAATTCCCGTATATGATAAATCATTTTATACGTTGGAAAACCAGTCTTGGGAGGCAGAAAGCTACGATGGACAGCATTTGCCAACTTGTACTTTTAAACAAACAATAAAATAGCGTGTTCACATAACACAAGTATTCTGGGTGGCGTTTGCCCTTTTACGTTTCTGCTTCTACAGTAAAAATGTAGTTTGTAAAGTGCTGCCAACTCAATATGACCTTTAATTATTCACTGTGAACCTTACATAGAATGGATTATATCGAAAGCACCTAGAGGAACTGAATCCCTAGTAAATGTCTGAGCTCTCAGAATATTCTTATGTTCAGAAAATAAAAGGACAAATCATTTCCACGCTGGACGCATTTCCGCTACGGGTTCCCGCTGGCGTATTTCTAAACACGACTAAGTGCTGGGACCCCGGGCTCTACCTCAAGAAGAATCCAACAATTCAAGTACATTGGTCCAATAAAACGTTTAATATCTTTTTTTTAGCGGGGGCTGTATGGTGGAAAGTTATTAAAGGGGAACTTAAGACTTGTTTTTCAGCATGAAATGAATGTGTGCCGCCCTGGATAAAGTAACGTTTAATATTTTAATAAGATGTCTTGTGACACAGAAATGGAAGGTTCCCTTCAGTCCCCGGCATGTACAGGTATTGTATCGGCAGGGGATCATACCAAGAAAAAGGGGCAGCAATCTGATCATCTCACCAGCTCTGTACTTTCCAAACACGTTACTTCAGTTCAGTTGCTTTCAGATTGTTCACCAGATTTTTTTTCAATTGCTTCCCAGCTTATATTTTTTACAGTTTTTTTTTCCCGAAATGTAAGTTTAATTGTTTAATGTTCGTTAGTGATGTGCAGGCCGGCCCGATACCCGTGGGCGGGTTCTGGCCGACCTCACAGTTTTCCTCGCGTCCGACTTCTAGGTTCGTCTTTTATAGATGGTGCGTCTGCTTGTCCCGCCCCTTTTGTGACGTCATCCGTGGGGCAGAGTGTGTCTATAAAAGCAACGCGGAAGTCGGATGTGGGTGGGCGCGGGTCAAGGGAGGGTGGTTCAGGGTCGGTGTGAGAGTCTGTAAATTTAGGTGCCGGAAGCCGGCAGTGCTAGGTCGTGGGCGGGGAGAGCAGGAGAAGAGCAAAACCCGGACCCGCTCGCCACCTAAAGATTGCTATGCGGCAACCCATAGCAACCAATCAGATTATTGCATTTATTGTTCCACCTGCAGCTGCCTGAAAAAAGCAGCTTTTAGAGTTTTTTTATGGCCAAAACTGTGAAACTTGACTAGGGAACTGTTAAAATTTGATTCGAGTTCTTTTAAAAATTTGTTTTCGAAATCTATCATACACTGCCCATTTAAGAATTTCGAATTCGACTGTTCGTCACCTTAAAGCTGTTTTTGCCGATGGAGGACGTCCTGGGATCAATTTGGAGTTGTTCGCAGCCTTCCTGACATTCAAGGGTTTTTTCGATTCAAGTTTGCGGTGTCGATTCTATTCACCCGAGTTCAAAAAATGTAATAAATTTGCAGTTGGCTGAATTTCGAGTTCATAGGAGTTTTAAATAACCCCATGACCTCGAAATTCGACCCTTGATAAATCTGCCCAAATGCCGTAGACAATAAACGAGTGAACTCGTGTCCTGAGCTCATATCTAGCCCCGTAATCAATGTCCATTTGGAATTTCATTATGAAATAATACATTTGGCTGCATTAATCGATTATTCTGGCCTTGCTGAATTAAAGCAAATCAGTATTAGGGTTGTAAATTGACGGGTGTAAATAAGACAGTGTCGGGGGGCTCGGAGCAAATATTGATCGGCAAATATTAAAAAAAAGAAAAGTTAATCTGCCTGCGCTAGAGACACGGGAAAGCTCGTTGGTCATATCGATATTGTATCTGTCAGTTATTATAGATCACTTACATTTACTAAATCATCAATGTAAATATGTCATGGAAACAAAGGAGCCTTCACTTGAAGCAAATTCTTTGCATCTGTCTTTTAATATTAATAAGGGGCAGATTTACTAAGGGTCGAATTTCGAAGTACAAAAAACGTCAAAATTCGACCCTCGAATTAAAAAACTTTGAATTTGAATCGAATTCGGAGTTTTTTCAACAAATTTGGCAATCCTGTGGTTGAATAAAAATCGTTCGATTGAACGATTAAATCGTTCGAATCAAACGATTCGAGAGATTTTTAGCGATCGATCTAAGGATTTTTATTCAACCAAAAAAAAGTGCTGTAGAAGGTCCCCATAGACTTACATTGTACTTCGGTAGCCTTAATTTGGCAAAGTATGAAGTCAAAGTTGTCTTTAAAAAGACAGTACTTTGATTATCGAATGGTCAAACGATTTTTACTTCGATTCATTTGAATCGAAGTCGAATGTTTGAATATAGCCTATTCGATGGTCAAAGTACCCAAAAATTTACTTTGAAATATGAACTTTTTGAAATTCAAACCATCACTCGAGCTTAGTAAATCTGCCCCTAAATGTGGAGTGGAACTTGAATTTTTAAGAGATATATGCAGTGTATGTATATATATATATATATATATATATATACAGTTAGGTAAATAAATATTTGGACAGAGACAACTTTTTTCTAATTTCGGTTCTTTACATGACCCCAAGGAGTTTTAAATCAGATGTAGTTGAACTGCAGACTTTCAGCTTTAATTCAGTGGGTTGAACAAAAAAATTGCATAAAAATATGACAAACTAAAGCCTTTTTTTTAACACAATCACTTCATTTCAGGGGCTCAAAAGTAATTGGACAAATTAAAAAACTGAAAATATAATGTCCATGTCTAATACTTGGTTGAAAAGCCTTTGCTGACAATGACAGGCTGAAGTGTTGAACTCATGGACATCAGCAGATACTGGGTTTGCTCCTGTTTAATGCTCTGCCAGGCCTTTACTGCAGCCGCTTTCACTTGCTGTTTGTTTGTGGCCTTTCTGTCCCAAGTTTAGTCTTCAACAAGTGAAATGCAGCTCAATTGGCTTCACATCAGTTGACTTGGCCATTCAACAATATTCCACTTCTTTGCTTTAATAAACTCCTGGGTTGTTTTGGCTGTAAGTTTTGGGTCATTATGAGACGCCTCCCAATCAATGTGAGTGCATTTAGCTGGATTTGAGCAGACGGTGTCTCTGAAGAGCTCACAATTCATTCTTGTGCTTCTGTGTCACATGATGGATAAACACTAGTGTCCCAGTGCCACTGGCAGCCATACACGCCCAAGCCATCACACTGCCTCCCAAATGTTTTATACACAACTGTGCTACGCTTTGGATCATCAGCTCTTCCACCCCTTCTCCACACTTTTTTCTGCCATCATTCTGCTAGAGCTTGTTCTTGGTTTCATCTGTCCAAAGAATGTTTTTCCACAACTGTGTTGCCTTTTTTAGCAAAGTCCAATGTAGCCTTTGTATTCTTGATGCTTATGAGTGGCTTGTACCTTGCAGTGCCCCCTCTGTATTTACTTTCATGCAGTCTTCTCTTTATGGTAGACTTGGATATGGAGACTCTACCTCCTGGAGACTGTTCTTCACTTGTTTGGCTGTTGTGAAGGGCTTTCTCTTCACCATGGAAATGATTCTGAGATCATCCACCACTGTTGTCTTCCGTGGACGTCCAGGTCTTTTTGCGTTGCCGAGTTCACCAGTGATTTCTTTCTTTCTCACAATGTACCAAACTGTAAATTTTGCCACTCCTAATATTGTAGCAATTTCTCGGATGGGTTTTTCTGCTTTTGCAGCTTAAGGACGACTTGTTTCACCTGCATGGAGAGCTCCTGTGACCCCAAGTTGTCTGTTCCACATACAAGCCCCCCTCAAATCAACTCCAGGACTTTTATCTGCTTCATTGATAATGACATAACCAAGGAATTGCCCCACCTGCCCATGAAATAACCTTTGACTCAATTCTCCAATTAATTTTAAAGCCCTGAAATGAAGTGATTGTGTTAAAAAAAGGCTTTAGTTCCTCACATTTTTATGCAATCTTTTTGTTCAACCCACTGAATTAAAGCTGAAAGTCTGCAGTTCAACTGCATCTGATTTAAAATTCCTTGTGGTCATGTACAGAACCAAAATTAGAAAAAAGTTGTCTCTGTCCAAAGCTTTATGGACCTAACTGTAATGCCCCCCATGGGCATGAGAAGGAGCTCCTGCTTGTCGCCAGGATCTGGTCTCCTGCCTCTGAATTGGTGATTAGCAGACTTGGAAAATATTTAATATCAGTTCCTAGCAGGCTGGACATACAAGGCCCGGCTCTGTTAGACCTCTGGCTGCAAAGGGGTCAGATTTCTAATGGGTAGAAAGAAGCGATGCACTTGTATTGCTGGTCTGCATTTAGTGTAATTACACTTCCCCTTCAAAGTTGCTTGCACACGCTTCTTCATTTTCTTTCCAAATCTCATGGATCTAAATTTACCCAATGCAAACGCTAAATATATACAGTTACACAGCCTGAGAGAGTGCCAAGAGAGAGAGTGCCAAGAGAGAGAGTGCCAAGAGAGAGAGTGCCAATCAGGGAAATATTTATGCTCAGTTTAACTATCTCTGTGCCAACAACCTTGATATATTCTTACACTTGGGAACCGTCTGTTGTTCATCTCAAGAGGAGAGTTTTCTTTAACTGCTTCTGGTCACAGTAAGGGGTCGATTATCTGCAAACCTTTATCCGGAAACCCGTTAGCCAGAAAGCTCCTAATTACGGAACAGCCATCTTCCACGGACTCAATTTTAATCAAATAATTCCGATTTTTAAAAATGATTTCCTTTTTATTATTATTATTATTATTATTATTAACATGTATTTATATAGCGCCAACATATTGCGTAGCGCTGTAAAGTAAATGTGATTATACAACTACATCACATGAATTCTATACATAGAACATAGGAGTAACATACATCACAATCAATACCGGTACAAAAAGGTGAGGAAGGCCCTATGCAAAAGAGCTTACACTCTAAAGGGAAGGGAGTAATACACAAGGTGTGGGAGTGGGCAAGATGGAATTAAGTGGGTGAGAAATGTGGTACTGTATGTGGTGTTGCGTTTGGTAGTTAAGCAGAGTGAGGGTAGGCTTCTCGAAAGAAGTGCGTTTTAAGATATTTCTTGAAAGCAGAAAGGTTGGGAGAAAGTGGGACAGACCGTGGGAGAGAGTTCCAGAGGAGGGGTGCAGCCCTTGCAAAGTCTTGAATGTGAGCATGTGAGGAGGTAATGAGAGAAGAGTTGAGTAGCAGGTCAGTAGAGGAGAGTAGTAAGCGATTGGGTGAGTATATAGAGATGAGTTCAGAGATGTAGGGTGGGGCAGAGTTACAAAGTGCTTTGAAAGTCAGGGTCATTCATTTGAATTTTATTCTCAAAGGTAGCGGAAGCCAGTGCAGGGATTGACAGAATGGCGAGGCAGAGGAGGAGCGGTTGCTGAGGTGTATGAGCCTCGCAGCAGTGTTCATTATGGACTGGAGAGGTGACAGTCTCTGGAGGGGAAGGCCAATTAAAAGAGAGTTACAGTAGTCTAGACGTGATATGACGAGAAAGTGAATAAGAATTTTGGCAGCATCTTGGGTGATAAATGATGGTATTTTAGATATGTTCCTTAGGTGGAAGTGACATGATTTAATAAGTGACTGGATATGAGGAGTGAATGACAGGGAAGAATCTAGGATAACCCCAAGGCACCGGGCCTGGGGAGAGGGGGTGATAGTGGAATTGTTAACTATGATGGATACTTCCGGGATGTTACTGGTATTAGTTGGAGGAAAGAGAACCATTTCAGTTTTAGAGAGGTTTCATTTAAGGTAGCGTTGTGACATCCAGGTAGAGATAGCGGACAGGCAGGAGGAGACGCGAGTTAGGAGTTCTGGGTTGAGATCAGGAGATGAGAGATAGATCTGAGTATCGTCAGCATAGAGGTGGTAGTGGAAACCATACGAGTTGATTCATTTGCCGAGGGAGGAAGTATAGAGGGAGAATAGTAATGGTCCCAGGACAGAGCCTTGAGGAACCCCAACAGAAAGAGGTAGGGGAGAAGATGATACTCCATTGTAGGAGACACTGAAGGAACGATTGGTGATGTAAGAAGAGAACCAGGACAGGGCTGTGTCACGAAGGCCAAGTGACTGGAGGGACTGGAGGAGGAGAGGGTGATCTACAGTGTGTTATTCTGTGTAATAATAAAACAGTAGCTTGTACTTCATCCCAAGTAAGATATAATTCATCCATATTGGAAGCAAAACCAACCTATTGGGTTTAATTAATGCTTATATGATTTGTTACCAGACCTAAGGTATAGTGATTTAAAATTATGGAAGTATCCCTTATATAAGTACCCCTTATTCGGAAAGCCTCAGGTCCGGAGCATTCAGGGCCTATACTGGTGGTAAAATATGCAAATGCCATTTCCCATTGTTTCAAATAAAAATAAAACATTCACTTTTTGATCAATTGATCAAATTGTTTTTTATTTATAATAAAAAATAGTATTTTTATTACATTTCAACATAGCTAGCACAAATCCAACATGGAGGTAGAACAAGTGCTCTGCTGTAAAGAAAAGCCTTTTGTTCTAGAAAGCTGTAGATACCAACCATAAAAAAGATCCCCTAACTGTAATATCTGCAATGTGGATGAGATAGAGCTGAAGACAAGGGAAATCCAAGTTTAAGGGATACTGTCATGGGAATTTTTTTTTTTAAACACATCAGTTAATAGTGCTACTCCAGCAGAATTCTGCACTGAAATCCATTTCTCAAAAGAGCAAACAGATTTTTTCATATTTTATTTTTAAATCTGACATGGGGCTAGACATATTGTCAGTTTCCCAGCTGCCCCCAGTCATGTGACTTGTGCTCTGATAAACTTCAGTCTCTCTTTACTGCTGTACTGCAAGTTGGAGTGATGTCAACCCCTCCCTTTCCCCCCAGCAGCCTAACAACAGAACAATGGGAAGGTAACCAGATAGCAGCTCGCTAACACAAGATAATAACAGTTGCCTGGTAGATCTAAGAAAAGCACTCAATAGTAAAATCCAGGTCCCACTGAGACACATTCAGTTACATTGAGTAGGAGAAACAACAGGCTGCCAGAAAGCAGTTCCATCCTAAAGTGCTGGCTCTTTCTGAAAGCACAACAAGTGTATTACAACTAAATACACTTGTTGGTTCAGGAATGACATTTTATATTGTAGAGTGAATTATTTGAAGTGTAAACAGGGTAATTTAGAAATAAAAACTACACCATAAAAATCCTGACAGAATCTCTTTAAGATGGGAAAGCGTAGAAGTTAAACTGAGAAATGAAAAACATCTACATGATAGATCAGTGGGCCCCAACTCTATGGATGTTGCCCCAAAGCAGGTGCTTATTTTTGAATTCTTGGCTTGAGGCAATTTTTGGTTGCATAGAAATCAGGTGTAGTGCCAAACAGAGCCTCTTGTAGGCTGCCAGTCCACATAGGGGGCTATCAAATAGCCAATCACAGCCCTTGTTTGGCACCTCAGGAACCTTATTTTTTTCATGCTTGCGGTGATCCCCAACTATTTTTACATTTGAGTACAGCTCACGAGTAAAATAAATCTGGGACCCCTTGCATAGGAGTTCATGTACCTGCTAAAGGTTTATATTGTTCGTTGTGACCCAGTGATGTTCGATGTTTACCTGATCCTGGTTCTTAACACACCTGACCATGGATAATGGATGTCCGGATGCTCCGGGTCAGACTGGGCCGACGGGACTCCAGGAAAAACTCCGGACTGGGCCTACCGGGATAAAACCCGGTAGGCCCCGAGCTGTTCTAAAAGACCCGGCCGCGTTTGCGCATGCACGTGCCGGCGCTGAGAGTTTTAAGGTTGGGGACTGCCAGAAGGGCCCTTGTTTTGGAGCCCCAGTGGGCCCCCAAGGCTCCGGTCAGACCCTGGGGAGGTGTTTGTTGGATTTCAGGGGGCCCATTTATACATCTTCTCTATTCAGTGGTCCTGTGCTATTTCTATGACGTAGCCCACTAGCCCACATAATCGCAGGTGAAGTTGTGCAAAGCCATTCCTCAGCAATGACAGGTTGAAAAACACATTCGACGGCAATTCAAAGGCTGATTGGAGCGAGCGAAGGGGTTAGAACAATTCATGCATCTGAATAAAAGACATGATTACAAAGAGTGCGGAAGAAGAAATATTACTTGGTGCCGGGCAATTACCATTTTAGTAAAATTCAGCTTAATAAAAATGTACATGTGACTTCCACGTTAATCGCTAAATGCCAAGCGAAACGCACAGCGAACAATGCAGTCATTCACAATAAGCACTGGAATAAAATGTCCTTGTGCAGCCTGTCACTTTAATAGAGCTTCTAGAATATTTGCACATTTGTTCCCAATACCATAGGCTATGGATCATAGATCTTACAGGTACAGGTATGGGATCCGTTATCCGGAAACCCAGTATCCAAAAAGATCCACATTATGGAAAGGTCATCTCCCATAGACCCAATACTATTCAAATAATCTCAATGTTTAAAAATTCTTTCCTTTTTCTTTGTAGAAATAAAACAGTACTAAGATATAATGAATCCTTATTGGAAGTAAAACCAGCCTGTTGGGGTTCATTCAGGGGCAGATTTATCAAAGGTCGAAGTGAAATTTCAAATTTTGAGCTAATTTTTGTGTACTTCGACTAGGGAATAGTCTATATTCGATTCGAAAACTCGAATTTCGAAATGTATCATGTACTGTCTCTTTAAATTGCCTTCCACCATTCGCCATCTAAAACCTGCCGAATTGCAGTTTTAGCCTATGGGGGAACCTCCTAGAGCCTATTTGGAGTCAATTGGTGGACTCTGAAAATCGTACGTTTCGAATGCGCTATTACTTCGATTCATACGATTCAAATTCAATCGAAAAGTGACCTATTCGGCCAAAAAAAAACCCTTACATTTAATTTTGGTTGACCTTTTTGAATTTGAAGTTTTTCAAATTCGGAATTCGACCCTTGATAAATCTTCCCCTTAATGTTTACATTATTTTCTAGCAGACAAGGTATGAAGATCTAAATGATGGATCTGTTATCCAGAAAGCCCCGGGTCCTTAACATTCTGGATAACAGGTCCCATACCTGTACTTTTCATGGCTGAAGGTGCTGGAAACTGTCGTTTATAGGGGTTGTTCACCTTTAAATGCACTTTTAGGAGCCACTAAAAATTCCATAGGCGCATTTATTAAATGGCAAACTCCAACTTTCACCCATTGATAAATATGCTTCTAAAAATTCCATAGGAAAGAACAGAAAGTGGGTGAGTCTTTCCGTGCTGAGCTCTAATCTGGCACTTTAATAAATCCGCCCCTTAGTATGATGTAGAGCAGTGGTACCGAGGGCTGGAATTCTTCTGATGGAGGGCCAATAACGGAAGCCAGTGTTGACCACTCCCCCTTTTAAACCACACCCATTTCATCTCAAGAACTTTTAAGACCACGTCTACATTAATGGTGGTAAAACACCAAAAAAAACAAATGGTTGCTGCTCACGGCAGAGATATCACTCGATATTCGACTAGGAACTACAATCCTTCGACTTCGAATATCGAAGTCGAAGGATTTAGGACAGATAGTACGATCGAATGATTCGAAGGATTTTAATCCAACGATCGAAGGATTATCCTTCTAACAAAAAAAGTTAGCCAAGCCTATGGGGACCTTCCCCATAGGCTAACATTGACTTCGGTAGCTTTTAGATGCCAAACTAGGGGGTCGAAGTTTTTTTTAAAGAGACAGTACTTCGACTATCGAATGGTCGAATAGTCGAACGATTTTTACTTCGAATCCTTCGATTCGAAGTCGTAGTCGAAGGTCGAAGTAGCCCATTCGATGGTCAAAGTAGCCCAAAATAAACTTCGAAATTCGAAGATGATTCTGAGGATCATCTACAATATCATTAACATAAATTAAAAAGCACTGACTTCACTATTGATTCAAGTGTTACTTCAGTATGAGACCAATTGAAACATGCTGCATTATTAATACCACTCTGCATCCATCGCAACTGCCACTTAGCTGCCCAATTACAAACATTTGTCTCTGGTTCCTCGTTTAACTTTATGATTAATTCTCCGTGTCTTTTGCTGAAACTTTTAGCGTGGCACCAGTTGACCTTATTTCACTGAACCCAAACCTTCTCAAAGAAGCCAATCTCTGTGCTGTGGACTCTTAATAATTTATTGCCTATGAATATTCCTCAACAGAAGATATTAATAAGTCTTTCAAGACGGTCTCCTTTCAGAAATGTACAGAAAGGCCTGACAGTCTACTTTATGACTTTTTGACTTTACTGATTTAAAGGCCTGGAAGCCATCTCCAAACCTCTTGTGTGTTAGGGCATTTTCAATAATTGCTGCATTAGGATTTGATTGGCCCCATGTAAATGGCCTTGGTGTAATTGCTGTTCAATTCTTAATTACCCCTCTTTCTTAAAGGGATACTGTCATGGGAAAAAAATGTTTTCAAAACACATCAGTTAATAGTGCTGCTCCACTAGAATTCTGCATTGAAATTCGTTTCTAGAAAGAGCAAACTGATTTTTTTATATTCAATTTTGAAATCTGAAATGGGGGTAGATTTATTGTCAGTTTCCCAGCTGCCCCCAGTCACGTGACTTGTTCTCTGATAAACTTCAGTCACTCTATACTGCTCTACTGCAAGTTGGAGTGATATCACCCCCCAGCAGCCTAACAACAGAACAATGGGCGCGTTAGTGAATTTGCGTAGTTAGCAGCTCCCTAACACAAGATAACAGCTGCCTGGTAGATCTAAGAACAACACTCAATAGTAAAATCCAGGTCCCACTGAGACACATACAGTTCCATTTAGTATGAGAAACAACAGCCTGCCAGAAAGCAGTTCCATCCTAAAGTGCTGGCTCTTTCTGAAATCACATGACCAGGCAAAATGACCTGAGATGCACCTACACACCAATATTACAACTAAATACACTTGCTGGTTCAGGAATGACATTTTATATTGTAGAGTGAATTATTTGCAGAGTAAACAGTGTCATTTAGAAATAAAAACTACATCATATGTGTTTTTATTGGAAACCTGAAGCTTCAGGGTGGAGGTTTCTGAGCAAAACATATTCCAACACCTACTCAATGTTTTATGACAGTTTTGTTTCTGCCAGATACTCTACTTGTCACTTGCAAACATACAAGAAAACAATGACATCAAAGGCACGAAACATTAACTGGGCATTTTAGGACAAAGCCATGAAGATGGACACTTCTAGTGAAATTCCATTTAACGGTATATTTTACAGGACAGTGAATGAAGGTGCAGCTACTGATCTAAACTCCACCCTTAAAGGAAACCCTCGCCCTAATTTAAAAAAAAAAAAAAAATTGTCCATGTCCAAAAAAATTTTGACGGCCATAGACTTTAATGGGCGTCGGCGACATTTTGCCGGCTGCAAATTTTTGGCAAAACAAAATGGGTCAAATTCGCCCATCCCTAATGAAGAGGTAATATCGCTTAAAAAGTGTCTCGTCTCAGAAAAGAAGGTTAGAGGGTTAAAAAATGCCAGTCAGCTCTTCATCTCCACAATAAAATTCACATCTATTTCATCTTTTCTCTGCAGCAACAAAAAAAACAACTGATCACAAGTCTGTTGAAAATCAAAAAATATAATAGAAGAATGATTCCACACTAAAGAAAGGATTCTATTGTTTGGGCACATGAGATATTGGGATATTGAACTGTGAGGTTCAGGAACAGCAGAGGTAATGAGACATGAAATGTTTTAAGACTAATTTGCGAATTTCCGGTAAAATTCATGAAAAATTTGTGAAAAATCGTGAAATCGGAAAGTTCACAAAAAAAAGGAAATTCTACCGATATCATGAAAAAATCGTGAAATTCGAAAGTTTTCACAAAAAAATAGAGCGATTCGAATGTTTTCACTATAAAATCTAGAAATTGTAACCTTTTCACGGAAAAATTGTGAAATTCGGAAATTGGTGGCGGCGAATTTTCACCGGCGAATTTTTGCTGGAGATTCGCAAATTTATTCGCCGGCAGTGAAACGCGGGAATTCGTGCCAGGCGAATTTATTTGCCCATCACTATTTAAGACCATTGGAGAAAATGATACAAGAGAAATGATTTCTGGTGAGATTTTAGAAGGCGCAAATGATCACACATGAGTCAAGATGAAAAAATGTAAAAGAGGTGAAGTTGGGCTTGAAATCGACTTTCTAACATATAAGTGACCAAAATAAGTATTTGATGCAGAGTAAAATAATATTCATATAAGTCAGAAATGAATGCAGGTATGGGATCCGTTATCAGGAAACCAGTTATCCAGAAAGCTCTGAATTACAGAAAGCTCATCTCCCCTAGACTCCTTTTTATCCAATTTTTAGAAAATGATTTCCTTTTACTCTGTAATAATAAAACAGTACAGGTATGAGTACCAGAATGATTATCCAGAATGCTCAGGACCTGGGGTTTTCCAGATAACGGATCTTTCTGTAATTTGGATCTTCATTAAGTCTACTAGAAAATAAACATTAAATAAAGCCAATAGGCTGGTTTTGCTTCATGGCTCATACAGGTCCCATACCTGTACTTTACTATGTGGCCTATAAAGCAATAGAAATTCCAGATATCAACAGTTATTTATCAAAATCTGATTTTTTTCCTGATTTTTGAAGTAAAAAGGTCCGATCAAACTAGAATCCAAGATTTGACCGTATTTATCATTGAAAAAAAACTTGATGAAATCAGTTAGGGAAAAAAAACTCGAAAAATTCAAGTTTATCAATAAATCGCTCAAAAACCTCTTATGGTTTTTGGCCGAAACTGAGCGCAGACCATGATATCTTCAAATTTGAAATGGGACCTTTGCCGTTGACTTCTACAGGACCCCGGCAGCTTGGAAATGTTTCTTATCTTTGAGCAGTTAAACAAAATCCTAATCTCACAATGAATGTATTCAATAGAATCCTGTGAAGCAGATACTGACTCACTCCGCAAACTGTACGGTTTAATGTGCCGTGCAATTTCTCAATTATTATGTTTGGGTGATGATGATGATGACAAAGTGTGGATTGTTTAACGGTGTGAAAAGCCCCATGAAGTAGAATTGAAGCACCCGCACCTCTGCAGCATAAGAAGAATTCTTGATCTGAAGGAGGTTGATGAATAAATGACAATGTCCTCCTTTGTTGGAGATGACACTATGGTTGACCCAGTCCGAGAGTTATTACTGGGGGAAATGGGAATTTAATGGGCTCAGTGAATGGATGTTTAGTTTGTAGCAGAGCTTTGGCCTAAACTTCAAGCAAAGTTCCCTATAAAACAAAACCAACAGTGTGAGAATCACATGAATTTCACTTTTTCCAGATGTGAAGGCCACGGGGAGAATGAGAATATGTACAGATGTGTATTGAGTGTATTATTTGTCACATTACTTGTAGGACCCGGCAATTTAGCCCTCACAGCACTTATCTTCTGCTCGAAGGGGAAATAAGGGAAAGACGTACCCAACAAGGAGTAAGGAGATAGAAAGTGGCAATGTCTATGACCCGCAAGTGATTCTTGTACAGACTATGAATGGCAGAGTAGAAAAAGTCCAATTGTGCCGAAATTGTTACCATTATAGTAACGTAGTTACAGAGCTGGAAAAGGTCCCATTTGCCCGGTTTAGCCCTTCACTCATCCAATTCCTACTTATCCTTTACATTATCATTCTAAAAAAAAAAAAAATAGCCCAGGAAAATCAGTCTTCTCATTACCTATAGGAGTATATTAAATAATGTCCATGGATTTAGGACTCTTTCCATTCAGTGGGTCTAATCTTCATGATATATATAATGATGTCATATCCGTTACATGTGTAGAGGTCGGGTAAATTAGCCACCCTAATCAATATTGGCAGGGGCATGAATAAGGGCAAATCGTGGATTCTGGTTTGGTTGGGCTTTTTTTTTTTTTTTAATTTTATTTAAAACATCAGAAAAATTCAGATTTTCATAAATAACCCCCTAAATGTTGATAAACCAGGCTTGTATAATGTATAATTCCCTAGAACACAAAGCAGGGAAAATGCTGCATCAGGTATATGTATAATAACCCCAGAAATCAGGCCATGCTAAATTCAGTGCCAACTTCATGCATGATAACTTAGCGGTGTTGGTTTGGGGAGGTTCAGCCTCCAGAAACCTTCATTAAAATCCACCCATGCACAGCTGCAAGTGGGGAGGGTTATTTTAACATATCCAATATGCTGTAGGACCAAAGTTCGAGTGGCGAAAAGACCCGAAGTCACGAAAACAGACATAATTGAAGTCCTGAAGTGTCGAAAATACTCAAAATCACGAAAACAGCTGAAATTGAAGTTTTGAAGCAACGAAAAAGACCCAAAGTCACGAATGGAGGAGACATTGAAGTCCTGAAGCAGCGAAAACACCCAAAGTCACGAAAACAGTCGCAATTGAAGTCCTGAAGCGGCGAAAAGACACGAAGTCACAAAAGGAGGCGAAATTGAAGTCCTGAAGCGGCGCAAACCCCCGAAGTCACGAAAACAGTCGCAATTGAAGTCCTGAAGCGGTGAAAAAAAACCCTAAAGTCACGAAAGGAGGCAAAATTGAAGTCCTGAAGTGGCAAAAAGACCCAAGAGGAGGTGAAGTTGAAGTCCAGTCAATTCTACTGAACACCAATGTGTGGGGTTTTTTGATCCCCTGGCCACCATTGTATTATTTTAATACTCTATAGGCCCCTGCCACCAATTTTTTTTTTTTAAATATTCTCTGGGGCCCCAGTTTTTTTTAACTTGTAAGGGGAGCCTTGCCGCCAATGTTTTTTTTAAAAAAATATTCTCTGGGGCCCCAATTTTTTTTTTAAAATTTTTTAAATGTTTGGGTTTAAATTCCCTCTATGGAGAATAAGCACTTGCACCCTTCTCTGTAAACTCAACATTTGTACAGATTTGTGGCCAAATTACAAAAATAAACCCAAAGAGACAGTCTATAAACCAATCATGGCCTGGTATAAATCATAAAACAAACCTGAAATGTTTATTTAGGGTTTCCTTCAATACACAGCTCAAGTGAGCTCCACCTCGTTTTAATTCATGACAGCAGTTGCGTTGCCGTTCTACTACATTTGAAATAACCACACATGACATTTTAATTTCATCCTCGGAATCCACTTGCTACAAGTTGCTTAACATAATACCGTTATTAGTACATGCGGAACTTTCAATTTTTCCTCGACACAGATACAAGACATTCCATAAAAGCATTAGGCGTAACACAAATGTCTATTGCAAAAAAAAAACAAACAAAAAATGCTTTTCTGCTGCAAAATGGTGTCCTCGATGATGTGTGAAAAGATTAATATCTAACACAAAACACATTACTTTGCCTCAGCTAAATGTATTCAGAAGTATCAATGAAGGAATTGTGATATAAAAAAGGCAGAGCAAAGTGAGGAGCAACAATAGGAGATGTTGGGGTTTCCGCTACAAGATACTGGAAATGATAGAGACTTGAAATAATACACAATCCATTAAATCAAATGGAAAAGGGAGAGGTGAGGTTGTACTTATAGGCTAAAAATGAGAAATGTGGAAATTAGTCAAACTCCGTAGGGCTGATTACTTCTACCTTCTCCCCAACAAACGCTGGCTGGAGACCAAAGATGGCGTTAATGTATATCATGTAAAAAAATCTGCTTTGAATAAAGGGATGTAAATGTATTTATTTAATACCACTTTTGAATTACCTTTGCCCTTGCTCTTGTCTGTTGCATGTTTTTCAGATATGGCTGCCAACCCTGATTCCACAAATAAAATACTAACAGCAGCATCGCCATCCGTTGACATCCAACTGACTGATCTACACAACTTTCTCCTAAATTCAATGGCGCAAATTCACGAAGCGCTGAAGGCTAGCATTAATTCGCTAGCGTTTGGCATTTTTCGCTACTGCGCAAATTCACTAACGAACGCTGGCGTAATTTCTCTAGTGTTACTTCGCACCCTTACGCCAGGCGAATTTTCGCTAGCGACGTAACTACGCAAATTCACTAACTTGCGCAGTGTACTGAACGCTACCTTTTACGCTAGACTTCCTTCGCCACCTCAGACCTTGCGAAGCGCAATAGAGTAGATAGGGATTGTTTCAAAAAAAGTCAAATTTTTTTCTAAGTCCCAAAAAACGCTGGCGTGTTTTCTACATGATGGGTGATAGGCTGAAAAAGATCGAAAATATTTTTGGGGCTCCCCTCCTTCCCCCCTACATTTCCTGACTCATGGCAACTTACCTAGACAGTGGGCACATGTGTAGGGCAAAATAAAACTTTTATTTGCTGATTTGAAGGTTTTCTAGGCATTTGAAGTGGTGATACGTGTTCCTCCATTGAAATTTGAATTTCGTGCCGTATGTAAATGAACCATCGCTAGCGAAACTTCGCTTCGCTTGGCGAATTAACGCTAGCGCAACTTCGAAAACTTACGCTACCCCTGTGCGCAACTTCGGATTTTAGTGAATTTGCAGAGCGCTGGCGAAAATACGCCTGGCGAAGTGTGGCGAATTGTGGCGAAGTGCGGCGTAGTTGCGCCTGGCGCAACTTCGCATCTTAGTGAATTTGCCCCAATGTTTCTTGCTCAGTCTAAATACAGTTGTGTTCAGTAATAATAGAAGTCATGTAAAAGTCAATGGCAGATGGTCCCTTTAACAATTGGAACATGTTTTTTGCCTTCAAGATTGTCAAAAAAAATTTTCTGAATAATTTCAGTTTTTTCGGGTTTCAATTTGAAAAGTCGCACAATTTTGTCTAGACTTTTTCTACCTGAATTTTTATTCAATTAAGCCAAATCATGGATGGGAGATTAGTCCCATTTTTATAACAATGGGAAAAAAATTGAGTTTTAATAAATAGCCCTCTTAAACTCCATGAAAGAAACAATATGGCAGTAGCTTTTACTTGTGGTAAATAACTCTACATTGTGCATACATACACTATACGGCAAGTTTCTCATCATTACAGAAGTAAATTGGAGCCACCTATTCTTCAAAGACATGATACAAGATTCTACAATATGACCCAAGACTTCAATGTTTTTGGGGAAAACAGATGAAATCATGTTTGTGTCAGATGTACAGATGTATTTCTGCAAGTTTACATTGCCATGTGTATTGCTCCTCTGGGAATGCAGCAATTTTGAAAATATAAAATACAGGCAATAAATATTGACAATACAGAGAAAATGAATGCAGAGTAACTGACATAAGATATGAAACCCTTCAAAGAGCTTTATGTTTCTCCAGATGGTAGAACCCACTTTCACTAGTCACTTATACTGAGGGATAAACTCCAGTCCCTCTACATTTCATTCTCATTCCCTCCCTGTTTCCTTCCTCTTTTCCATTTTCTTCTCGGTTTCTGTCATTTCTCTGTATAAGACAAATACAAGAGGTCCTCTGCACTCAACCCATTAACAATATATTTAGGACATTGAGACATTTTGTGCCTTAATCTCAGTGCTGGGCCAAGTCGGCCGGGCGCCCTAGGCAACCCGACCCCACGCGCAGAAGAACACATACCCAAAGGCAGGGTCGATCCTGGCCCCTCCACCGCCTGAGGCAGCTTGATGTTGCTGCGCCCCCCCCCCCTCCCCAGTGCGCTCACCTTTCTGCGGCTGAAGGGTCCACAAAGGCGGCGGAGAGGGCCAGGACGCTAGTGCAGAGAGCATAATTGAGTTCTCTGCGCTAGAAGAGCCGAATTTTCGGTTTGAGAACCTGAAATTCAGCTGTTAAGTACCAGGAGCAGCATTTTTGCTGCCACTGGTTCCCAGTTGGGGCGCTGCCGTCTCAGGCGAGTTGCTCAACTTGCGCCCCTGCGCAGAGGACACACAAGCAAGAGGAAAAAACTGCTGCCACAGCTTCTGGAACTAGGGGAAGGCGTCAGAAGAGGTACATATTCGCCCTTCGACCTTTGCTCCCCAGGCATGTGCCTCTTCTGCAAACCCCTAGTTCCGGCCCTGCTTAAACTCTTTAAACAAAACAGGGATTGTTTGTCCATATATTGCAATATATTTAAGCTGAACAACTACGTCAAAGTCATCCCATATCTGGCCAGTCCTAATCTCAACTTTCATCTGATTCATTAAAAATTATATTGCTTCATTATACATTTTACAAAGGGACTAAGTTTTACTTGCTGCTTTCAAGGCTAAAACTCCTAAACTTGGTTGCCTTTTTATTGGCCACCACTGGGATCACCTGACTATAGTTGGAAAGGGTGGGAGCTACAACATGGAGCTGGGTCACTGCTCCTGTATAAACTTCTCTGTATAATCCCAGTAGTTTTAACTCTTGCCCAAAACATTGGCTGCAGAAAAGAATCAATCGGGTGTTACGAAGGTCAACTGGAAATGTGTGTTCCTGGGGATGGGTTTCAGGTGCAAAACAGACCCCCCTAAAGTTGTGGGCCCTTTATCATCAATGACCCTTAAGGCTCCATTACCACTATGACACTAGATCTATAATAACTATGGCCTATTATTATAATTTAAGATACACAATGTCACATTTACCAGCAATAATTGTAGAGCAGGAGATAATACACAGGAGATAATACACATACTTCAACTTGTTTTTTCCCAGATGTTATACAGTTAGACCTGCATAATTTAGCCATTAAAGTGAGATAATATACGTTAATTCTATCTTTAATAGAATAGAACAGGTGCACCAAAACACACCGGTAGAGCAGAGAACATTCATGGTGGCTGAGGAGTTCCAAAAGTTCTAAAATTCTCTCCTCCATATTTTTTTTATCAATTGTCTCTCTACGTGTCTTCCCATACATCTTTCTGCAGCTTTTCATGTGGATCAAGTGTTAAATAATGAATGGGTAAAAAGTGAAATAAGTGGTGAAGGATTAACGGTAAAGAGTAAGCGAGGCTGCGGCAAACGATTTAAAGTGATGAGTCCATAGTAGTCCCTGTCTGTATCTTCACTTGTATTAGCATACAATTCAGAATACCGGTGAAGCAATAATTTTGCACCATACAATGTGTGTGTGTGTCTGTAGATATCCACCAAATCGTTGTACTCATTGTAATTAACAGAAACGTGTATAATAAAAGCTGCAAGGTCATCTCTCTTTAGTAATCCTCTTTAAATCCAGTATTTTTCTCACAGGTAGCTCCATCAACAAGGCTAATCCCTCCTGCTGAGTCTCTACTTTGTCCATCCCTAGTAACTTCCAACATTAAGCCTTTTTTTTTCTTCAGCAGAGCCCCATTTAATCCTGCCTCGTCTTTCTTTCAAACCCAAATGCTGCCTTCCTTCCTCTGTTATCCTATCGTTGCTCCAAACATGCCGGCTCCTCGCTGTTACAGGGATTAGGATGGTATTGTTGCCTAAAACAATATCTCTGAATGGAACAGGCCACATGAAACTCAAGCCCATCATATCACTGAAGCATCCTTTATCAAACTGCATCATAGAATATTCACAATTGTATTAGGCTTTAGCCTCCAGAATGGGTTTAAAGCAGACACATAACAAGAATCTATGAATCCACAGTCATTTTAGGACTCCCCCAAACCCTAAACCCTTGGGATAGATATCAGTCTGCCACCCCATGAGGCTCTTTATACTTTTGGGTCTTTCAACAGCTGCTGGGTTTTCTGTTTCTTTGTGTTCCTCTAATTAACATCTACGTTTCTCCAGTCCGGTCACATATCCAATGACCGTCTCCATTCCCAGCTACATGACTCACTGGGATCTGTTTTTCCATTTAGTCTCACAACGCCGCTGTCCATGGATAAAAAAGCTCCTATGATGAACTGTTTTGCTTTCCTTCTCGTTTTTTTCAATTATTATCGGGTTGTTATTGATTAAATACTACATCAGGCAGATATTAGTTTTGAGTTGGGAATAGAAGATGGATAGTAGAAGACTTCAAAAGAAAGGATAGTAAATATAATAAGAAAAACAAAAGTAAAGCTGCTGTAGGCCTATTTATCTGGTTACCGGGGTCAGTGACCCCCATCTATAACAAAACATTTTGGTTACAGTCTGCAAGGAGGCAGAATATGAAGGCTATTAAATGAAAAAAAAAGCATGAAAGATAAATTAATTAAATTAAATTAAAGGGATACTGTCATGGGTAAACATTTTTTTTCAAAATGAATCAGTTAATAGAGCTGCTCCAGCAGAATTCTGCACTGAAATCCATTTCTCAAAGGAGCAAACAGATTTTTTTATATTCAATTTTGAAATCTGACATGGGGCTAGACATATTGTCAATTTCCCAGCTGCCCCAAGTCATATGACTTGTGCTCTGATAAACTTCAATCACTCTTTACTGCTGTACTGCAAGTTAGAGTGATATCACCCCCCTCACTTTTCCCCCCCAGCAGCCAAACAAAAGAACAATGGGAAGGTAACCAGATAGCAGCTCCCTAACACAAGATAACAACTGCCTGGTAGATCTAAGAACAGCACTCAATAGTAAAAATCCATGTCCCACTGAGACACATTCAGTTACATTGAGAAGGAAAAACAGCAGCCTGCCAGAAAGCATTTCTCTCCTAAAGTGCAGGCACAAGTCACATGACCAGGGGCAGCTGGGAAATTGACAAAATGTCTAGCCCCATGTCAGATTTCAAAATTGAATATAAAAAAAAATCTGTTTGCTCTTTTGAGAAATGGATTTCAGTGCAGAATTCTGCTGGAGTAGCACTATTAACTGATGTGTTTTGAAAAAAACATGTTTTCCGATGACAGGATCCCTTTAAAGATTAAAAAACCCTTCAACAGACCTCAACAAGTATGGATATTGGCTCTAAAAATGGAGGAGTCAAAGCTTTTGGAAATAACTTCAATTTGCTTGCCGAACAGCAGTGCATGGGTGTTAAAGCAGTTGTTTCCCATGTTAACTGGGAAGAAGTCCAGGGTCCAAGCAGTTAATCCCCCACCCTGGCAAAGAATGAGATGCCGTTTCAGCATTTCCAAGAGCCACCCCAAGAAAAGAATTGACTCACTACGGTAATACATCTAACCTCATTAAAAATGTATCTGTATCGATTCAAATAAAGGCCAATTTTTCATGCGCGTTGTAATTCCCAAGTTCGCGTCTATTACACGTTAATGACAGAGACACTGCCGGTCAAGAATGAGGCGCCCAAGGCATTCTGTCTTCTAATATTGCAAATTTACATATATTACAATCCAAGAGCTTCTCACGTTTCCACATCTATGGCTCCAAAGTGAACACTAATTGTCATGCATCATTACAATTTTTTTTTTTCAAAGGGCCTGAGGATTCGACAACGTGATATTTTTTTTTTGTCCTCTTGTATCATTAGGACAAGGTCAATAGCGATTCATGTAACTACATCTGCATTTCTGACACACGTTCCAGGAAGGAAATCTTTTCATATCAAACCTTCCTCTTTATTACAAGCCATGAATAATCAGGTGACGGCTGTCACTTTGCATCAAAGCTCGGAGAGTTCACAAAGAATTTCCGCTCCAGCGTGGAACAAAGGTCCATTTGAACTTTGGATTTCATTTGTACCTTCTGGTTGCCCCAAGACCATTGACAAAAGGTTCAAGATGGACTTTGATGGGAAATGCAGCTTGGAAGGTTATGTCAATCAGACACACACTTGGGGGCAAATTCACTAAGATTCGTAGTTGCGCCAGGCGTAACTTCGCCGCACTTCGCCAGGTGTAGTGTCGCCAGTGCTTCGCAAATTCACTAAAATCCGAAGTTGCACTCAGGGGTAGCGTAAGGTTGCGAAGTTGCGCTAGCATTGATTCGCTAAGCAAAGGGAAGTTACGCTAGCGATGGTTAATTTGCATACGGCGCCAAATTCAAATTTCAATGGAAGAATATGTAGAATCACTACAAATGCCTGGGAAACCTTCAAAACAGCAAATACAATTTTTATTTTGCCCTACACATGTGCCCACTGTATAGTTATGTTGCCATGAGTCAGGAAATGTAGGGGGGAAGGAGGGGAGCCCCAAAAATGTTTTCAATCTTTTTCAGCCTATCACCCATAATATAGAAAAAACGCCAGCGTTTTTTGGGACTTAGAAAAATGTTTAACTTTTTTTGAAGAAATCCCTCTCTACTCTATTGCGCTTCGCCTGGTCTGAGGTGGCGAAGGAAGTCTAGCATAAAAGGTAGCGTTCAGAACAATGCGCGCGTTAGTGAATTTGCGTAGTTAGCAGCTCCCTAACACGAGATAACAGCTGCCTGGTAGATCTAAGAACAGCACTCAATAGTAAAATCCAGGTCTCACTGAGACACATTCGGTTACATTGAGAAGGAAAAACAGCAGCCTGCCAGAAAGTATTTCTCTCCTAAAGTGAAGGCACAAGTCACATGACTTGGGGCAGCTGGGAAATTGACAAAATGTCTAGCCCCATGTCAGATTTCAAAATTAAATATAAAAAAATCTGTTTGCTCTTTTGAGAAATGGATTTCAGTGCAGAATTCTGCTGGAGCAGCTCTATTAACTGATACGTTTTGAAAAAAAAAACATGTTTTCTGATGACAGGATCCCTTTAATGCATTTTGGCAAATTTTCACAGGCGGCGAATTTTTGGCGAAACTAGTTACATTTGCCAATCCCTAGTAGCAAACACAACAAAAATCCAGCCACCCCTGATATGCAAGAGGGGGGATATAGAGATTCCAGTAAAGCACTGGTTAATGTATATTTATAGAGACATATATTGAATATCTTGTAAATAACAGGTGTGTATGTGAATATGTAGAAACAGTGAATGCAACATTCTTCACGCAGAACTGTCTTGTTTTTTAGCTGTGGTTTTTCCTTAAATCACACCTTTGTGACAATAAGAGTGATTTGTAGGCAGCGCATACACATTGCAGCCCCACTTAATTGTGCTACGCGGTCTACAAACTAGCGAGGCGGCGGATGAAGAAGAAAAATGCAGTATATAAAGCTAAGCAGGCCTGTTAGAAAAGCCATATATTGTCAAAGTAATATGTAGGAGAATAAACACCTTCATTATCCTGACAATGGAGTGTAAGAATTGATTTTGCATTGAGATATTATGTAAATCAATCTTTCCAATTGGACAGCCATCCCCATCGCTTACCCACAATGCCCCGAGAGCTTTTCCTCTGTTTGCTCCATTCCTTAGACTGTCTTCTTTTATTTAGGTCAAATAAACTTGTAAGGTCCGCTGGCCTGCTTCAAGGGCATGAACGTAATTTTATTTACACGGCAGCAAATATGATTTACTTTTATCGTTGATGCTGCTAAAAGCCTGATCCAAAGCTGAAAGGGGCTGGTGGCCAGGTCTAAAGCTCTGCCAGGCAAACACTCTGTGGCCAAAATTCTGCCAAGACGCATTGGACTTCATGATAAAAATGGGATATGCCAATCTGTATGACAATACCCATACCACGGTTTTGTTTATTTAGACATGGCCAACCAAGTTAGCAGTTCCAAAATATGTATTCATGTATTTTTCCCACACGTTTATTGCCATTATGGTCAATAAGGATAGAGGCCCTCTTGCCCAAACAGTAATAATCAGCAATAATGGTGCCAGTATGCCCAGTCTTCTGTTTTGGTCATTGTATAGATTATTTACATATGGGGATCCGTTCAAAAAAGTTCATACATTCCCCTTTGTGGAGGCTACAGTTAGGAATAATGGATAAAGTTAGGAATTATGGAGGATGTTCTTGGTTATGGTTTCATCTGATACTTCTCCTTCTTTCCAAACTTTCAAGCGCTCCTTAAAGACCCATCTGTTTAAAGAGGCCTATTCGATGTACCTTAATTAATCATTGCTGGATCAAAAATGACAAAGTGTTTATATAATCCTAATGTCTCAATTGTACCCTAACCTTTTAGTTTGTAAACTCTAATCTCTAGCTCCTTCTAACCCTATTGTACTCTGTAATCCTTGTTTGTTATCCACCAATTATTCCCTGTTTGCTGTAACTGCAGTAAAGCACTGCGTATCTTGACAGCGCTATATAAATAAATGATGATGATGATGATACTTGTTCACTAACTATGTAAGAGCTATAGGCGATATGTGAGAGGGTAGAGAAGACCCTATAACTGAAAAGCAAAGATAGCATCCAAAGAATGCTTGGCACGGGTCTGTTTTTTGGCTGTTTCCCAGAGTCCGATTATATGCTTGTACATGAACACCATACACTGCATTCCCCAAGTACTGTACCTCCTTGTTACAGGGGAGAAAACGCTGGGATGCTCAGCTGCTTAGCACAACCCAACAATGGAGGCTGGCCAGACCAAGAGGAATGCAGCACTACTGGGTGGTCTACTCACATCTCCAACTCAACCTCCTCCTCAAATAATTTAGTCTGATTTATTGTAGAGTTTTTCTTATCATTTAAAGCTATATCATATAGGGCTGTTTTCTATGTTGCTGTTGCCCAAGACTTCCACATATACTGATATAAACAAAATTTAAGATACCTGCATTACCATCAAGATCCAGCACTCAACAGCGTTCATAATTACAGAGGAACATGGCTTGAATACTGACCTATAAAGTCAAACCCAGAACTTATATTAAACTTCTGCCTCCCAATATCAGATGAGATAAACCTATGATTCTTGACCTGAGCTGTGGTCCAAAAGAGATGTCCCTAGGCTACGGTTGCCACGTTTTTAAAATATTCTTACAGGCTAATGAGGACGGTGACACACCAGGAGGCGTTGCAATGACATAAAAGGGTAAGATGATGATGGAGAGGGGTGGGGCGATGACATCACCAGACGTCTGAGAGAGTCTTTGGGAAGGATGACAAGAGACTGGTATGTTTTTACTGGATGAGGGGCTTAAGGGGGCAGGTCAGTGGCTGTACTTTGGGGTATTACAAATTTACAGGCACCTACATTGCCGGTAACTTTGTAATACCAGCCCCGGCCCTGGCAGGTGTATTTTTGTTTAGGCCAGTAAAATACTGGCTTGGTGGCAACACTACCCTAGACATGTGACTTGGGCTGATTGTTCAGATTATTATATTAGATAAGATACAGCTCCATTGTATCTGCTATGGGAAGACACGTTGTATGTGTACCAATACCATCTTAAGGGTCGGACTGGGCTGGCGGGACACTGGGAAAAAACCTGGTGGGCCCCGGCTCGTTTGGGCCCCACCGGCCCAGACCCGCTCACTGACCTCCCTCTTCTTACCTCCCTCCCTGACCCTGGTAGTACCGGAAAAGGTATGTGCACGACGCAGCTCCGGACTGAGAATTAAAATAGGACCTGACATTTCAGGTACACAGAGGCCTGATCAGCCCACATAGAGGCCCAAACAGCCCCTACCAGCCCACTAAATACTGACTTTCAATGGGACCTTATAGCAGCCCCTCTTGCATTTGCCAGAACCCAAAGATTGCCAGTCCGGGTCTGCATGGGAGGTGGGGGTGCTGGTAGAGAGGACTTTGTGGCTGGGGGGCTCAGGGAATGGGGTGGGGGGCCCCTGAAACTGCAGAACCGGTGCCCCCCCCCCAGTCCAACTCTGACCAACTATGGTGCAGTCCCAAGCACTAAACAAGCCAAGGGCAATCATATTAGCTAGAAACTTCATAACACAACTGCATGAATATTAGCCATTGTCCCGTGCTTGACCATTTGGCTCATATAGGCTCCCGCTGGTCATTGATATTTCTTTTAGGCACATACAGTAGGGTCACTACCCCCTGGAGTCATTGTAATACCATGACACCAAAGATAAAACACATATAAAAAATCAGCAGCCCAGAACGGAAACGACCAGGGCCCAAAATTGCCTCCTCAACAAACAACTGCCAGAGGAATCATTAGCATCGATATTTACCGCTTTTAATAAGCTACGTTTGTTTTCATAATGCTGCAAATTGCTTAATAGATTTGCGGAGAGAACGGAAACACTTCTGAATGTTCAACAATGCTTGCACCTTTTTTACATGAATTCCCACTTCCACAATAATTCTGAAACCATTCCAAGAATATTAGAAGTCACAACATGATTGCGACAGAACATTCTCATTAGTCTGCAAAATCTTGCGCCTTTGGAGAGCAATTCGCTCATCACACTGAAGGTTCATATCGGAAAATTTGTCACCGCAAGAAATTTGAGCAATGGACCCGCCAAGTATGGGCTACAAGGACACAGAGCAGCTGAAACAACTGGAGGAATCATAAACGGGATGTCAAGAACTGGCCGTCTACAGCAAACTCTTCTAAAGAAATTGTGGATTCAGCATCTGCTGTTATAGAAATGTCTTTGGGAGGATTGGCAGCAATACAGGACAAATATTACTGGTATGCACACACACAAAAGGCTTGATCAATGCACATTCTCTGGTCCCATGACTTATCAATTATTCATTCTCTGATATCACATACTGTACATACTGAAACAGGGAGGCTTTGGTCTCAAGTTTATGATCCAAATATTCTGAGCCGCCATACCCGCATAAGGTCAATTCCATATGGTATAATGTTTTTTTTATAAGATATAGGGGCAAATTTACTAACCTTCGAAGTTGCGCCAGCGTTGGCTTCGCCGCACTTCGCAGGCGAAGTTCGGCAGGACTCCGCTAATTCACTAAAATCCAAAGTTGCGCTCAGGGAGGCGAAAGGTAGCGAAGTTGCGCTAGTCTTACTTTGTGAAGCAAAGCGAAGTTACTCTAGCGATGCCTAATTTGCATATGGCGCCAAGTTAAAGTACAATGGACGTATATGTAGCAGCAAATACATTACACTACACATGCCTGGGAAAGCTTCATAAAACAAAATAAAGTTGGCCAAGGCAAGTCTGGCGCAAAAGGTAACGTTCAGTAAAATCCGCAAGTTAGTGAATTAGCGTAGTTAGGTCCTTTTGCCATAGCGCAACTTCGTCTGGCGTAAGGGTGCGGAGTAGCGTTAGAGTAGGTCCACTTAGCTAGCGAATTTACGCCAGCACCCGTTAGTAACGAAATGGCGTCACGCTGGCGAATTTACTATAGCGTTAGCCGCTTTGCGCTTTAGTGAATTTGCCCCATAGTGCTGGAGTGATCCAACCAAAGGGGAAAATGGCAGGCACTCACAGATCCAACAGACAGACTTGTAAAATAACTGAGAACTTTAGTTTAGGACAAAAGGTAAATTACTACATAGCCTTACACGTTTCGTGCCATTAGGCACTTAATCATAGGTTATGATTAAGTGCCTAAAGGCACAAAATGTGCAAGGATATACATTAATTTACTTGGTGGCCTGTAATAAAGTTCTGGCCTGTCTGTGGGATCTGTGAGTGCCTTCCATTTTCTTCTTTGGTTGGATAACTCCACCTTGAGCTGTAGGTCTGGGGCACGAGCACCTACACCCCACAAACTACTGGTGAGATCATAAACCTATCGGCCTTACACTGGGATTTTTTTATTTTCAAAGTGCTGGAGTTCTCTCCCTTACAAAAAACAAAACAAAAAACAACACAGCATAGGAAGGTCAACCCAAAGGACAATAGATTGATTAGAAGACACTTTTACTGATGGGGTTTATCTTGATGTGGTTATGGTAGCTCAGCCACCTTAAAAAGGCCATTCTAAGGCGCAAATTCACTAAGCGCCGAACGCTAGCGTCAATTCGCTAGCGTTTGGCATTTTCGGTACTTCGCAAATTCACAAACGAACGCTGGCGTAAATTCGCTAGTGTTACTTCGCACACTTACGCCAGGTGAATTTTCGCTAGCGATGTAACTACGCAAATTCACTAACTTGCGCAGTGTACTGAACGCTACCTTTTACGCTAGACTTCCTTCGCCACCTCAGACCTGGCGAAGCGCAATAGAGTAGATAGGGATTGTTTCCAAAAAAGTCAAATTTTTTTCTAAGTCCCAAAAAACGCTGGCGTGTTTTCTACATGATGGGTGATAGGCTGAAAAAGATCGAAAAATTTTTGGGGCTCTCCTCCTTCCCCCCTACATTTCCTGACTCATGGCAACTTACCTAGACAGTGGGCACATGTTTAGGGCAAAATAAAATTTATTTGCTGATTTGAAGGTTTTCTAGGCATTTGTAGTGCAGATACGTATTCCTCCATTGAAATTTGAATTTCGCGCCGTATGCAAATGAACCATCGCTAGCGAAACTTCGCTTCGCTTGGCGAATTAACACTAGTGCAACTTCGCAAACTAACGCTACCCCTGTGCGCAACTTCGGATTTTAGTGAATTTGCGGAGCGCTGGCGAAAATACGCCTGGCGAAGTGCGGCGAAGCTGCGCCTGGCGCAACTTCGCATCTTAGTGAATTTGCCCCTAAGTCTTATAGGAAAATTGTAGAGACAAATGTATAGACTCACAGCTTTCTGAACCTGACAAAGAATGCTGAACTGAAAGACTCAACTTGAGCCCACCATGTAAGGGTCAGCAGATTTGTAACCCATGGGCATCCTCAAACATATGTCCTTAAGCAGATTGGGACCCAAATCTTTTTGAAGACATCTGGACAATGCACCCTTAGTTATACCACTGGTTATGGGCAAAATGAAAAACAGCAAATACAGAAATAGGATGTAAAATGTAGTAGTAGCAACAAGAAACCAACGTAACAAGGGCCCATCCGTAATCTTGGTGATCAGAAGCCCTTCAGAATTTATTTGCTTCTCAAAAAATTGCAGATTAATTTTTGGGCATTTCAGAAACTGCAGTTGGTTTTGTAATTAGTCTGAAAATAGTAATTGTTAAGGTGAGTGGAACATGACAGATACGGGTAGATTTCTGCTGCTTGATCGCCAAGTGTGGATAGTTCCATTATGAGCCAACTGGAAAATAAGCAATAAAAAAATGTGTTGATTTAGCGATATTCAGAGGATGGGGAAGGTCATATCTGAATTCATATTAAGAAAAAGTGTATTAATTAGTGTGTAATAATTAATTTATTACCCCACTTATGCTGCACATCGCTCATATGGATGATAAATACCATATAATTCCTTTGTCTACTGTGCATTGTGTCCCTTGACACTCGGTGATCATATTTTATTGACATTACATACGGCTTGTTTTCTTATTCAAGCCCGCTCTTGTATACGTTGTGTAATAGCTAGAGGTATGCCGTGGCAGCTCTCAAACCTGTTTCATTGTCAAGTAAATCTCACTTGTTAGCAATGTGTCTACATCTAGTTCCACTTCTTTCAGCAATCATTAGCCGAAAATATTTTAATAGTGATGTGTGTTTGCCTGGGCCTCAATGAAGGGGGTGTTGTTTGCTTCTCAAATGGCCTGAGGCCCAGGACTGGAATAACAGCAATGCATTAAAGAAATGGGAACAGCCTGTAGTCAAGTAAAATTCCCAAAAAGCATTGCTACATATAACTATTGTATAACAAAATCAGTTATTACCAGATTTAAAAAAAACGATACAGTACGATGGAGGGGCAACAATTTTTATAAGTCTAGTAAATACAGTCTAGTAAATAAGTCCCTCTGACATTGAGCTAAGCCAGGGATGTCCAACTGGGGACTTCAGAGCGGATGTGGCCCTCCAAATAATTTTTATTGCCCCTCGTATGCTTTATTATATGACATCATCATAATTTAATCTTACTCTCCAACATACTGTTTGGGATATAACTGGACCACTACAAGTGATTATTACTAGATGTTTGACAGTGCTGCGCTAGGCCATCCCCAATATTTATTGATCAAATTTTTTCTTTTTTATCAAAAGAAAAAGGGTTCAAGTGATCCTTTATGCAGTGATCCCCAACCAGTATGTTACAAACAACCCCTTGGATGTTGCTCCCAGTGGCCTCAAAGCAGGAGCTTATTTCTGAATTCCAGGCTTGGAGGCAAGTTTTGGTTGTATTATTTAATGTGGCTCATGAGTAAAAATGGTTGGGAACCCCTGCCTCCATCTCTACTTCCTACTGATGGTACACCAAAAGAATAGTGCAGACAAAATTTGGAACTATAGAAAAACATAGTATGACCCATTGTATGGTATCGGCTGGTTGGCCTATGGACACCATGTCTGGTTGGCCAGTTTTTGACCAACTGAAGGACCACAAATGGCCTGCAAATACCTATACATTTCAGGACACAGTAACTGCCTTATGAAAATCTCTTCAACTGCATGCTGTAAGCTACTGGAGAGGTTTAGATACAACTAGTCTACTGATGTGCTGGTCAGCCTGATACCAGTGGGGCATGCTTTAGGCAGGTTTGGGACAACTCCTGTACACTGTCTGCAGGTTGTGCAGAGGGGGTTTGCATTGACCTCTCCTGCTTTCCCGCCCACAACCTTCTTGTGATGGCATCATGTTCTGGCAGCACCTTTCATGGCATCAGAAATGGGTGGGTTGGGCGCAAACATCTTAATAGAAGTGATGTGTGGGTTGGGTTTGGGTCTGGACAAACGGGTTAGAGCTGGGTTCAGGTTTTGACTAGGTGCAGGTTAGGGCTGGATGTGTGTTAGGGCTGGATGAAGGTTAAGGCTGGGTGAGGATGGGTCTCGTACATCAATAAACAATTCCTATGTCCAGCAATGTTGTGGTATATTTGGGGGTCTTTTTGTCCATGGGGAGTATGATTTCCCATGGGTGACAATGTTCCCCATGTGCTATTGCAGTGATTAGATACTTTCCTTCATACCCCACAGTTATAGGGGGTCACATAAGGCCACTACCCGTTATGTTGATCTACTACATTAGAAGAGTTGCGAAATTCACTGCTTCCAAGTCAGCCGATACAAATCAATGGACTATTTACAGACGGTTCCATCTTCTGCCTTTTAATTAACAAACTCATGGTCAAATGCAATAAAAGTCATAAATAGAAAAAAAAATCCATAAAGATTTTGCAATATATTATTGTTCATTAGGCAGTCACTACATTAAATTCAGGTACTTTTAAGACCTGCTTAAGGTTTTTTTTGTGTCATATCCTGATTTTCTCAACAATTTTCTTTTGACCACTCAGTGGCCGTTAAAACAAGATTCCACCAGTCCCCCAGGTATTTGACACTGGTTAGAATTAACTCAAGCTGCTTGCAGAATGCACTCAGCACTCGGAATGATCCTTCCCCTATATGGGAAAATAAACATGGTCAATGGAAGCTTCGGCATCAGATAAATGCAAGTCTGGTAACCTCTGTTTTACTGGAACCCACAAAAAATGCAATTTCTAAATTCAGATGTATATTAAGCACAATGGCATCCTCCAGTGAGTCCAATCCAGTAGTCGTTCTTTCCAAGGTCTTTGTGCAGAGGATTCATCAATATCTAACTTTGTTATTTGTTCAATTCATCCAACATCATGAAACAAAAATGTCTGGCATTTTAATTTCTTGTGGCTATTTTTTGTTAGAAATTTGTTAGAAATTTCGGACTTTGTTAATAACTTTTAAAGTTAATCGTGAATTTAAGAAAAAAAAATCCATCGAGACTTGGCACGGTCCTAAAAATGTCATGACGCCAGTTTCAAATTATTCCTTGTTAGATAATGAACTTCTATTGTCAAGTGCACATAAATCTGAGATATATAAGCCAAATGTTGGCAAATACATCATTGCAAGGTGTCATATTTAACTCTATGCTTGCCAGCTCTGTGTGATCTATCCAGCATTAGTTAAAGAGAAAGCCAGAATGGCACTGGCAGGTTGATACATTTATGTCTGTACATGTAGACCCTACATGTAAAGAAACAAATGCATTTTAAGTTTATTTGTTTTGATTTTTTTGGCAGCTAGCTAATGGTAATAAGTGAGTTGGTTCCATACTGGGCTGAATTTTGTGCATTCAAGTCATGTTCTGATCATGGTGAGCAAGTAAGGGCACCATATATTTTGCCTTGCTTGCTGGGCTCCCTTATTATATGATTGCTGGAAGTTTGTATAAATATGAAATGTCTCATTGTAACATTTACCATAATTCATTGGTGCTCACCACAACCAAAGGCTTCTCCAAGCCAAAGTCTTCAGCATCGACGCACCAAGATGAATCGGTGTCCCTCTTCAAGCCAAAGTCTTCTTCTACACCGAGGCACACAGATTCCTCTTGGTGGACCAAGGAGAGCCCTAGATATTATATTACCTAAGCACAAGCAAACACAACATTTTAGGGAGGACCCCTTCATCAGGCTGATTCATTTATGTCTCTACATGTAGACTCTACATCACTCAGAGAGTCAGAGATGAAACAAATACATTTTAAAATGTATCTGTTTAGATTTTTTAGCAACTGGCTATTGGTAATAAGTGAGTTGGTTCCTTACTGGAGTGAGTTTTGTGGGTTCAAGTCATGTTCTGATCATGGTGAGCCATTAAGGGTGCCATATCTTTTGCCTTGCTCGCTGGGCTCCCTGACTATATGATTGCTGGCAGTTTGTATAAATGTGAATTGACTGCAATATATTCCTTTCTTGTGCACACTGTAACATTTACCATAAATCACTGGTGCTCACCACAACCAAAGGCTTCTCCAAGCCAAAGTCTTCAACATTGTGGCACCAAGATGAATCTGTGTCGATCTTCAAGCCAAAGTCTTCTTCTATTTCGAGGCACACTGATTCCTATTGATGGACCAAGGAGAGCCCTAGATATTATATCACCTGAGCACAAGGAAAACCACACAACATTTTAGGGAGGACCCCTTCATTAGCTGGGCACGGTGGGACATTTCTACACCTGCACAGCCATTCAGTTTGCTCAGAATTGTCATGCTCACCCTCCCGCTTAAAATTTTGAATCAACCTTGGCAAGAGCTGGTAGCTGTTTCATCTGTGACATAGTTCTTGTGACTGGTGCCACTTAATGTGGGTTCTGATTGGGTGCAGGTCCTTAAATGGAAATATTTTATGGTCTAGGGGTCCACCTGCTGATGGTTTTCTTGTGACACACCCCTCACTACTGTACAATCCTAAGTTCTTTGGGGGGAAAAAAAACATGAGTTTCCAGGAATAGACCTCCAACTCTTTCTTTTAGACTCTGACCACACGTGTGCTTCCTGGAGAAACTAAATGGTGTGTGTCTTTATTAATTTGAGTTTGAGTTTGAGTCAAGGGAGTAAAACGAAAGCCTTTATGTATTTGGAGGGTGGGTGTTTTGGGAGTATCTGGAGGAAACTTATGTATACAAAGGTAGAACATACAAATTCCTTGTAGATAGTGCCCTGGCTTGTATTAAACTCTGGACCCCAGTGCTGCAAGGCAGAAGTTCTTTCCCCTTATATTATTTTAACTACTGCAATCAGAGATTTGTAATATGTGATCTTGAATTATAGATATATCTGGTCTACTACATGGTTTAATATGAAAGAATTCATTTCTTAATAATTAATTAATATTTGTACTTTACCCAAGGAGAATAACAAAAGATTCAGGTTAAATGCCTTGCCCTACAGCTGCTAAGTGGGTCTTAGAAGATAACACAATAATTTCTCTGAATTATCAATTTGAATATTTGAAGCAGGGGCCCACACGCACAATTATATACATATATTCATAAGTGCATAAGCGGGGATACAGTTCCCAGCCTGCCTCCTTTCTATTGGATTTTCAGAGGGCTGAAGCTTTGCTCAACTATTGCTTTATATGATTTCATTACAAAAGGATGTGACAGGAACACAAAATCTAACAAATAACATGTTGTAACATTTAGAGGTAAATATGAAAAGGTTCAGTGCATCTAATGATACATAAAATGGCTGAGGTTGCTCTTTTTCCCCAATAGGCAGTTAAATCAGTCATCTATAACATAGGGTGGTATATTTAATGATGTTCAAGATGCCTGTAGGGAAGGTGTGATCCCTAATAAATCATGGCACAAGAGGCCTTGAACTACCTATATATGGAGGAAAAATGACCCCCCTCTACATATTTATCTAGAAAAATAAATGTCATGTGCCTCAAATTCTTTTAATAGACTATATCCCACAGGTATAAATTATATATAAGCAACTGATGTACCATTACAGACCCTCTTTCTCTTTAGCTAATGGAAATATTAGCAAATTAAATGATAACGCCATTCCCATCAACCTCGGCATAGAGAATGCCATTCTTTAACTCCATTGTTCTTCCTTTGTTCTCCCAAAGCCCTCCTGTCACTCATGAGTTGATCATCTGAACACTATGGTTTATCTGAGTGCCACCATGGCTTTCAATCTCTGAAAATAGATATTACTGAGGAAATTAAATATAAATAAACAGCTATTCTCTGCATCAAAATCTTCAGTCTCCATATAACATTTCAAAGCTGCGTTAGGTTTACTCTATGCAAAATACATTGACTTGGATGCATACATTATCACACGGTCTGTATGAATATCAAGTACCGTATATACTCGAGTATAAGCCGAGTTTTTCAGCCCCCAAAATATGCTGAAAAACTCTACCTCGGCTTATACTCAGGTCAATCGCAAAAATGGTTGCCGGCGTCTAAGAATAGTCACCGGCATCTAAGAATAGTCGCCGGCGCCTAAGAATAGTCGCCAGCGTCCAAGAATAGTCTCCAAGAATATTCGCCAACATACAAAAACGAAACGCCGGCACCTCCAATGGGAGCAGAAACCCTAAATTTTTTGATTGAAACTTACCAGAAGCTGCTGCATTTCTCACCCTAGGCTTATACTCAAGTCAATAAGTTTTCCCAGTTTTTAGAAGTAAAATTAGGTACCTCAGCTTATACTTGGGACGGCTTATACTCGAGTATATATGGTAAATGATCTGGTTGTTCAGATATATATCTTCATATGGTTCAACATAACAGACCTTTTATTCTTTATTCTTTTATTCTTTTACTGCAAGTTGTATGTAAAAGAAAAGAAAAACAATATAAAAGTGGGGTCCAGACACAAAGTGCTGTCATTTTTGGCCATAATGCACTTGTGTTTCTGCCCTGCATGTTGCGCCTTATTCATAAAAAAAACTAGGGATTCATAGATGATTCGTCCGAATCCAAGAGCCTGGCCAAACCGAAATATGAACCCTACATAATTGTGCCATGTGCATCAGTTATTTTTACCCATGCTCCAGCTTTTTTGGTGCGCAGGAAGGGTTTAGATTGAAATTGGTATTAAAAAAAGGGGTAAAGATTTAACCGAACCTTGAAAGGCAGCATTTGGTGCATCCCTGGAAAAAATACAGAATTTTGGAGCAAAGCACAAGTATGGAGAAGTGTGAATGGTAAATGAGCCCCTGAGTGTGTCTTGTGATTGAGGCTTCTCATTTCATATCATTCAGGATCCATTCTTTATACCAGCCATAGAGGCAGAAAATGAAAAGTTCCCTTTTTTTGAATAAACATTGCAATAAAGATCATTCATTTGATCCTACAGGAAATTATTACATATTGAACAGTGTATTAAGTGAATGATTGGATTTAAGAGGCCACATCAGACCAGAAACAAGATTTCCTTTTATCTCTACACAGGGCCACCATCAGGGACAGTTTTACCAGGGCCTAAAGTGGGGCCCCGGCAGTGCTGCACTTTCCAAATTAGGAAGGCCTAACAGCATGCGAGCTGGACCCAGAGCACAAAGCCCCAAAACAGCGAAGAATCGAGGTGCCGAACCACAGAAAACCTAAAGCCATGAATACAGCCAAAGCCACAAAAGGAGCAGAAGCTGAAGACCCAAAGCCAAAAAAGACCCAAAGCCATGAAAGGCGTCAAAACCCGGAAAAGGCTCATAGCCACTAAAAGAAGCCAAAGCCCAGAAAAGGCTCAAAGCCACGAAAGGAGCCAAAGAGAACCAAGCTGGACCCAAAACACCAAGTCCCGAAATGTGGAAGAACCGAGCTGCCGAACCACTAAAAACCCAAAGCCATGAATACAGCCAAAGCCACAAAAAGAGCAGAAGCCCAGAAGCCAAACAAGACCCAAAGCCAGGAAAGGAGCCAAAGACAACCAAGCTGGACCCAAAACAGCAAGTCCCAAAGCGGCGAAGAACTGGGGTGCTGAACCACTGAAAACCCAAAGCCATGAATACAGCCAAAGCCACAAAAAGAGGAGAAGCTGAAGCTCAGAAGCCAAAAAAAACCCCAAAGCCATGAATGGAGCCAAAGCCCAGAAAAGGCTCAAAGCCCAGAAAAGGCTCAAAGCCACAAAAGGAGCCAAAGAGAACTAAAGAAGCTGTCATCACCAAGGACAAGGAAGAATAACCTAAGGAAAGTTCCACTGAACACCAAAGTATTTTTTTTTTTAAATTTAACCCCTGGCCACCAATGTATTATTTAATCCTTTATAGGATTATATGGGGCACCTAACCATAGGTTGTAAGGGGCAGTCACCATTTTTTAAAAAAAATTCTATGGGGCCCCTGACCACCAATTGTATTTTTAACTTGTAAGGGGACCAATTTTTTTGTTTTTACATTTTCTAATGGGCTCCTGACTGGCAGGCCGTTAGATTGCCATGGCTGATCGTTCATCGTACACGAGAATAATATCTGCACGTCTATGGTCAACTTCACAGTTGGATCATACTGTAGACCTACAGAGGCCCAAAGAACAAGGGCTACATCAATGAGCTGATATGGTTCTTTCCCAAAGTGTCAAGAGTTCACACTCTAAAAAGCCAATAAGTTGATCACTCTCAAGGGGCAGAGTCAGCTGTTTTTATTGCCCTGTATGCCCAATTTATCCAAAAGGGCAACACAATCATTAGACCCATGGACTTCATTTTACATGTCCATACATGAAGTCAATCCTGTTGATCACAGCAAAAATTCAAGAATCTTTTCATTAAAGGAGAACTAAACCCCCCCACGATGTTAAGTCCCCATTGACCCCCTCCCTGCCCCCCTGCACAGTCTTACCCCCAGAATTCTGTCCCCTCTAGAAATAGCGACCGCACATGCAGAGTGAGCGCAGCGGAGCTCACGGACGACATCTTCTTCTCTTGTGATATCCGTGTCTTCTTTCTCCCCTTCGGCAATCTCTTTCGGCACATGGGCAGTTGTCATGAACCGGAAGATTGCTCCAACTGTGCCATTATGCCGCTCACTTCACAAAGATTACTGAAGAGAAGCACCTATAAGCTCTCCTGCACTCACTCTGCATGTGGGTCACTATTTCAAGAGGGGACAGATATCTGGGGTACGATTGTGCAGAGAGGAGGCAGGGAGGGGGCCAACGGAGGGGAGGCAGTGGGACTTAACATTGTGGGGGGTTTAGTTCTCCTTTTAATATCTTTGGCAGATAAATGTTGAGCTGTTGGCAACCCTATCCAATTTAATTGCATCAGATATTGTTTAAGAGGTCACACATAGCTGGCCAATGAATTGAAAGGGGTGAACTTAAGGGAGAGCACGTGGGATCCTGCCAATGTATCTTCTTGCTCTCCTCCAACATCATCCCTTAACCAATAACTTGTTTTTTCGGTCATTGAAATGTTCATTAATGATCTCTGTTTGCATGTAACTAAAGCAAGCACTTTCCAACCTCTAATAAGTTGACATGATTTCCATTTTCACTGGTGTTTTGGTTTTTGCGCACAAGATCCTCTTGGAGCCACTTAAACATTATAATGTTACTACTGGGGAAAAATGGTCCAATTGCACGTTTGGAAATAGAAAGCAAAACAGATAAGCTCTGTTTGCTGCCTAAAAAATTCAATGATGTTACCCAAGGAGCTCAATAGAAATTTAATTTCCGACATTGTTCCACCATCTGTTTTTTAATGAATTTTAAAGATAGAGTCTTGCAGTATTCATATTTTGCAAGTCCCTTCTGTTACTTTTTATGAAAACTTCTTCCTAAGAGTCTGATTGTAGAATAAATGATGAGAAGGTGTATTTATTGATGTCACATTTATTTAGGGGGTCATGCATTTGCTCCCTATTTTTTTTTTTAAAAAAAAGAAAGTGTAAGAGCTGCATTTTATATTCATACTGTTTACTTTGGTATTTTATGGGACTCATAAAGGTTCTGCGGCCTGAATGCCTCCCACATAGGGAGAACACAAGTATACTGTATTTTCTCATTGGGTACTAAACCTACTTCTGGTTTATGTGGGACAATGCCGGATCTAGTTGTACATTGAATAGAAGAAACAATAGTTTATCTGAAAGCAGTTCCATTGTGAAGTGCCGGCTCTTTCTGAAAGCTCAGAATCAAGCATGATGACCTGAGATTGCTGCCTAAATACTGATATTACAACTAAAAAAATACATTTATTGGTCAGCCTTCCATCTATATATATACACACACACACACATATAGACAGGTATGGGATCCTTTATCAGGAAACCCGTTATCCAGAAAGTTCTGAATTACGGAAAGGCTGTCTCCCATAGGCTCCATTATAATCAAATAATCCAAATTTTTCTCATTTCCTTGATCCCAATTAAGATATAATTAATCCTTATTGGAGGCAAAACCAGCCCATTGGTTTAATTTAACGTTTACATGATTTTCTAGTAGACTTAAGGTATGAAGATCCAAATAATGAAAAAATCCATTATCTGGATATATATACACAAAAGGGGGCATCTTCAGAGGCACAAAGATCCATTGCTAAAGAGCTATGACATACCTCCCAACATTATGGAAATGAAAAGAGGGACAAAAAAAGTTGCTGCACGTAGCGCAGTGAATTTTTTTGGGTCACGCCCATTTATGTGGCCACACCCCTAATTACCATGTTCATTTTACAAAATTTGGCAGGTTATGAAAGTTTCAATGTCTTTCTGTGTTTATTTTTCCAGTTATTACAGTCTTGTTAATGAAGGTGAATTGCTGTGAGTCTAACTTCTCCCAAGGGACCTCCTTATCTAAATTGTTACAATTACTTATTTGCTTATCTCAAAATTGTTACAAAAGTATCTTAGCTTTACCTGTGGCTGTTCTGGGCTCTCTGCCAAAAGCCAATTAAGTTAGAGATACTTTGTATCTTTTTCTGGCTGTTCAGTGCAGAGACAGTGGGGACTTTTAAGTACAAACGTGGGACTGTGGGTTGAGCTGTCCAAAGTGGGACTGTCCCTCTGAAAACGGGACAGTTGGGAGGTATGGACTGTGGTTGTCTTGGAGCAGTAACAAAGCACAAAATATAATATCCCCTGGATCAACCTCTTTTAACTCCAAATCAATGTCTGCATTTCTAAAATGCTCCGTGACACCAACTGCCACCACAAAGACTGGCAGCTGCAAGAAACAAGAGAAGCAGATCTGCCACAGAAGGTGCTTTGGGTAGAGACACAACCCGATCTGACATAGAAAACTGCTTCTGTCTGAGCTTCAGTCCAACTAAAGAACAAATTCTCAGCCGTACAATAAGAAACACTCTCCTGAAACAGTGAAAATAACAAAATATAAATTGTCACCAAAAATAAAAAACCCAAGGCCACTCTTAGATTTGATTTGCCAGCAGGTCTTGTGAGGGGCGTTTTGATGAGGACGTGTCTCTGTGTAGGAGACTGGAGTGAATGGAATGTACCATTAACCGCTCAGGGTTAGACACAAATGCTCAGAGACAGTATTTCTGGCCACATGGTATATATTGAATGCCGGTGCCACACACTAACCACATTGTTGCCTGAAAGTCTCAAACTGAAGAGAAATATGAACCTCATTATAATCAGGGTTTGGCATACTTAAAGGACAAGTAAAAACTAGAATGAAAACTATTCTTTTGGCCACCCCCAGTCCTGATTTGCATTGCAGTGTGTTTGCCATCAGCTGTAATGGGAGATTATTTGCAATGTCCAAACAAAAAAGAGTTGCCACCTTTACTTCCTTTGGAATCCGGGCAGGGGGCGGTACCAGTGACATCAGAGGTGGGGCCAGTGACGAGAAAGGGCGGGTCAGTGATGCAAAGGGGCAGGCCAGTGATAAGAAGGGGCAGGCCAGTGAGAAGAAGGGGCAGGCCAGTGACGAGAAGGGGCGGGCCAGTGATGAGAAGGGGAGGGCCAGTGAGAAGAATGGGTAGGCCAGTGAGAAGGGGCGGGCCAGTGACGAGAAGGGGCGGCCAGTGACAAGAAGGGGTGGACCCGTGATGAGAAGGGGCGGGCCAGTGATGAGAAGGGGCGGACCAGTGACGAGAAGGGGTGGGCCAGTGACGTGGCAGCCTGTGTTTGGCCAAGATGTTCAGTAATCAGGGAACAGACTTCTGAAAACCAGGCAGATATTTTCAAACCCTGACAGCAGATGTAAAAACCTGAGTGTCCGGCTCAAAACCCGACAGGTGGCAACCCTAAAACAAAGCCCCACCCAGGATACAAACCTCTCGAATAAACAAATTAGGCCCGGCCCTCAGTCTGCCCTGAGCACAGCTACTTGTGCCTGTGATGCTCCCAAAACTATCAGCAGTTTCCCTGAAGTCCTTCTATTGTCCAATCCTCGTTTGTTCCACAACAAAAAGGTTCCTAGGGAGGAATGAATGGATCTTAAGTTTCCTCCTATTTAGGCCTGTTTGTAGAGTTACATCAGTTATCGTGGGCCCCGTACGACTGACTTAGCAGAGGAGAGAGACTGGTGCCCCTGGTTGGTGGGTAGGGTTGTCACCTTTGTGTGGCCCATGATCCAGGAAGGGGGCGGAGTCATGATGTCAGAGGGGCAGTTCAGTGACGTTGCGGGAGGAGTATACCTCCCAACTGTCTGGACAGTCCCGCTTTTGACAGCTCAACTAGCAGTCCCGGCTTATTACTGAAATGTCCCGACTTTCTCTTTCATCACCTGCACTGAACAGCCAGAAAAAGATACAAAGAAAAGCCACAGCTGCAGATAAGATACTTTTGTAACAATTTTGAGAAAAGCAAAGTAATTGTAACAATTGTAAAAATGTCTCTTGGGAGCTTAAACGGCAATTCACCTTCATTAGCAAAACTATCTTAACTGGGAAAAAAAAACACATAAATGTGTTCAAACTTTCATAACCTGCAAAACTTTATAAAATGAACATGGTAATTAGGGGGTGTGGTCACAAAAAATGATCACGGTCCACACATTTTCATTTCTATTTCCAAAATGTTGGGAGGGACATCATGGGGCAGGGCTATGATGTGACGATAATCCATTGGCTGATCACCATGTCAATCAAGGGAGAACCTGACCGGTTTTCCATATTTGGACTATCTTGACCCTGCAGCCCTTCTTAAATCTGGGGCTGTTCAGGTCACCAAGAGAAATGGGGGTCCCAATGGAAAAAAGACTCCTTTGTATGCACAGCCACACCCCTGATCCATCCAGTCCCTCCCTAATTATAAAACACCACCCATTTCTCATCACAGCTCTAAGTAACTTTTCAATTGGTCTTGAAAATTATTAATTATTTGCCTTTTTCTTTTCAGAAGGGGGTCACTGACCCCATTCAAAAACAAATGCTCTGTAAGGCTACAAATATATTGTCATTGCTAGTTTTTATTATTCATCTTTCTATTTGGGCCTCTCCTATTCATATTCCAGTCTCTCATTTAAATCAATGCATGGTTGCTAGGGGAGGCCCTAGCAACCAGATGGCTAAAACTGCAAACTGGAGAGCTGCTGAATAAAAAGCTAAATAACTCAAAAATCATAAATAATAAAAAATGAAAACCAATTGCAAATTGTCTCAGAATATCCCTCTCTACATCATTCTATAAGTTCATTCAAAGATGAACAACCCTTTAAGTCTATATATATTTGTTTCTACAGTGCTACTTATACACATGGGGGTTATTTGCTAAACTTCAAATGCTAAAATCACGAAAGATGATTTTCATTAATAAAATTGGACTTTTAAAAAAAATCACAATTTTTTTGGAATTTATTAAACCCATGGAAAAGTCTGAATCTTAAAATCCGGCATCTCAGACCGGTCAAGGTTGCATATAAGTCAATGGGAGAAATCCCAATGATTTTTTGACGTGCGCTGGGTTTTCTGCTATACCCGAAGTTTTCAGGTGAAAAATCGTGAAAATCTTGAAAATCTGATGGAAAATCCGAAAAAATCATAAAATCTTATTTTTCACTACTTTTTTTGGATTTTTTCGTGCAAACATAATATTGAGATAAGTAATATTGAGATAAGTTCGGACTTTGATAAATAACGCTAGGGGGCACATTTACTTATCTCGAGTGAAGGAATAGAATAAAAAAAGCTTCGAATTTTTAATGATTTTTTGGGCTACTTTGACCATCGAATTGGCTACTTCGACCTTCGACTACGACTTCGAATCGAACGATTCGAACTAAAAATCATTCGACTATTCGATAGTCGAAGTACTGTCTCTTTAAAAAAAACTTCAACCCCCTACTTCGCCACCTAAAACCTACCGAGCATCAATGTTAGCCTATGGGGAAGGTCCCCGTAGGCTTCCTGACAATTTTCTGATCAAAGGAAAATCGATGTATTAAAATTGTTCGAACGTTCGTAGGAAATGCAGTAAATCCTTTGACTTCGATATTCGAATTTTACTTCGACGGTTGAATATTGAGGGTTAAATATCGAGGGTAAATGTGCCCCTTTAGTTTCATAGCACAGAAAGGGAATAAACATTGCAATATACACAGATACGAAAAATGTATTTTAAAACTAAACAGTAGGAAGGTGTTTCCTTCCCCACAGAGCTTACAATCCAAACAAAAGTAAATCCTATTTTCAAACCGACTGTGGTCTCCCTTTAATGCTTTATTTTATGAAAAGGAGATTTTTACTTGTATATGAGAAGTTGAATGATGCCTTTTATCATTCCAGCCTAAATATCAATCTCGGTGATGGGCATGAAAAACAATGATGAAACAATACAAATTATCCTGAAAAACCTTGTTAGATATTGATTGTGGTTCTGGCTGTTTGGGAGAGTTTGTCAAATGGCTGTGGGGAAAAAAAGAAAAAAGAAAAAGTATAAACCGCAAGCATTTCTTTTAAACAAAAGGAGAGAAAAGAAAAATAAGAATGTCGATGTTTTACAAAGAATGATGAGGTTGTGGGTCGGTAAGAGAATGGCAGCCCCCACTAGATCAAGCAACGTGACAGTTTATTTCAGCTTCCCACATAGGCCGACTGTGACAAAAGGATATATGGCACTTGCAGAGAGCGTTTAGCACTAAGTACATTCATTTCTATCAATTCACCTGTTAGAACAATTGCCTGTAGAAATGCGGGTGCAGGAAGGAGTTTGCCGCGTGGAGGTTTGGGCACAGCGGGTGCCATGACTTGTCTGACAGTTTGTCAAAAACACATTTTGCAGCCGTAAAAGCAAACAACGCAAGGCTGACTCGTCACTTTGGCCTGTCACTTTCACTACGATTCCCCCATTTAATGATTTCTGCTTATAATTGGACAAGACTAAATGGCGTTTCTCTTTAATTCACCGCCGACTCCGGCCACTCAATCAGGACTGAGGCTGAAGCCAATCTCCCTTCTATAAAACTCCAATTAACAACGATTCCAATATAAATGGGATAGTACATTGGCAACTCTGTATCAGAACATCAATTTATTATAGGCATTTCTAATAAATAATGTGTATAATAGTAATCGGGCAGAGTTCTCGAAAAATGCACATTCATCACTCTCTCCGTGTCTTCTTCAAGTTGTCTTAAATTTTTATAGAGTATAAAAACCTAAACTGGTGCCTAATAATAGAAAATATCATTTTAAAGGGATTCTGTTACAGGAAAATGTTTTTTTTTACAAAATGCATCAGTCAACAGTGCTCCTCCTGCATCAAAATCTGTTTTGAAAACAATAATAAAAAGTTTTTCCCCAGTCATTTTCAAATTTAATGTGGGGCTAGGCATGTTCTTATTTTCACAGGTGCCCTCAGACATGTGACTTTTGCTCTGATAAACTTCAGCCACTCTTTACTGTCGCACTGCCCGAGGCTGATTCCCTCACTTGAAACAATGTAGTAGAAGACAGCCTTCCATGTTCTTTACAGAAGTATACAGTCACTGTGGCTATGGGTTGGGTGCCATTTTCTACATTATATATATATATATATATATATATATATATATATATATATATATATATATATATATATATATATATATATATATATATATATATATATATATATATATATATATATTGTGGCACAATATATATATATATATATATATATATATATATATATATATATATATATATATATATATACAGGTATGGGACCTGTTATCCAGAATGCTCGGGACCTTGGGCTTTCTGGATAACAAATCTTTCCGTAATTTGGATCTTCATACCTTAAGTCTACTAGAAAATCCTTTAAACATTAAATAAACCCAACTGACTGTTTTTGCTTCCAATAAGGAATACTTATATCTAAGTTTGGATCAAGTACAAGCTACTGTTTTATTACTACAGGTATAGGATTCCTTATCCAGAAACCCGATCTCCAGAAAGCTCCGAATTATGGCTGTCTCCCATAGACTCCATTTTATCCAAATAATCCAAATTTTTAAAAATTATTTCCTTTTTCTCTGTAATAATAAAACAGTCGCTTGTACTTGATCCCAACTAAGATATAATTAATCCTTATTGGAATCAAAACCAGTCTATTGGGTTTATTTACCGTAATGTTTAAATTAATTTCTAGTAGACTTAAGGCATGAAGACCCAAATTACGGAAATATCCGTTATCCAGAAAACCCCAGGTCCCGAGCATTCTGGATAACAGGTCCCATACCTGTACAAAGAAAAAGGAAATCATTTTTTAAAATTTGGATTGTTTGGTTAAAATGGAGTCTATGGGAGACAGCCTTTCCGTAATTCTTGATTCCGCTTTCTGGATATTGGGTGTGTATATATATATATATATATATATATATATATATATATATATATATATATATATATATATATATATATATATATATATATATATATATAATACAGCCAGTACACCCCACAATGTCTCCAGATCTTTGTTTATCTGTTGAACTCAGCACAACAGCAACTAAAAGGAAAATATAGCAAACTCTGGTGTTGTTTTAGATACATGAACAATGGAATGTTGTCACACATCGTTAGCTAAAGAAAAACACTGGCTGGACAATATAATTCCCTGAAACCATGAATTTACTCCTAACCATTAATTTTACGTGTTTAGGGCTTCTGCGGCTGCCTGGTGTAACCTTCAAACAAAGATTGACAGAAAAATGAACTGTATTATCTCGGAGAGAAACATCAGTAATGAATATCAGCAGGCACCTCAATAAGATATATATAAAAAAAACCAGATCTCAATTCAATTCAGATGGAAATATGAAAGTGTTTAAAAGACATTGGGGTATATTTATCAAAGAGTGAAGTTAGAGGTTAGTGAAACTCCGCCACTCTCTCTTCTAAGGGATTTTTTAAAAGAATATTAATCAATGGGTGAAAGTGAAAGTTCTCCCTTTGATAAATACAACTTTCAAAATCCCATATAAATAAATGGAGAGTGGCGGACTCTGGCGACCTCTAACTTCACTCTTTGATAAGTATGTCCCATAGTATCTTTGTGTTTACGTCTGCTCTTACAAAAACCGCCAGTTAGGAGCTGTTTTATGCCAGTGTACAATGAAGAACTACAGGCAGGGCCCATACTCTACCATGTACTTGGGGAAACAGCATATAGGGGCCGTGCTATCCCGAGGTAACTACATAGAGTTCCTACATGGAGCAACAGATAGGGACATTGGGCCTCCCCATCTACATGGAATAGCAAAGTTCTTGCACTAAACTAGAAATGAGGGCTCTGCTGTCCCGATGTACCTACAAAGAACTAAAGCAGGGGTGTCCAAACTTTTTGCAACGAGGGCCAGATTTGGTGAGGTGAAAATGTGTGTGGGCCAACCCTTCAGCCTGACATTCTTTGAATCATTAACATAATTTAACTAATTTAAAATACCGGCCTTCCTATCGATTTATTTTTCCCTATTAATAACATTGGGATCAACCATCATTTTTACAAAATACAAAATACCGGCCAGGTGGCGACTCTAATTGCAGCACAAGCAAAATCTAACAAAATACCTAACTCTGGCACAAATCCTGCATGTAGAGAGACAAGAATTGTGGTGATTATAAAAGAATGAGCTCTGTTATTACAATGTACAAAATATCTTCAGTATGATGAAGTTTGTAGTAAATTTTCATGTTAGTGATAGTTCTCCTCATTCTGTTGAAATAGCAAACACTCAATTATCCTGAAACTTAGGGCAACATAATAAAAAAATTAGAGTTATCAGAAATGATAACAAGAATTTCCTTGTTAATGATCCAACATCAATTTACAAAACATTTTCAACAACTAGTGACTTCTGCATCCAAAAGAGTAAAGTCAGGGCTGCAAGAAATCATTATAAATAAATCTGCAAGCGTTGTGAACTGTCATAACAGCAGATAACTCATCTCACACCGGAGCCGTCAGTACCATCCAATATTGATAGAAAGAACAAGACATAGTTGGACTCCGGAAAGAAGCAATCAGCATGTCAGCAGGCTGTAAGAGCTACTCATGGGGAAATGTACCATGAAAAACCTAGTTCTGAGCAGGGTACCAAAGCTAGTCCGGCTTTGTTATAAAGTCTGGATTGCCACTGGGCACTTGTATTTTTTCTTGGGCAGGGCTGGTCTGGGCAACCAGCAGAGCCTCGAGATGCTTTTGGCCTACAACATTGGCATCCCACTTACAGCAGAAGTGAACATCTGTAGGGGCCACAGGTTGATCATTCCTGTTCTAGGCAGCCACAGCATTCATTTCAATATTAGATAGGGAGTCTTTATATCCTTTATATATCTTTCCTGCCTTCCGACCCTGGATTAGTGTCACATACATTGCCCAAAATCTTTTTTTTTTACGGTCATTGGGAATAGCATAGTCGCTAAGCTCTTAATGTAATTCTGCATTCAATTATATAGAATTTTCAGCAATTTTGTAGCATTTTTTTTCATTTTCAGTCATTTTACTGCATTTTCAGTTGGGCATAACCATCAATTGCCTCTTTGTGACTGTAAAAACGTCATTGGCCCAGTGAATCTATTGAAACAGTTGATCTCCGATCTGATTATGTGAAAAGAATGTTTTGTTCTGAGTGGTTTTATTGGATTTTGGTGATTATCTTGCATTCTGCATTACTCTTAATTACTTGATTTTGCCTGAGAAAACTGTGTGTGTGTGTGTGTGTAATACTGGTTTTTAGACCATACATGTTGTTTTCTGGAGACATCTTACTGTAAGGGGGATCATAAATCATATAATGCATACATGGAGCATATTGGGGAACAGCCAAAGGCAGCCTCTTTGTGGCTTATACTTTGGAACACCTATGCACATTTGACATCAAACTGTTCAATAGACCCCAGGCATTCATATTTCTGGATGTTTTGAATATATAGATTTAGGGATTTCCAAACATATATGGATTTCTGGGACTCATGGCTCACAAGGAATTTATATTTTCTGCCGGCACATCTGAATTTAGAGCCTTCACCGCTGGCCTATGGTTCATATAGGTATTGATAAAAACTTGGTGATATTCAATTTTCCAAAAGTTTATTGTATTTTTTGCTGTACCATATATTATATGAGAGGATATTATGACCACTGTTACTTTGGTGCCTTCAAGATTGTTAGAGCTCACTAGATCCAACATAACAATTTCTGGGTGGGTCTCCAACAATCTATTATATTATAGATGTAGATTATTAAAATAAACTAGTTTTAGTTCAATGTGTGTGTGTGCAATACTACAACTCAAGTCAAACTGGGTAATTAAAATCCTAAAAGTTTTCTTGAAAATGAAGGTCATCTTTGGCTACAACCATGAAGTTTTCAGGCCAGGCCTCGATGTCAACCAACCTAGATCTGCATGGGCTCCCTCTTCACTAAATTACCTACCAGTCAGCCCACTGATCTGTAGGATTACTATCAAGCGATATTGTGAAATTTAACTATGCAAAATGTTCTTTTCTATTGGGATAGAAAAACCTGCATTTACTCTAATGGATCCTAAGAACATTTCTAGCCCATATACACTTAACCCCTGGATTAGAATTCATAAACGAAGGGATATAGCAATAAACAATAAGCTTTGGCCAACATTTCCAATTTAATTTAACTGGCAATGAATATTAATCGTGATCAATTAAATTAGCTTTTTGCATATTTGCTGGTGAAATACTTCCTAGTCTTTTTCTTTTTAAATGCATTTTGTCTGTCTTAATTGCGAAGAAGAGCCCCATGGCACCAATAGTGTTTAACGTTATTGTTTGTTTAATAGGGTAATTCAATTATGCAATTAATTAGGAACCGTTTTTTGGCAGGGTAAAGGAGGGAACTTGGAACTTTGGAACTTGAATGCCTTTGGTAAATGTAGAAATTCCCAAACTCTAAAAAGGTGGTATGTTTAAGTGAAAGTGGGTAGACAGCTTGACCCATTCAAAATAGGGAAATACAAAATTTCAACCCAATATATTTAAGACATTGTGATATGTTGTGCCTAAAGTTACCAACAAAATGCCCTCCCCTTCAAAGAAAACAGGGATTGTTTGTCCATATATTGCAATATATTCAAGCTGGCCAACTAAGTCAAAGTCATCCCTGGTCTGACCAGAATTCTACTCCTTCATTATACATTTCTTCAACAGGGACTTGTTTTATCTGCAACTTATTTGCTTTCAAGGTTAAAACTCCCAAACATGGTTACCCTTTTACGAGCCACCACTGGGATCACCTGACTGTAGCAAGAAAGGTTGGGAACTACAACATGGAGCTGGTCACTGTTACAGGAGAGAGGCTTCAGAAGGGGCTTCTTGCTCTCCTCTGGATCAATTAGTGGTTGGGCAGGTTTTATATAGACATAAAAAGTTGGACTTGATGGATGTGTGTCCTTTTTCAACCAAACATAATACATTAACACAAGTTAGTGCTACTGACGGCTAAAAGAGGCACCAGAACCTAGCGTGTGTATTAGCCCTTAACCCCCATATAATAAGTTCCTTCTTCTTTGTAAGCCTGAGACTCTAGTAATAAATGAGAGAATTGAGGGACTCTTCATTCACAGCTCATTTCCTCCATTTAAAGGAGAATTCAACTCATAGTTTAAAAAACCCCTCCCCCTACCCTGGGTAGACCCCCCTTCCACCTCCCCCCCCCCGGGCACATGCCCCTAATTTTTTACTCACCCCTCCTCTGGCCTCGGAGTTCATGGCCGCCATCTTCTTCTTCTCTGGTAATCTTCATGTATTGACGGCATTTTCTGCGCATGTGCAGTTGGAGTAAATTTTCGGTACCGAACAACTACGCATGTGCTGAAAGTCACAGAAATTTCTGAAAAACTTTCGGATATCCTCGTGACTTTTTGGCATGCACCGAAACTTCAGAAAAAGACAGAAGATGGCGCCCGTGAACTCCCGAGGGCAGAATCTGCACGGAGGAGTGAGTAAAATATTAGGGGCATTAGTAGGCTGGTGGGGGAGGAGGGAGGGGGTCTACCCAGGGTAGGGGGAGGTTTTTTTTTTCAAACTACGGGTTGAATTCTCCTTTAAACAAACTCCACTGATTGCAAGGGTAGGGTAGGGGAGGTAGGAAGGGTACAATTATAACAATGAGCTGTTAGTGCTTTATAATTAAAACTATACTTTTTGTAGCAAAACAATAAGCAAATTGCATTTTCAATACAATTCATCTTCATTTTACTCATGTCAACACAAGTGTATAATACCCCTCAAGCCCCCCCCCCAAAAAAATCATAAAAACAGGTTTTATTTTACATCACTGTTACAATTGTAATAATAGTCGTCCTTGCTCTTCTTCTGGTTGTTCTGTACTCAATATCAGAGTTTTATCTCTAGCAATTTCATGACAAGTCCGAGCAGGCCTCCTTGTGATTACAGAAAGTCATCAGAAAGGGGGACATATCAAAGCTAATAAAGAAAATAAATAGAAAAAAAAAAACAAATCACAACATGAAAAATTTTAGGGGAAAACAATCAACCTTAATGCCCCTACACAGACTTTCCATGTGCAGATTCATAATGTTATTTTTTTCCAGATCCCCTTTGAAGACCACTTGTCAGGCCTGAAACCCAATCTTTTGTATTCCAGGAAACTATCCGCGCAATGTTACCGTTTTCACCAGGAGGATTTCTAACACAACGGGGGGAGATGATGACTGCAAATAGAATCGACATCCTCTTGTCTCGGTCTCTGGTTCTACAAAACCTAATTTGATCAAACAAATCTGTTTAGAACCCCTAATAGGATTAACCATAGAACAAAGACCAGTCATGTCTAATCTCGGGCTTCTCAGCCACTGGCTAAATAAGATTACTGCTGCAATATCATTCTCATCTTGGATTTTCTTAGAAAAGTGGGTTAACGTATCTCACAATGGTTATATTGCTGACATTACCAGAATACGTTTTTTTATTGTTGTATATTGAATTGAAGATGCAATGGGGTGGATTATAAATTCTTTATCATATGGGTCCCATTTTAGAGATTCCAACTTCTCAACAGTAACAAATGAATTAAGCCTTAGACCTTTCTATTTCCATTCTTCAACTGTTCATGTAAATATAGGGAGATGTTGGGTGGAAAAATGTACTTGTACTAAACATTAACGAGTTGAACTAATGCACAAATCAATCTTTTTTGAACTGTTCACAAAAGCATAATAGGTCCATAAATGGACCATAAATAGGTCCGTAAGAGACACAAACGGTTTGTGTGTTTTCTCATTGCTTGTATATAGAGATACCATATGGATATGATAACATGGGCACTCCCCTATACTAAGAACAACTCTCATGGAAATGTTTACAGGGGAACTATTGTGAAAATGAAAATTGAATATAAGCTTCATCATACTGAAATAAGAAAATTTGTAAATACAATCAGTTAAATATTCAGTACTGTTTCTGAAATTTATATTCCTCTCTCAGCATCTGTTTCTCTGTCTTCCTGCAGCAGTTGAGTGTCATATATTCATCAACATTTAGATCCAATATATCTTATAGTGGGGCTCCATTTGCCTAGAAGATGTATTAGAGCTCACTCTATTAAACTCACCAGACATCATGTCTCTCTACATGCAGAATTTGTGCAAAAGGCAGTTATTTTGTTAAATTTTGTTTGTACTGGAATCAGTTATTTGAGTGAGCTCTAATACATCTGCTAGGAAAGGAGCCCCCCTATAAGATAAATTGGATCTAACTGTCAATGACTATCTGACACCCAACTCCTACATGAAGAGAGAATGAAGAGAGACAGATGTTGAGAGAGGAATAGTGAAGATAAACTTGAATATTTAAGAAACAATGCAGAATATTTAATTGATTTTATTTAGAAAATTAGGAAACTTATATTAAATTTTAATTTTCGCATTAGTTCCCCTTTAAGGTACAGTGGCCTTTAGGTAGTGCTGAAAGTGTCAAATACCGCCCACATTTAAAGACCCATTTGTCAAAGGCCGAATTTCGAATTCATTTTTTTTTATTCGAAAATACTCAATTCGACTGGAAGGTTATTTCAGGAAAAATTTGAATGTCTAATATTTGATCTAATGGTTCTGGCCTGAAAATTTTAATTGTATTCAATTCGAATTTTTCTCCAACAAAAAAAATACAAAAACTAGAATTTGAGGAACGCTATTAATATTTCCAAATGGCTCAACAGACTTCTGCTATTGACTTGTACATGAACTCGGCAGGCTTTAGGTGGTGAATATTCAAATTAGGACTGTTTCCATGGTCGAGGTGTGATAAATCTCACATTCGAAATTCCATTTGAATAGGAGGATTACAATTTGAATATGTGAATTTTGAAAATTTGAAAATTCTAATTTACTATTCGACCCTTGATAAATCTGCCCCTTAAAATGTTGATTAGATATCTTCAGCCTATGGTTCCACTGGAATAGAGCGCATTGCATTTCTGGTCAAGGACTTGAGATGCTAATCCAAGTGCCATACATTTGTGTTTTTTAGATGTTGTTTAATAATGAATAAAACATTGCTTGTAGAATGTAGTTAAAGGGGAACTATCGCGAAAATTAAAATTTAATATAAGCTTTATCATTCTGAAAAAAAGAAACGTTCTAAACTCAATCAATTAAATATTCTGCATTTTTGTTTGTTTGTTAATTGAGTTTATCTTCCCTATTCCTCTCACTATTCCAGTTAGATCCAATATATCTTATAGGGGGGCTTCCTTTCCTAGCATATGAATTAGAGCTCACTCAAATAACTGATTCCAGTACAAACAAAATCTAACAAATTAACTGCCTTTCACACAAATTCTGCATGTAGAGAGACAGGATTGCTGGTGATTTTAATAGAGTGAGCTCTAATACATCTTCTAGGCAAAAGGAGCCCCCCTATAAGACACATTGGATCTGTCAATGAATATCTGACACCAAACTGCTGCATGAAGACTAGGGATGGACCAAATCCACTTTTTTGGATTCGGTCGAATATTGAACCGAATCTGAACCCTAATTTGCACATTTGCATATGCAAATTAGGGGTGGTAAGGGGAAACAATTACTTCCTTGTTTTGAGACAAAAAGTCATGTGCTTTCCCTCCCCGCCCTAACTTACATATGCAAATTAGGATTAGGTTCGGCCAGGCAGAAGGATTCAGCTGAATCCGAATCTTGCTTAAAAAGGCCAAATCCTGGCCGAATCCCGAACCGAATCCTGGAATCGGTGCATCCCTAATGAAGACAGAATGAAGAGAAACAGATGCTGAGAGAGGAATAGTGAAGATAAACTTGATTATTTCAGAAACAATGCAGAATTTTTATTTGATTACATTTAGAAAGTTTCTTATTTCAGTATGATGAAGCTTATATTACATTTTCATTTTCGCGATAGTTCCCCTTTAAACATGTATTTCCATATTTCTACTATAGCTTTTCTGAATTTCTCTTGTAATCCTTTTGCCTTTATTATGATCTATTTTACTCAAATCAGCAAGCTGTGTGTGTTTTTAAACAGATGGCGGTATCTACACACCACATGCTAATGGAGATAATAATTTAGCAAGGTAAGAATACAAAAAAAAAAAAAAAATGAAAACATCTACCACTGAGATTACAGAACAGAGATCTTTAACCTATAGTTTACCGGCTGTCCAGCGGATTTCCAACCATTAGCAAACATTAAGCAATTTTTGGGAGTCACATGGTGGTGCATCTACATATGGCTTGCTGTTGACTATGACTAGCCCTCAACATAGATCACCCAATGTTCTCTACTTGTCTTGGACTAACCATGTGTGATATAGTCCCTGTACCTCACATACAGATGCAACCAACTTAATCCTAATTTATCTCATTCTAAGGTCCTCAACCTATTTTACCCGTGACTTTACCCCTATTCAAATTAAGTTGAGGAGCAACACAAGCATGCAAAAAAGTCCCTGGGGTGCCAAATAAGGGCTGTGATTGACTATTTGGTAGCTCCTGTGTGGACTGGAAGCTTTTTTTTTTCAACCATTTACAAAATCCCGTGCCCGCCGATGAAAACTTACATTTTCGTTGGCTTTGGGCGACGGCCCTGCCCCTTTTGTGATGCCACTCCCCTGTGGCTCCACCCCTTTTGTGGTGCCCCTCCTCGGCTCCGTCCCTTTTGCGTCACGTCCCACCCCTTTATTTTCGGCCCCCACCAATGGCCGGTCATTTTCTTTTTAAAAGGTGGCAACCCTATCTGTCCGGCCGAACCGAATCCGAATTTGCATATGCAAATTAGATGTGAGGAGGGAAATTGCATGACTTTTTGTCAGAAAACAAGAAAGTAAAAAATGTTTTCCCTTTCCCACCCCTAATTTCCATATGCAAATTAGGGTTCGGATTCGGTTCGGTATTTGGTCGAATCTATCGTGATGGATTCGGCCGAATCCAAAAAAGTGGATTTGGTGCGTCCCTACTAAATACACTTGCTGGTTCAGGAATGACATTTTATATTGTAGTGAATTGGAGTGAATTATTTGCAGTGTAAAAAGTGTAATTTAGAAATAAAAACTACATCATAAAAACCATGACAGAAACATGACAAGATCCAAATTACAGAAAGTTTCGTTATCCGGACAGAGCCAGGTCCTGAGCATTCGGATAACAGGTTTCAAATCTGTACCAGGTATGGTTTTATTATTATTACAGAGGAAAATTTTTGTTTAAAATGGAGTCTACGGTTACTTTACCGTTTACATACTCTGCATAATAGGTTTCCGGATAACGGAGCCTATCCCTGCACTATAAAAGAGAAAAACATTTTACTTATAGAGTATTATGGTGCATTCGAAAGCACAAAATTCCCGTAAAAAAAAAAAAAACAGCCCTTTGTAACTACTGCATGGAATGCTAAATAATAATGATGTGCCCTACTTTTTCTTGTTATTCCTGACTATATACCTTTGAACCAGAGAGGGCTTAATATTGATCCTCTCTGGGCCCCAGGAATCCAAAGGACTTAATCAGTTTGTTCCATTGGGTGAAATACTTGGATTGTAGCAGTCCCATAAGAGCTTCTTATAGTCGGCCATCAGACACCTCTGATATAAGGTATTACATGAGGAGAACAGAACCTGACAGAAGGGAGAATGGGGCTAAATCACAATATTCTTCATGAGCCTTTATTTCTAAATTCACAATCTAAATGAAACCAGATTTTGTCACATCTGATAAAGGCCAATGTTTCTTTGCCATATTTGTCTGTATTTATCATCGTCAGGAACGTTTCATTCAATTTCAGCGATTGCTTATTCTACCGTTTGTTTCTCGTTGCCCGAATTACTGGGTTACAAAAAAGTGTTAAAGGAAAACTATACCCCTCAAACAATGTAGGTCGCTATAAAAAGATATTGTATAAAACAGCTCATATGTAAAACCCTGCTTCATGTAAATAAACAATTTTCATCATAATATACTTTTTTTAGTAGTATGTGCCATTGGGTAATCATAAATAGAAAACTGCCATTTTAAAAAATAAGGGCCGCCCCCTGGGATCGTAGTATTCACGGTGCACACAAACCATACATGTTAGGTCACATGGGCCAATTAACAGACAGAATAGTGTTTTTTGCTTCCACACTTCTTCCAGTTAGAGCTGCAGTATTTCTGGTCAGGTGATCTCTTCCTGTTACAGTTAGAGCTGCAGTATTTCTGGTCAGGTGATCTCTTCCTGTTACAGTTAGAGCTGCAGTATTTCTGGTCAGGTGATCTCTTCCCGTTACAGTTAGAGCTGCAGTATTTCTGGTCAGGTGATCTCTTCCTGTTACAGTTAGAGCTGCAGTATTTCTGGTCAGATGATCTCTTCCTGTTACAGTTAGAGCTGCATTATTTCTGGTCAGGTGATCACTTCCTGTTACAGTTAGAGCTGCAGTATTTCTGGTCAGATGATCTCTTCCTGTTACAGTTAGAGCTGCAGTATTTCTGGTCAGATGATCTCTTCCTGTTACAGTTAGAGCTGCATTATTTCTGGTCAGGTGATCTCTTCCTGTTACAGTTAGAGCTGCAGTATTTCTGGTCAGATGATCTCTTCCTGTTACAGTTAGAGCTGCAGTATTTCTGGTCAGATGATCTCTTCCTGTTACAGTTAGAGCTGCAGTATTTCTGGTCAGGTTATCTCTTCCTGTTACAGTTAGAGCTGCAGTATTTCTGGTCAGGTGACCTCTTCCTGTTACAGTTAGAGCTGCAGTATTTCTGGTCAGGTGATCACTTCCTGTTACAGTTAGAGATGCAGTATTTCTGGTCAGGTGATCACTTCCTGTTACAGTTAGAGCTGCAGTATTTCTGGTCAGGTGATCTCTGAGGCAGCACACAGACCATCACACAATGGTTCAAGGCAAGAGATGTAAAAGGGCAATATTTACTTAAATATATATTCCAGTTTGATAAGATTCTTTAATATGCCACTTAATATGATATAAACTATATGTTGCTCAAATATTAATTTTGGGGTATAGTTTTACTTTAACAGAAAAGCGTTTGGCACCCAACACAATTGAAGTTAGTTAAAACTGAAATTCTAAAAGATGCATTCTAATAAAGAGGCTCGATACAAGGCCATACAATTATGCATTTCCCTGCTGGCACAAAAGCCCATCTCGGTGAAGAGAGTGAACATGACAGAAGGGAAAGTATGATGAATGGGGACTCTAGATATTAATCTCAAAAGAGTGTGCCGTGGAGCAGTAGCCTTGACTCTATATAAACTGTCAAACATGGAAAAGCATTGTCTGAGAGACTACACATGAGTAAGGCGATGTAACTGAACAATGCTGATTGTGATTTGTTTTTCTAAAACAGCAATTGCAGATCCAGTGGTAACAAGCTGTATACCAGGCAATCACATTATATAAGCTCAAGGCCAGTGGCCATGGGGCATTCTGTCTGTCGTTGCCGCATCTTTCGGCAGAGAAAGCATTCCTGTCTGATCTGATCATTCCTGTCTGATTGTCACATGCAATGGTGACAAACGTCTGAGCCAAAAACACTTTTTTCTGTTTTATTTTTAGCATTTTGATGCACTGCTCCATGTTCATTAACCAGGGTGCTTTCTAATAGAATGAGGAGTGTTGGCCGATAGACAGGGGAGTTTTGGCTACCTATGTTTTCGTCAGATGGCAATATCCAGGACAAAACATGGGGAGGCCCATTTATCAAAGTCAGAATTTATCTCAATATTTTTTGAAAAAAAACTCCGGCCAAATCTGCATTGGTTTTTTCGCCTTAATTATTAATACAATTTTCCGAAAATTTTGTTTGCGGTCAAAAAAACCCGAAAAAACGTGAAAAATACAAATAATATGATTTTTTGGAATTCCACCCGAAACTCAGATTTTTTCAGATTTTTGCCTGAAAACCGCAAAATCTTCAGATTATTGCACAGATAAAAAAAAATCCTTGAGTCTTCTCCCATTGACTAATATGCAACATCGACAGGTCTGAGATGCCGGATTTTGGAATCTGATTTTTTTCCATCCTCGGGATATAATAAATTCTGAAAAAATTGTGGGGTTTTTTTTTTTCACTAAAAAATTTGGATTTTATACTTAAAAAAACACAATTTTTTAAGATTTTTGGCATTCAGAGTTTAGTAAATAACCCCCCAAGAGTACCATGAACCTAAATATTTATTGCCATCTTGTTTCAGTGGTTCATGTATGTATTCAGGCAGCAGAAGTGGCTATGCATGGTGATATGTTCTGCTTATTGGCCCGTGTGTGGGGCCATCCAACCGATATCCAATCGATATCTGGCCGAAAGTCAGACAAATCTCGATCAGGCAGGTTAAAAAATCCTGTCGGATCACGGCCGTATCTGAGTGTCTATGCGGTCTTGTGATCCAACCGCCCGTATCGGATCCATTACAGGGCATACGATCGGATAAGCCCAATATGGCCCACTTCAATGTGGGCATATCGGGGAGAGATACACTCGTTTGGCAACATGCCAAACGAACAGATCTCTACATCTTTGGCCACCTTAAAAGGGATTTTGTCATGATTTGTTATAATAATACAATATAATAATAATATAACAATTCACTCGACCATATAAAATGTTATTCCTGAACCAGCAATTGTATTTGTGTAGCTGTAATGTTGGTGTGTAGGCAGCCATCTCATGTCATTGTGAAAGAACTAGCACTTTACAATGGAACTGCTTTCACTGCTTGTCTAAATGGAACTGGAGGAGTCACAGTGGGACTTGGATTTTTACTGTTGAGTACTGTTCTCAAATCTACAAGGGAGCTGTTATCTTGTAATAATACACAGAAGCCATGAATATCCTGTAAATTATATCCTTATAAACCATGAGTAGTGATGTCATCAGTTATAAACGGTGAGTAGTGATGTCATTTTTGTCATATGACTCAATAAAACTTGTGTATTATAATAAATAAAGTAGCCCTTGTTGGAAAATATGAGGATATTAGAAGTAACCTCGGAGTTCCATGACCTGTATAAAAGCACTCGACCGTTGGCCTTGTGCTTTTACATGGTCATGGAACTCCTCAGTGACTTATAATATCTTTATATTTTACAATAGAGGGTACTTTATTCACTATAACTACCAACATGTCGAGCCCCATGTCAGATTTCAAAACTAAATATGAAATAGATTATGTATTTCAGAGCAGCACTATTAACTGATGCGTTTAGAAAAACATGACAGTATCCCTTCAAATTTGGTTTCATTGCCCATCTTGGTCAGGAAACCCGATATCCAGAATGGCTGTCTCCCATAGACTCAATTCTATCCAAATAATCCAAATTTTTAAAAATGATTTCCTTTTTCTCTGTAATAATAAAACAGTAGCTTGTACTTGATCCCAACTAAGATATAATTAATCCTTATTGGAAGCAAATCCAGCCTATTGGGTTTATTTAATGTTTAAATGAATTTTTAGTAGACTTAAGGCATGAAGACCCAAATTACGGAAAGATCCTTTATCTGGAAAACCGATGGCCTTGTGCTTTTACATGGTCATGGAACTCCTCAGTGACTTATAATATCTTTATATTTTACAATAGAGGGTACTTTATTCACTATATCTTCCCATTGTACTGATGATGGACTCCTGGGGGGGGGGGGTGATTTCACTCCAATTTGTCGTAAAGAGTGATTGAAGTTTATCAGAGCACAAATGACATGGCTCAGGGCACCTGGGAAACTACCAACATGTTGAGCCCCATGTCAGATTTCAAAACTATTGGGTTTATTTAATGTTTAAATGAATTTCTAGTAGACGTAAGGCATGACGACCCAAATTACGGAAAGATCCTTTATCCGGAAAACCCCAGGTCCCGAGCATTCTGGATACAACATCAGAGCCTAAATAACTGCTGTTATCCGTGTGTTCCTAATAAAGGCATTTTATCATATGACAATTTTGGTGCTGGATCTCAAATTTTCTTCAATATTGGAAAAATGGAACAATTAAGGAGAGGAGAAAAAAGTGAAAAAGGTTTAATGCGAGTTCCCCCTGCCACGATGTAAACACAGCTTTGATGGGAGGCAAAGTAAAATGAGCTTCATGGTCTGGTATTTTCTCAGCAGGCTAAAAAGCAGGGCTAGCCATATTCTTTGCAATTTGACACCGTTTTCTTCATCTGAAAAATACTCTGGGAGTGCGAGAATAGTTAATCAAAGCCTTTGTGTGAGTTGAGTGCTACTGTATTTAGGGACAAACACCAGGAGAGAAAAGTGGGAAAGGAAACAGCATGAGTGGAGCCTTAATACAATCATTAGGAGGCAAGAACGAATCAAATGCTTTGCACGTGTTCCTTCTTAAACAAGCTGAAATTGGCAACTTCTCTTTTACTTCTCGTCTTCAGGCCCCCGGGTGCACCAGCAGCTCCTATTTGTGCCTTGTAATGGGGGGGAGGAAAAAATCACAAAAACTCCTAAATACAAAGAGCAATTGCCATGACTATTTTCCCGTTTTATTATGAAAGAGATGGAAATAGAGGAAAAAATGATAGAGGATTAGGCAAAGTAGTGCAGAAAATTACGCTGAAATCAATGGAACAAAATAGGAATGTGACACTTTTACACTCAATTAAATGAATTATCAGCAAACAATATGGCTACCCCCTGGCAGCAAGTAGGGTGGGTTTGTTTTAGAAATTTATAAAGTCTCAGCAATTAAGTTCTGGGTAAGAAAGGCCACCGATTTTATTACAAATATCAACTCTCACCCCCATTACTAAATGAAATTGGCACAGTTAGAATTACCCAAACAGTTACAATTTCCTTATCATGACTATTTATAATACTTCTGTGGACTCAAAAGGCTGCAGCTATATCAATAAGCTGCGTAAACCCGCCATGTTTCAGCCCCATACCATCCCCATATCTACATACGATCATTATTATCTCGTATTGTTAAAGGAACAGTTCAGTGTAAAAATAAAAACTGGGTAAATAGATAGGCTGTGCAAAATAAAAAATGTATCTAATATAGTTAGTTAGGCAAAAATGTAATGTATAAAGGCTGGAGTGAGTGGATGTGTAACATAATAGCCAGAACACTACTTCCTGCTTTTCAGCTCTCTAACTCTGAGTTAGTCAGCGACTATAGTATCACAATAGCCTTTGATATTATGTCTGTCCAAAAAATCATCTGAGTCCCTCTTATAGTCATTAACTGAATCACAACATCACCCGGCAGTGCATTCCCCAACCTCACTGTCCTCACTGTGATGAACCCCCTACTCTGTTCCTTTAAATGAAACTTCTTTTCCTCTAGTCTGAAGGGGAGGCCTCTGGTACGTGATTCTCTTTATGGGTAAAAAGGTCCCCTGCTATTTGTCTATAATGTCCTCTAATGTACTTGTAAAGTCTAATCATGTCCCCTCACAAGCGCCTTTTTTCCCCAAGAGAAAACAACCCCAACCTTGTCAGTCTCCCCTCATAATTTAACTCTTCCCTCCCTCTAACCAGTTTAGTTGCACTTAGTCTCTGCACTCTCTCCAGCTCATTTATATCCCTCTTAAGGACTGGAGTCCAAAACTGCCCCCATACTCCAGATGAGGCCTCACCAGGGACCTATAAAGAGTCATAATTATGTTTTCATCCCTTGAGTTAAATATATTTATGTTTTTCTACAGGCTAACCCACTATAATCCCACTGTAACACACCAGTAGATTCAACCATTCCACAACACAAACCCACACAGCTGCCTAGTCAAGTTTAAGGCAGAACACTGTCAAATTGACAACCCCAAAAGAGCTGAAATAGATGGAGTTTTGGGGTGAAGGGGGTGAAGCTAGTCATCAATTGGCCAAACATCAGTTGGGCAAGACAAATAAGCTGTTACCAGGTAGTCAAGCCCATGTGTTTTCAGGTCCAGTGCATAAGCATAAAATTGTCTGAAAGAAGACGCATAAAATGTTGGTTGCAAGGCAATGGGTCTAAAAAAAAATTACATATGTAAAGAAAGTTCCCTGCTAGTTTTTCCGTCATCTTCTGACATTGGTCATTACTAACAACACAATTGTAAAGGTTATTTGCTAAAGCCTCCTGTAAGACCCTAAAGCTGCCAACAAAGATAAAGTCGTACGAACAAAGTTTTGTACGATTTTCGGACCATGTGCGGATCGTGCCGAATTTTTTATACCATGGCGATTGGTCGTTTAGTCAATCAGACAGGTTAAAAGATTTCTGCCGGCTAACGATAATTTCTCTGAATATATTGCCGATCTGACTGTATCAATGGGTGACTGTCACTTCTATTTGCCAGGCATGACTTTCATATGATTGCTGTCACGGCCAGATTTCTTCTCCTCTTCTTTTACTACTTTTTTTTTCTTTATTTAATCAGAATGGTTAGTGGAAAGTTGGAAGATTGCAATGTCCGATCGTTCGTCAGATACAAGGGTAACATCTATGGCCAGCTTAACATATGTAGCTTTGGTTAGGAATAAGCTACATCACCACCAGATTAGCTTCCCCAGTTAGCGGTGATACAACATGGCTGACTTCACTGAAAATGTAACAGTGATCGATTGTCCCATGAAGACTCTAAGGTAGAGTCAAGTGATGCCATTATTATTAATGTGACTTGGGAAGCCCCACCAGTAACATTCTCCAGTGAGTGCCTTAGCTGAAACTTGCCCATCAGACATTGAAAGATTACAGGGCACGTCTAGAGACATTTCACCCAGCTTATCTGTTGCCCAACTGGCCCCAACTTAAACAATCGAAACAAATAAAAAGAAAAAACAGCAAAGACATTAGCTAGATAACCTATTGCACGCTAAGGCAAGATATAAAAAGGTGACCAGACAAAGTCATAGATCATGAAATATAGGGTAAGATAAAAGGAACCACCTTACTAATATATACGGGGAGAAGATAACCTATAAACAAAAGATTCCTGTTCACCCAGCAGATAGTATTGTCTCCATATCCAAGACACGAGATAAACAGTTTGTACGTTCAGACCACAATGACACATAATGGGCGCCGTACGTGAAGGCATTACTGTGAGCAATCTGCTGCAGCAGGAGGAGAAGAGGGAAAAAAGGTGAAATTAATTGGATTTCCATTTTCATTTTATGTAAGCTTTTTGCACATCTAATTGTGAGCTCAACGGGGTAGAGACTTTCTATTCTTTAGACTTCCCTTTATTATAATAATATCGAGCAGCGGGGCTAGCATTAAAAAAAATGAAAGAGGAGAGTCACGCATTAAAGTAAAAGTAATCCCTTAATACTTTTCCGTTGACAAAATATACAGGAAGAAATTCAACCTAAATAAATCCTTCCCCAACACAAGAAAACTACCCATGTCATCACCTAGTTGTGCTCCATCCTGCCCACACCACTGCATAGGTGCCCACTGGGCATGGAGTTTATATGTGCATTTGTTCCCTACCACAGGAAGGCTACAACAACTGCACCACTGCATTATTAGCGATTCAATTCACCTTAAATATATTAACATACACATACCACCCAACCATCCCGTTTTAGGCGGGACAGTCCCGATTTTATGCGCCTGTCCCGCTGTCCCAGAATGTAGCCTTAATGGGGCTCTGTTGCTCTTCCTGGTGCGTTTTTTTGCCGAAGTCTCGCGAGAAGAGACTTTGTTGTGATGTCACAAGCTGTGTGGCGTGCGCGTCTCCATCTAATCCCACCCTGTAAGGAGGGGGCAGGATTCAGAGACTTGTTTCTGACGCTCGCTTGTTTCGGCTCTACTGCGGCGTTGCGCCTGCGGCAAAAACGATGGAGGAGGAGTCTGGCGGTGTCCGAGCTCTGCTGCTACAAAGTGTCGTGTCGGGACTTGAGAGCTGCATAAATGCCCGCGGAACTACAGGTGTGTGTAATGGAAGGGCACTGGGGTGTGTTGTACAGCTGCTCACTATTAACAGGGGCACGTGTCAACCAAGGGGAAGGGGTGTGTTTTTGTAAAATGGGTGTGCCTTTGGGGGGTTTTTCATCAAGTGGGCGTGGCCAAAAAAAAATTGTCCGCGCTATGCGCGGCAACTTTTTCTGTCCCTCTTTCCTGTTCTCAAATGTTGGGAGGTATGACATACATGCTAACGTTGCCATCAGTGGGGACAGTTGTCCTGGGCCAGGCCAAATCTAAGTCGAAAAGGGGGTCCTTGGTACGGTTGCCACCTTTTCTGGAAAAAAATACCGGCCTTCCTATACATTTATCTTTTTTCCCTATTAATAACATTGGGATCAACCATCATTTTTACCGGCCTGGCCGGTGAAATACCACCCGGGTTGCAACCCTAGCCCTTGAGAGAGTGCGAACTACGAAGACCGAAGCGAGGAAGGAATCGGCGGCGGAAAGACCTGAAGTTGTACAAAGATCCAAAGACCAAAAGGATCCGAATGCTGTAAAAGGGCTTGACCATCATTTTATTAAAAAAAAAAATGTTCTATGGTGGCCCTGACCCCCTATGGATTTTTTTAATTTGTACGGGGAAGCCTGGCCAGTAGTGTTTTTTTTTTAACTTGTAGGGGGAACCTTGGTCACCAATGGGTTTTAGCGTTCATGTTTGTCTTTAGTTTAGTTTACATTTTTTACTGTGGTTTGGGGAGGTGTGGAGTCTGAGGCAGGGCCCAGAAAATTTTGTTGGTCCCGTAATTTCTCATGGTGGCCCTGTATGGAGGCATTGCTTACTGTGCCTGCAGATGTTTCCTTGCTCTAGAAAATGGAAGCCACACTTCTGTCTTTCTCCTAGATCTCTTCACAAATCTTTTATCATGTGTAATAATCTTCTCTCAATAAACCAACTTTAGCTTGTGGTCTAGAAGCACGGAGAGTCAAACATTAAGAAAGTACAGACAAGTCTAAGATGACTGCGAACAGGTCAGTGGCTGAATTACAACAATGGCACCACCTCTATTAGGGCAATGGCACATTGTACCATTCCAGGTGTTTTTCAGGTTGGAGGTCCCCACTTTGGCAGGTGGAGTCATTATACCCTTCTCTCTCCTTGTGATGAATTTCGGGACCTGATGCTTCTGTGCTTTCCCCAGCCAGCAGTGCCGACATGGGTCTTATTTTGAAAACCTGAACAAGCAACCTGCATTTTTACCAGCTTGCATCAGCTACCTGACCTGCAACTGCTTTATCCGCAAACCCGTAAACTTGCTATTGTCAAGACCCACAACTCAATTTACAAATCCACATGTACAAATCCTACCCTCAACCTGAAGGTTACCACTTTTTGTTACATGTAACCTGCGGGTATTCAACCCGTTGAAAGACTCAGAAAAAATCACTTCAAGCTAAAGAAAATGAGTGTCAAAATCAGTGATACCCAGCCACATCCTCAGCTGCCATGTTGTCTGTCAATATATGGGTTCTGGTGCACATCATAAAATAACGCTCCTAGTGCAAACTCTGAATTTACAGTGGTCAGCGAGCTCATACTTCACATTACCCAGTAACTGTCCAAATGATCAGATGGGAGCGGGGGAGCAGAAAATTACAAAGAACAAGGCTTTAGATCTCATTTACAACCCTGGAGCTACAGTCATCAACGAACCAGGCAATAGATCCAGGGTTCCGTGTAAATTGCCCTGGCATAGATAAGCCAAAAGAATAGAGCACAGGGGGCACACACACAAACACTGTGGGGCATGTTTACTAACATTGGAGATAAATATCTGGAGAGATTTCTGGAGATGTTGCCCATAGCAACCAATCAGATCTTTGCTTTTGTTTTCTAACTTGGCTATGGCTGTTTAAATCTAATTGCTGATTGGTTGCCATGGGCAACATCTCCAAAAATCTCTCCAGATATTTATCTCCAATGTTAGTAAACATGCCCCTAAATGCTGAAAATGATGCCAATCAAAAATTTCAGCACAATTACCTCTGGTTTTTGTCCAATTGGTGCACAATTGTACTTATTTTAAGCATCTATACAAAGTTAGATGAATCATCTCCTGGTGACTTCCATAAGATTGAAATCTGGGAAAACATTGCAATGTGGGGAATAATGGTGCTTAAAATTGCACTTTGCTTACCGCACCCATTTATGTTTTGAACAATTCTCAATATCCGAACAGCACAAGCAGAAAACTTATGTAGCTCAGACTTACACTGTGCCTGTATAGCCAGCAGAGAGATAGACGGTATTGTGTTAGGCTTTTCTTTTCCTTAAGGGTGGTGGCACACATACAGATTCTGGGGAGGTCAGTCACTGGTGGGATGGCATACAGTCCCAAGTCACCGAACTTTCCTCGTGAGGCAACTTCGGAAAACGAAGTGATCCAAATGCCATACCGCCGATGATTCACATTCCTGTCAGTGCGAAGGCATTTCAGGGAGATTAGTCGCCCGAAGAAGAGGAGATATGTCGCTGGGCGACTAATCTCCCAGGCATCTGCACGTGTGCGACCAACCTAAGGCTGATGAGGAGATTTGCCTCCCGCGATAACATTTCATTACTGTCCCAAAAATGCTTCTCCAGCAATAGCTGAAATCAAGTCACCCGAAGTTTCCTCCCGAGGCAATAAGCTAACTTCAGAAAATGGAGATACCGTATATACTCGAGTATACGCCGAGTTTTTCAGGCCCCAAAATATGCTGAAAAACACTACCTCGGCTTATACTCGGGTCAATCGCAAAAACAGTCGCCAGCGTCTAAGAATAGTCACCGGCGTCTAAGAATAGTCACCGGCGTCCAAGAATAGTCTCCAAGAATATTTGCCGTCGTCCAAGAATGGTCGCCAGCATCCAAAAACGAGACGCCGGCACCTCCAATGGGAGCAGAAACCCTCAATTTTTTGATTGAAACTTACCAGAAGCTGCTGCATTTCTCACCCTAGGCTTATACTCAAGTCAATAAGCCTTCACAGTTTTTGGAGGTAAAATTAGGTAACTCGGCTTATACTCGAGACGGCTTATACTCGAGTATATACGGTACATTTTCGGGAAGATTTGTTGCCTGCAGTCATGGATTTTTATAGCAGGCAGTCAGTCAGTGGAGTAACTAGATGTCACTGGGCAGCACAACAAATTCAATGTAGGGCCCCAAAATATTGACAAGTTGACCCTTTTATACCAAAAATAAGTTAAAATTGTTTAGGACTTCACTGGGCCCCCCTGCAATGAAAGGATCTGCTTCCTCTGTAGTTGCTCCCCTACTGTCAATCGTGGTCTATAAGGAGGATTAAAGGAGAATTCAATCCCTTTTATTAAATACCCCTACCCTAAATAGACCCCCCTCCTCCCCCAGCCTACCTGTTACACCGGGCAAATGCCCCTAACTTTTTCCTTACCCCTCCATGCAGATTCTGTCCTCCGGAGTTCACGGCGCCATTTTCTTTTCTTAGGTATTGTTCATGTAGTGAACAGAGTTTTGGTGCATGCTCAGTTGGAGTAATATTCCGGTCTCGAACAACTGCGCATGCGCCGAAAGTCATTTCGGAAATGTCGTCGCATGCACAGTTGTTCCAGAATGGAATATTACTCCAAGTGCACATGCACCAAAACTCCGATCACTACACGAACAATACCTAAGAAAAGAAGATGGCGCCCGTGAACTCCCGAGGACAGAATCTGCATGGAGGGGTAAGTAAAAAGTTAGGGGCATTTGCCCGGAGTAACAGGTAGGCTGGGGGAGGAGGGAGGGGAGTCTATTTAGGGTATGGGTATTTAATAAAAGGGGTTGAATTTTCCTTTAAGTTCATTGAGTTATAATACAATAAAATCCTGCAAAGGAAATATTCTCCAGTTTCAATTACATATTACAGTACTCAAAGGAATATATCACATAATAATAATAATAATAAGAAGAATAATAATAATAATAATATGTACTGATGTGAAATAAAAACATCCTGTGCTTAGGGAATGAGTAAAGGATAAAAGACACAACACTAGTGAGCAAGTCAGATGTATTGTTCCTTTATGTCAATGAAAGTGTTGCAAGAAAGTGTGAAGGTCCACATTAAACTGGATTCTCTTAAATTCCTCCCACCACCATTCATTAAACATCCTTACAGACTCACTCTTAGGTTTGCATTATACATGCAACAACAAAAAAATAGGTTTCTAAAGAACACAGTCAAAGCCATCCTGGGGTTTAGATTGTAAGAACTGGATTTAAAGCTCTGAACAATACAAAGCATTACAGACACTCAACACCTAAAATGCATTTTACACCCCAGGGTTTAGCTGTAAGGACCTTGATTGCTGCTTTTAAAACAGACCACCAGTAGACCAACAAATAAAGAAGCACGGCTCTAATGTATGTGCTTAAACCTATCTATTTGCTGATTGAGGGAAAAAAAAAACAAAAAGACAAGCTCCTGAAAAAGGAATTCTGAACCCATTATATTTATCTCCTGTTAAACAGCCCTATCTCCTTGCCATAAAAACCTTACTCCGACAGTTAAACAGATTTTTCCTGGTCAGTTATTTGATCATTTATCAAATAAGTGACATTTGTTATCTGGGCAGAGAGTGTGACAACATGACGGTCCCATAAACACCCTGTGTACAGACAGGCACCTTATCTGCAAAAAGGAGATTCTTGGGCAAAACAGAGTAAATCATTGCCTGCGATATCTCCCGGCCACCTAGAATCTCACATTGATCTTCTTGTTTTTTTTTGTCCAGGTAGAAGGAAAATAAAAAGGACATTAAGCAAAACAAATACATTTGGAAAGAGAGGTTTTCCATATATCAGCTTTAGGGTAAGTTCACACTGGGCGTTTTGGGGAGATTTTGGTCGCCTTAAGATGGCCATAGACGCAAAGATCTGATCGTACGAATCGAGGATTCGTACGATTTTCGGAACGTGTGTGGAGAGTCCCGACATTTTTCGTCTGGCGGAGATCGGTCGTTTGGTCGATCGGACAGGTTAGAAAATGTCTGTCGGCTGCCGATAATATCTCTGCGTGTATTGGCGATCGTACGACTTTCAGTGGGAGACTGTCACCAGCTTTGGTTGGACATAGATATCGTACGATTGCTGTCAGGGGCAGAACATTGCTGATCTGTTCTTTAACTAATCTGACTGGTAAGACTTTGATCTGAATGGTTAGTGGCGGGTCGGGAGATGGGAAAGTCCGATCGTACGATGATTCCTACGATCGGATCTTTGCATCTACGACCAGCTTTAAGCTCCCCATAGACGCGACGATTCTTCTTGCCGAACGACCGATTTTAGGGAAGCCCGACCAATCCTCCGAAATTATCGTGCGGTTAGTGGGATTCGAACGATCGTACATCTTACGATTTTTCGGCCGACATCTGTCGGGAAATTGATCGGCCAGGTCAAAAAATCTTTGTCGGTCCCAGTGCAATCTATCTATGTTTGCAGGGCCAAGCAGACAGCTCCCCTTTGTTTTGCTGGCAAATTGGTCTTTTTCGTTGATGGTCAATTCGTACGATCGTTCAGAGAAGATCATGGTCTCACGATGAGGCTCTGATCTTTTAAAAATCTCAACATCTATGGCCAGCTTTATCGCCTCGTCTTTGCGGCGACCAATCTCTCCAAAAGCCTTCCCTCACTCTGTGCTGGCTTAAAATTGAAAAAATCGATGGCGCTAATCACATGCGGCGATTCGTTTCGGAATTGGCCCAAAGTTGCCTCACAAGGAAACTTCAAGCAAAGACGAGGCGATTAGTCGCCATGTGACCAAATCTCCCCAAAACGCCCAATGTGACCTTACCCTTAAAATGGCACTTAATCCTGTGGGTTTTGGTTATTGGGAATGACAATGTCGATGCTTCTAAGTTGAGCAATTTATTTATAATACACAAAAGCCATGAATATCCTGTAAATGATAGTCACATGACTCACTAAAACGTGTGTATTATATAATGAATAAAGTACCCCTTGTTGGAAAATATGAGGATATTAGAAGTAACTTTGGAGTTATATGGTCATGGAAATCCTCTGTGACTTATAATAACTTTATATTTGACAATAGGGGCGACTTTATTCACAATATAATGATCATCTTTTGTTTATACAGCATCAACATACACAATATAGAGCATCTTTAATGGTTCCCATCAGTTCATGTGCCAGTGGAGCTTGCAATCTAATATTCCTAGCACTGGCAAGGACAAAAGCAAGACACATTTATTAAAATCCAGTTGATCTCCTGCTGTGACTCCCAGCTCAGAACTGAACCCCAAAGTTGCACAGCAGTAGTAATAAATATAATAATCATCATCGTAGTCGTTATTGTTATTTTGATAAATACCCACTGTAAAACAACAAATACACGTAGTCTTCTGTGACACACACATTGTGCAAAACCCATTAATTTATATTCTGTACACTGTGCCTATACTGTAGATTAGGACCAGACGGGGACAAAATCAGCCTCCAGAAATCCACAGGCCAATTTCTCCGTTTGCGTCTGAAAGCCTTTTCCGTTGGTTTTGGCGCAAACACGCGTGGTGGATTTTGGCTTGAAATGCAAAGTCTCACGTTTCTTTGCTAAAATCTGGCGAGTGTTTTTGTGCCTGAGCCGACACAAGGCTTCTGGACATGAACAGAGAAGAAGAGTCAGCTCGTGGTCGGGGGCTGAAATCGGCCTGTGGATTTCAGCAAGTTGATTTCGGGCCCTAGCCATAAATATAAAGAGAAACCCCAAAAAGCATCCAGTATGACTAGGGTTGCCACATTTTCTGGAAAAAAATACAAGCATTCCTATATATGTATCTTTTTTCCCAATAATAACATTGGGATCAACCATCAGTTTTACCGGTGGCAACCCTATGTATGAGTCCAACAAATTGTATCCAAACCCGCACTCCCTGGCCTTCAGAGAAGTAAATGCCCGGTGCTCAATGATGGAGGGATCGGCAACCTCCTAATCCAACAGGTAAACAATTCAGTGGCACACGTGGCAGTTGCCAGCAGGGTCAAGCCCTTGCGATTTATTCGTGAACAAAGCAACGTTTCGGGGTCAAGTGCGACCAATGATAAAGATTAATGGTTAATCTCTAGGGAATCATTTTCTCCAAGCACAAGGGATATCTGGTACCAAGCTGGGTTTCATACCCATGGTCACCATATACGGTAAGAACACCAAACCCCCCTGCCGTTTGGTGAAATCAAGACTTAAATGCACATGCGGGATAATTAAATACACAAACTTTCATAAAATGATTTAAAGGGATACTGTCATGGGAAAAAAAAAATTCAAAATGAATCAGTTAATAGTGCTGCTCCGGCAGAATTCTGCACTGAAATCCATTTCTCAAAAGAGCAAACAGATTTTTTTTATATTCAATTTTGAAATCTGACATGGGGCTAGACATATTGTCAATTTCCCAGCTGCCCCAAGTCATGTGACTTGTGCTCTGATAAACTTCAGTCACTCTTTACTGCTGTACTGCAAGTTGGAGCGATATCACCCCCTCCCTTCCCCCCCCAGCAGCCAAACAAAAGAACAATGGGAAGGTAACCAGATAGCAGCTCCCTAACACAAGATAACAGCTGCCTGGTAGATCTAAGAACAACACTCAATAGTAAAATCCAGGTCCCACTGAGACACATTCAGTTACATTGAGAAGGAAAAACAGCAGCCTACCAGAAAGCATTTCTCTCCTAAAGTGCAGGCACAAGTCACATGACCAGGGGCAGCTGGGAAACTGACAATATGTCTAGCCCCATGTCAGATTTCAAAATTGAATATAAAAAAATCTGTTTGCTCTTTTGAGAAATGGATTTCAGTGCAGAATTCTGCTGGAGCAGCTCTATTAACTGATGTGTTTTGATAAAAACATGTTTTCTGATGACAGGATCCCTTTAAGTACTTGTTCATTAACGTCTCACCAAATAGGTAAGCTGGTTCCAATGCTGGCCATACACTATAAGATTGGATTTTTCGGGTGGATCTTTCCCCAATATGCCCACCAAAAGCAGGGCAATTTCAAGATAATCCAACCATTCAGCTCTAGGGACAAACAATTGGATTACTGACCAAATCTAAAAACAAATGCTCTGTAAGGCTACAAATGTATTGTTATTGCTACTTTTTATTACTCACCTTTCTATGCAGTCCTCTCCTATTCATATTCCAGTCTCTTATTCAAATCAGTGCATGGTTGCTAGGAGAATAAGGACCCTAGAAACCAGAATGCTGAAACTGCAAACTGGAGAGCTGCTGAATAAAAAGCTAAATAAGTCAAAAACCACAAATAATAAAAAATGAAAACCAATCGCAAATTGTCTCAGAATATCCCTCTCTACATCATACGAAAAATGAACGCAAAGGTGAACAACCCCTTTAAGACAAGATGATGTCAGTGACCCTTTATAGCAGGAAAATCCAACAGGGCTGAACTACAACTCACAGACAGACAGGGGTATAAGGGAGCTGTACATGAATAAAAACAATAGTTTTGAAGATTGGGTTATTAATAATAGGGGCCGATTGTCAGGTGTTGGATTTGTCATTGTGAAAAATTCCCAAAACCACAGGAGATTTTGTAAGGTTTGTCCACCTTTAAATTAACTTCTAGTTTGATGTAAAAAGTGATATTTGGAGACAATTTGCATTTGACTTTCATTATTGGTGGTTTTTTGAGCTTTTATTCAGCAGCTCTCCAGTTTACAATTTCAGCAATCCGGTTGCTAGGATCCAGATTCCCCTAGCAACCATTCACGATTTCAACAAGAGACTGGAATATGAATATACGAGGGACTGAATATAAAGATGAGCAATAACAATAAATGTGGAGCCTTACAGAGCATTTGTTTTTAGGTGGGGTCAGTGACCCCCATTGGAAAGCTGGAAAACCTCAGAAGGCAAACAATTTAAAAATTATATATATAAAAAAAATAAAAGTCAATTGAAAAGTTGCTTAGAAATACCCATTCTATAATATACTGAAAAGTTAACCAACCCCTTTAAAATCAATGGGCATTTTTAACAGCGACTCTTTTTCACAGTGACTTTTTATGCAGAAAATACATTGAAGTTTTTCACTTGCCTCTATATTATAAGGAACCTTGGCTTTTTGTGGTCACCTTTAGGGCAAGGGCAGACAAAGCAACTAGTGGAGATTAGTCGCCCAGCGACAAACCGCTTCTTCTTCGGCCGACTAATCTTCCCGAACTGCCTCCCCACTGGCTAGAATCTAAATCGCCGGTGGCAAGGAGCGTTTTTTTTACGAAGCCTTACGAGGAAACTTCGGGCGACTTCAAAAAAGGAAGCGATCCGAATGCCATCCCGCCGGCGATTTACATTCTAGCTGGCAGAGGCAGTTCGGGGAGATTAGTCGCCCGAAGAAGAAGCGGCTTGTCGCTGGGTGATTAATCTCCCCCAGTAGCTTTGTGTGCCCCTGCCCTTAATCCCTAAACCCCTTTGGTAGACAAAATCTTCCCAGTATAACAAAACATACTATTCTTGTGCCTTCCATCATCATCTGGCACATTGAGTTCAGCTAAATGTCACCATCTGCTGGTGGAAAGTGTTAGTACAGCCCTCCTGATATATTTATATTTCACCTATGATCCACAGCAGACAAATGCTTCTCTCTGAAGCTTGACAGGCAGCAATATAATATATATAAATATCTCCATTCATATAGCCACACACATATAGTGCTCTATTATAAATATACACACAGGTATAGGACCTGTTACTCAGAATTAGGGATGCACTGAATCCAAGATTCGGTTTGGGATTCGTCCTTTTCCCGCAGGATTTGGATTCATGTGCAAATTAGGGGCAGGGGGGAAATTGCATGACTTTTTGTCACAGAACAAGGAAGTAAACATTTTTTTCCCCTTCCTACCCCTAATTTGCATATGCACATGCAAATTAGGGGCACATATGCAAATTAGGATTCGACCGAATCTTTTGCAAAGGATTCGTAGGTTCGGGCACATCCAAAATAGTGGATTCGGTGCATCCTGGAATGCTTGGGACCTAGGGCTTTCTGGGTAAGGGAGCTTTCCATAATTTGGATTTCAATACTTAAAAAAATAAATAAATAAATCATGTAAACATTAAATAAACCCAATAGGCTGGTTTTGCTTCCAATAAGGATTAATTATATCTTAGTTGGGATCACGTATCGGGTTGCCAACTTTAAAAAACAGTGACATGTTGGTGACGTCAGGGGGAGCGGGTTGGTGATGTTGGGGGGGGCTGTCAGGGGCGGGACTGATGATGTAGTGATCAGTGATTGGCATGTCATTCATTTCAATGATCTGTCCGGATTTAATAATTTGGAAATTTGGTTACCCTTATCAAGTACAGTTACGTCCATTCGCTAGAGCAAAAATTAAATGATCATGAAACTCCCCAGTAACTTATAATATCCTTATATTTTACAAGAGGGGGTACTTTATTCAGTGAATAAAGTACCCCCTCTTGTAAAATATAAGGATATTATAAATTACAGAGGAGTTCCATGACCATATAAAAGTACGAGGCCGAAGGCCGAGTCTTTTTATACAGGTCATGGAATTCCGAGGTAACTTCTAATATCCTCATATTTCACAAGTGGGGGTACTTTATTTATTAAAATTTGGGATGCACCGAATCCACTATTTTGGATTCGGCCGAACCCCCAGATCCTTCTCGAAAGATTCAGCCGAATACCAAACCAAATCCTAATTTGCATATGTAAATTAGGGGTGGGAAGGGGAAACATTTTTTACTTCCTTGTTTTGTGACAAAAAGTCACGCAATTTCCCTCCCTGCCCCTAATTTGCATATGCAAATTAGGATTCGGATTCGGTTTGGCCAGGCAGAAGGATTCTGCCGAATTCGAATCCTGCTGAAAAAGGCCGAATCCCAAACCGAATCCTGGATTCGATGCATCCCTAATTATAATACACAAATTTTAGTGAGTCATGTGACAGAAATGACATCAGAACTCACCGTTTATAAGGATATAATTTACAGGATATTCATGGCTTTTGTGTATTATATACTTATATTTGTCACTCGTAGAACAATCGTGGGTGCATTCTCTGTGTCATATCGATGTGTGGGGGGATCAAGGGGATTTTCAATGTCTCCGCACTGGTGAGTTGGAACCAAAGAATGGTGCGGATATCTGAGAGCTTGTGCTGTTTCTCTTGCTTGCTCAGATTTATTTTCAATAAGTTTGCTGTTAGTCCTTTTTGAACAACGGGGTTTCCGGATAACGAATCCTTTACCTGCATAACTATATAACTATCCTTATAGGCAGTGAATCAGTGATGAGGGGGCCTGTCAGCCAATCGGTATCCAGCGTATGAAAGAGCATGTATAATACAGACTTGTATAGGGGAATACAATGTGCAGTTTCATTGGCAGTCCAATGATTGTCCCTATAAATCTATTCGCTGGCTCTCACGCGGTGACGTAACAGAAACGCTATTCATCGGCAGCCTTTTACGCTCTGTAAACATGGCTGGGCAGCGTTGGGAAGGAGCGGCAAGTTTTAATATTTCTAATGAACCGTTGAGATCTCAGTGAAGCTTTGGCTGCAGCAACGCTCAGCCGACTTTGGTTTCCCACAAGCCTAAATCTCTCGTTCATTGACATGAGCGCAGCAGAAGTGGGACGCACAAAAGAAAATAACATGGGAATTGAGTCTGTCTCCCGGGTGATAGCAAAGCAATGCATTGGGGAGGGGAAGAAAATGATATGGAATAAAGAGTAAAGTCGTAGGCAGCGGAGAAGCAACAGTCGGACACCCGAGCTGCTCGCCGGGATCCCTCATTAATGGAGTCACAGCACTCTCTGGTGACCACACAGGGACTGACGGGATACTCGTGCCTTTAATGCAGATTATTAATCATTTATAGCTTTTCTTTCACGAAACAACAGAAAAAACATGAACGCTTGCCGAGATGGAGAGTGCAGGAGCCAAAGAGATCACGTGCCAGACTTTAATATTCCAGGTAATCCATGACATGCGCTGGGAAATATACCAGACAGAATTTAATCGTATTGGAATTCGATTTCCGAAAATGTATCAACTACTTCATTGTAAATGAACACGAAGATGGAAAATCATAAGGTATTGAGACTAACAGCAGTTTTTATTCGGGGGAGATTGTCGCCCCGCAGAGGAGGCCGGATAAATCTCCCCGAATCTGCCCCTGCCCTAAAGCAGATCATTCATTTGCATATCTGAAATATAAAGGAGTTACATGATAAATTGGACAAAGCATTTACCCTGGTCCTGTAACCGATAGCAACCATTTATCAGAACTGCATTTAGCTAGTAAAAGGCAACTGCTTGTTGGTTGCTATGGGTTACTGGACTGGGGGGATACTATATGTATTAGAATAATACAGGGACTTTGCAGAAATATAAATTAAGCAGATTATTTGTTAAACATAACACAGAAATTTTCACGAAACAAAATGACATAACAGATAACTGAATATAAAACAGGATGGATATTTAATACGGAAATGACAAGAAAATACAGAGAAAGAGGGACTGGCTCTTATATTAAGTTATATTAAGTATTTGAAAGCACAGAAATGAAATGAAACATAAATAGATATCAATAATGTTCAAGAGTCTCCCTATCCCCCCACATTAATGTAAGCCCTGTAGCGCAATTAATTATAATTCCACCCTCGACGGCTTCATCAACATCGTATTATGTACTGGAAGCAGCAGAGCATTCACTTAGAACAATGCATTTGATATATCATACGGAAAAAATGGTGCGTGTGACTTTGGGAGGCATATTTATCAAGGGTCGAATTTTGAGCTCCCTTAAAGGGATACTGTCATGGGAAAAAAATTTTTTCAAATTGAACCAGTTAATAGTGCTGCTCCTGTAGAATTCTGCACTGAAATCCATTTCTCAAAAGAGCAAACAGATTTTTTTATATTTAATTTTGAAATCTGACATGGGGCTAGACATATTGTCAATTTCCCAGCTGCCCCAGGTCATGTGACTTTTGCCTGCACTTTAGGAGAGAAATGCTTTCTGGCAGGCTGCTGTTTTTCCTTCTCAATGTAACTGAATGTGTCTCAGTGAGACATGGGTTTTTACTATTGAGTGTTGTTCTTAGATCTACCAGGCAGCTGTTATCTTGTGTTAGGGAGCTGCTATCTGGTTACCTTCCCATTGTTCTTTTGTTTGGCTGCTGGGGGGGGGGAAGGGAGGGGGTGATATCACTCCAACTTGCAGTACAGCAGTAAAGAGTGATTGAAGTTTATCAGAGCACCATGACTTGGGGCAGCTGGAAAATTGACAATATGTCTACCCCCATGTCAGATTTCAAAATTGAAAAGTTCTTTTGAGAAATAGATTTCAGTGCAGAATTCTGCTGGAGCAGCACTATTAACTGATTCATTTTCAAAAAATTTTTTTTTCCCATGACAGTATCCCTTTAAATTCTAACGAATTCGAAATTTGAGAGATTTATTTAAAAAAAATGAAATAAATCTAATATGTAAAAGTCAGATGAATTTAAACCATACCGCACGTAGTTTTTTCGCACGTAGTGCAGCAATTTTTTTTGACCACGCCCCTTTCTGTGGCCACATTTTCCAAAATTTGGCAGGTTATGAAAGTTTGAAAATAATTCTCCTTATCTAAACTTTTTTTTTTGTGTTTCAAAATTGTTACAAAGTATCTTATTTGCCAATTAAGTGAGAAACTTTGTTTCTTTTTCTGGCTGTTCAGTGCAGAGAAATTCGGGACTTTCCAGTACAAATGAGGGACTGCGGGTTGAGCTGTCAAAAGCGGGACTGTCACTCCGAAAAAGGGACAGTTGGGAGGTATGTTTAAACGACCCGAAAACTCAAATCAGATTAGATCTGAATTTGATCAAACTTGATTTGAGTTTTTTCTCTGAAAAAAACTCGAATGTCAGGAAGGCTACAAACACCTCCTAATGGACCCCTGGACCTCTCCCATTGATGTAAACAGTAATTGTGCAGGTTTTAGGTGGTGAATAGTCGAATTTGAATTCTTAAAAGGGCCAGAGTATGATAAATCTCGAAAATCACTTTTTTTTTTTTTTTTTTAAAAACTGACCATAAAAAAATTAGAAAATCCGATTTTTCAATTGTACCCTTAATATATCTGCCCCTAAGTGTACTCTTAGGTACACAGGGACAGAGAATGACAATATGACCGGCAATTACAGCCCAATTCACATCTGGCTCTATCAGAAGTGAGCAGCTCGACATGTATTCGTGAAATTCCATTTATCCTTATATTCACTTACTGTATATACAGATGATAGAAGAATGGAGAATGCGGTTTCCAAGAATGCTTCAGCCTTTCGGCACAAAACTGGATCTGCTCCTGAAATGATCGACATCTACAGGAATCCACCAAGACCGCTCCTTTTTCCCATGAAACCAGGTTGGGATGTAAGGACCACCGCTTTATTGTAAAAGTAACAAAACTCACACGAGTGCTGTGGGCCCCTTTGCAAAAAAAACCTTCAGAGGAGCCCAGCACACTCCGATCCCCAACCACGCATTCCCGCCCACTTTCCACCCAGACTCTGCCCACTCCCTGCTCAGACTCAACCCACTCCCTGCTCAGACACCGCCCACTCACACTCCCTGCTTAGACACCGCCCACTCACTGCCCAGACTCCACCCACTTATCCGCTCCATGCCAATGCACTCTGCTTCCCTGCTGTAGGTAAAAGAGCGGCTCTATAATTACGCCACTGCCAGTCAATACTCCTTCCCCAAGGTTCCTCTGCAGCCAGTCCCGCAGACACTAAAGTGGAAGAACTTAAAGGGATACATGAGAAAACATATTTTTTTCCAAAACACATCAGTTAATAGCGCTGCTCCAGCAGAATTCTGCACTGAAATCAGTTTCTCAAAAGAGCAAACAGAATATTTTATTATATTTAATTTCGAAATCTGACATGGGGCTAGACACATTGTCAGTTTCCCAGCTGCCCCCAGTCGTGATGTGTGCTCTGATAAACTTCAGTCACTCTTTACTTCTGTACTGCAAGTTGGAGTGATATCACCCCTCCCTTTCCCCCCAGCAGCCAAACAGAACAATGGGAAGGTAACCAGATAGCAGCTCCCTAACACAAGATAACAGCTGCCTAGTAGATCTAACTCTCAATAGTAAAATCCAGGTCCCAATGAGACAGATTCAGTTACATTGAGTAGGAAAAACAACAGCCTGCCAGAAAGCAGTTCCATTCTAAAGTGCTGGCTCTTTCTGAAAGCACATGACCAGGCAAAATGACCTGAGATGCACCTACACACCAATATTACAACTAAATACACTTGTTGGTTCAGGAATGACATTTTATATTGTAGAGTGAATTATTTGAAGTGTAAACAGGGTAATTTAGAAATAAAAACGACACCATAAAAATCATGACAGAATCCTTTTAACGGACCAGCAAAGAGCCCTACTCAGCTATGCCCTCATACTTCACCATCTAATTCAATGAATAGATAAATAAAATTAACACCTACAATAATGTAGGGTACGAGTGTTTCTACCCATACAGAATACGCAATTTTTGATGTACAGAGCAAAATACATCATGGAGCAGATTTATTAAGGGTCGAAGTGAAAATTCAAATCTGAAATTTAGATATTTTTTTTTTTTGGTCAGAACTCTCAAATTCAAATTGTGAATTATCCAAACTGGATTCGAGTTTTAATTCAAAAGAACTCAAATTCGACTCTTCGCCGCAAAAAACCTGCCAAATTACTGTATAAGTCAATGGGAGAAGTCCATGGATCAATTTGGTAATGTTTGCAGCCTTCCTGTGTTTTTTAAATACAATTTGAGTTTTCGTGTTGTTTCAATTCGTCTGAGTTGAAAAATAAAAAAAAGGAATCAATTTTAATAATGCATTTCAATAAGATGAATTTCGAATTTATGGGAGTTTTAAAAAACTCACATGAATTTGAAGTTTGACCCTTGATAAATGTCCCCCTAGATGTTAATGTATTCCAAGCCCCTTTCATTGAGCCTGTATTTCTAAAAGAAGAAAAGTGGAGTGCAAAAGTTAAAAAAAATATTGTATTGAAAAGTTAATGGTCAATAGATTTAGGGTTCAATACACTCACTCAACGTTTTACACACTTCCTTGTCGGTGATATCTTTGGATTATCATGTGACTCAACATGAGAGTTAACCGAAAATGGAGAAAAAAAAGAACTACAGTTTGATGCGATGATACCCAAAGTACCTCCAATCTTTTATTGGTGTGGAGTTTTATTGCATACCTTCCAACTGCCTGTTTTCAGAGGGTCGGCCCCTCTTTTGACAGCTCAACCCGCAGTCCCTTGTTTGTACCAGAAAGTTCCAATTTTCTCTGCACTGAACAGCCAGAAAAAGAAACAAAGTTTCTAACTTAATTGGCTTTTGGCAGAGAGTCCAGAACAGCCACAGCTGCAGATGAGATACTTTTGAGATAAGCAAATAACTAATTGTAACAATATAAGATAACAGGTCCCATGGGAGAAGTTAGACTCACAGCTTAAAGGGCAATTCATCTTCATTAGAAACATTGTAACAATCTTCCATAACCTCTCACATTTTGTAAAATGAATATGGTAATTAGGGGGACCACAAAAATGGGCATGGTCAAATAATAATTTTTTTTTGTCCCTCCAAAAGTTTTCCAAAATGTTGGGAGGTATGTTTTATTGGTCCACACTTTGGGTACACCGCATCGAACTGTATGAGTGCATCTTTTTTTTTTTTTTTGGAAATGGTCCAGTATCCCTTTCTATAAATTAAATATATACATTTATTCCATCACATTACAAGTGCATGACCACATGTGAGAGATATATATATGTATATATATATATATATATATATATATATATTACACAAAAGCCATAAATATCCTGTAAATTATATGAGTGAGTAGTGATGTCATTTCTGTCACATGGCTCACTGAAACGTGTGTATTATAACAAATAATGTACCCCAGTTGCAAAATATAAGGATATTAGAAGTTACCTCGGAGTTTCATGACCTGTATAAAACCCTCGGCCTTCTGCCTCTTACTTTTATATGGTCATGAAACTCCTCTGTAACTTATAATATCCTTATAATTTACAAGAGGGGGTACTTTATTCACTATATACACACAAACACAAGATAGGCCGGCTATAAAAATATAGAAATGACCTTCAGCAGTAGTCATAGTAGAGAAATCAGAAAGGAATTGCATCTGTTATTGGTTGGCAAAGATACGTGGAGAGAAAATGAAAGTTCAAGCTGACAGATTGAGATGTGTAGTTAAAATAACAGTGACCTTTAGCTGCACACTGTGAGAGTTTATGAAGAATTGATGTTTCCTCAGGTCCCAAGTGCCACAAATGAACTAATGTGAATGAGCGCAGTCTCGCACGCACCCGCTGTAGAACAGAGACGCTCCATGATATGTCTGAGTGTCTCGCAAGCCTCACACGGGGCACTCTCTGGAGATTAAACTCATAACTAAACCAACCTTGAATGCCAGCCATGCGTTTTCTCTTCACAGAACCACGTTCTTCAGTCTGTCACTGCAAGGACCACAGAGGCAGCTCCAGAGTTGTCTACAAAACCAGCCCAAAACTAGCCAAGAGGCACTTCAAAAGTAGCCCAAAAATAGCACAATATGTGCGGTGAAAAAAAAGAGTAAAAAAATAAATGAATATATGTGAAAATACTCCTTTTTCAAATTTGAATGGGACAGGGGCGTAACTACAGAGGGGGGTCCAGGAGGTATAGGGGTCTTTTCACAATTTCATAAAATATTGGTAAAACAAGTCAACCTTTAGACATTTTGGTGACCAGCAGATTTTTGTTCCAAAATCGTCTGGAATTGAGGAAAGTGTAAGAAACCTACCCTGGTGGTCTAGTGGGCAGAGGGGTCCACGCCGCGTTCTTGGCATGAACGCCTGCTGCACCGCTCCTGTCCTTCCTTTGCTGGCAACATCTTGGAATCCTAGGGCGCGTGCGGCACGCCTGCACGTCTCTTAAAGGCGCAGGCGCTCTGGCGTGATTTAAGGCCCATTCAGACCTGTAGCCAGTGCCCGTTATAGGATCATATCCTGTGGTTTCCTGAGCCTTGTGCTATCTGTTCCTGAATTAGCTATCCTGACTGCTATTCTGTGTTTGACCCAGCCTGTTCCTGACTATTCTGACCTCTGTATCCTGATCCTGCCTGTTTATTGACTACCGAGCCTGCCTGATCCTGTTTGTCTGATTACCCGGTTTTGACCCTTTGCCTGCCTAACGACAACTCCTTCTGCCTGATCCAGTCTGTCTGATTACCTGGTTTTGACCCCTTGCCTGTCCTGATCCGGTCTGTCCTGATCCGGTCTGTCCTGTTTCCGTTTCCACCAGACACTTTGTCCTTGACCTTCTGCCCAAAGACTCTTGCTATTCGGTTGTGCCCCTTTGCCAGCCAGAAAACCTCGCCTTGTACCCCTCGTTAAGTCCAGGTGGCACCCAATTAAGCAGAGGGCTCCTCCCAAAGCCCAAAGGTGGTCACACTACTGGTGAAGCCGAGCCGAGACCAGGGTCCTTGGCACTTGTTCTGGTATTGGGTGCCGGCCGTGACAGAAAGTCACTGGAAAATGTGAGAATTCTTAAGAGTGACAGGAGACTGGGGTACAGAGCCCAAAATCTGGTAACTCCCGACTTCTACACAAGTCAGTCCCATTGCATGCTGGGTATTGTAGTCTTACATTAAACTTGGCAAATTGTTAAACAAAAACTACATAGACAATACCCAAGATGGATCGTTGTATACCTCAAAAAACACAGATTATTGAGGGGAAAAACAGAAAATACAAATAATATAGTGTAGTATTTTTTTAAAAAAAAAAATTGTGACACCCTTGGTGCTTATTATATATTTAATTTGTGCTTAGTCAACTAAAAAATATCCTCCATAAGTGAAAAAACTGTATCCAATAAACATATGGTGATTTTAGTAAGTGAATAAAAAAAATAAAAAAGAATAAAAAAAAATGTAATAAAAAATGGAAAAATAAAAAAGGAAAATTACAAAAATTGGAAAAAAAGGAGAAAAAGTGACAAAATAAGATCCCCACTTCACAGTGCTGCCGAAAGCTTGTATTGTAGTTTAGTGAAAACCAGAACTTAAAACCGCGCTATTCCCAGCGATATATTATACTCACAAGACATGAGTTAATGCAGGTGTTGGATATATTCGATGAATTGCTCCTCTCCCGATCTTCTTTGTTTTCCTTGCTTGGGCATAAAAAAAAGTGACATGTGAAGAAGCGCTTTTACAACTTTAATAAATATTTAAAATGCACTCACAGACGTTCTTGGTAAGACCTTGTATAAAATCGGCAGCTTGCTCCCGGTTTCTCAACGTCGTTTACCGTCCAATGCGCATCTTTGTGACACGCTTGCACAGCTCCCAAAATTGGTAGTCCTCGCTAACGCGTTTAGCCGACTGGCTCTAGGAAGAAGGGGCGTCACATTTTTTTTTTTTAAATACTACACTATATTACTTGTATTTTCTGTTTTTCCCCCTCAATAAGAGGAGTTTGTGGATTACCTTAAAGGGATACTGTCATGGGAAAAAAAATTTTTTTCAAAATGCATCAGTTAATAGTGCTGCTCCAGCAGAATTCTGCACTGAAATCCATTTCTCAAAAGAGCAAACTGATTTTTATATTCAATTTTGAAATCTGACATGGGGCTAGACATATTGTCAATTTCCCAGCTGCCCCAGTCATGTGACTTGTGCCTGCACTTCAGGAGAGAAATGCTTTCTGGCAAGTTGCTGTTTTTCCTTCTCAATGTAACTGAATGTGTCTCAGTGGGACATGGGTTTTTACTATTGAGTGTTGTTCTTAGATCAGGCAGCTGTTATCTTGTGTTAGGGAGCTGCTATCTGGTTACCTTCCCATTGTTCTTTTGTTTGGCTGCTGGGGGGAAAAGGGAGGGGGTGATATCACTCCAACTTGCAGTACAGCAGTAAAGAGTGATTGAAGTTTATCAGAGCACAAGTCACATGACTTGGGGCAGCTGGGAAATTGACAAAATGTCTAGCCCCATGTCAGATTTCAAAATTGAATATAAAAAAATCTGTTTGCTCGTTTGAGAAATGGATTTCAGTGCAGAATTCTGCCGGAGCAGCACTATTAACTGATTCATTTTGAAAAAAACATTTTTTCCCATGACAGTATCCCTTTGACGCCTTTGTAAAAGATTTATTTTATATATGAATATCTGTGTATAAAATGTGAAATGTAAATTGCATACAGTGTGTACAAGTCGATGAGGAAACAGGAGAAAATGTTATAATCATGTTGAGCTAATTGTGTTCCCCATAGTTAGACTGTCTCTTCAATGCCAAAATAAAATAAAAAAAAAGGAATTCTTGCAAGGAATAGAAAAAAAAGTTTATTAAAATGATTTATGTACAACAACAAATGCACCTATACAATAAACTAGTAAACTATAAAGAGATTTCCAGTAAAACAATATAAGCCTCAGTGGGGCAGAACACTACTATATCATTGGCTGTTGGAAACTGATGTGAATACATTATAACGATCTACTGGACAATACACTGAATCCAAGTACATCACTAAAGGTACAAAAATGATTCATTGCTTCATTATGAAATTCCCCTGTGCCCGCACGTAGCCTTTTGCATTTATTCAAACAAAATGGATTCTCCCAAAAGTCATACATAATTCACTTAACAAATTCAGAGAAGATTAGGGGGTGACTATTCCCACTAGTGATCATTATACCTCTCCTCACAGTCTCTCGTTTTCTTCTGATGGTGAGACTAGAGGGATGCGCTTGGAAGGGGCACTGACAGCTGGGAGTGTTACACAGGGACTCATACACACCATGGAACTATGGGAGATTACAGTAATGAAAAGAACGTTAAACTGACAGGTTTATAGAACAAGTTTCTCTTGCAGGGCTTTGCATGGTATTTTCAGGGTATTCCCGTGCCTCCAGCTCAAAAGATTTTGTTCATTACATAGTAGGAAACTTTTTACCATTTTAAATATATATATATATATATATATACCTCCTTGCTCTGGTAACTCAGGCACTGAATTGGATTGCTTATTGGCATGGAACCTTGCCCCAATATCTCAGGCGTTGACATTGAATTTGGATGCTCATTGGCATAGCACCTTGCCCCAACATCTCAGGAGTTGACACTAAATTGGGTGCTCATTGGCACAAGACTATGAACTGTTATCACAGGATTTGACATTGAACTGGGATGCTCAATGGCATAGAACCTTGCCCCAGTATTTCAGGAGTTGACATTGAATTGGGTGCTCATTGGCACAAGACTATGAACTGTTATCGCAGGATTTGACATTGAACTGGGATGCTCAATGGCATAGAACCTTGCCCCAGTATTTCAGGAGTTGACATTGAATTGGGTGCTCATTGGCACAAGACTATGCCCCAGTATCTCAGAAGTTGACATTGAACTGGGATGCTCCTTGGCATATCACCTTGACCCAGTATCTCAGGAGTTGACATTGAATTGGGTTGCTCATCAGCTTAGCACCTTGCCCCAGTATCTTAGGAGTTGACATTGAACTGGGATGCTCATTGGCATATCACCTTCCCCAGTATCTCAGGAGTTGACATTGAACTGGGATGCTCATCGGCATATCACCATCCCCAGTATCTCAGGAGTTGACATTGAACTGGGATGCTCATCGGCATATCACCTTCCCCAGTATCTCAGGAGTTGACATTGAACAGGGACGCTGATCGGCATATAACCTTCCCCAGTATCTCAGGAGTTGACATTGAACTGGGATGCTCATCGGCATGTCACCTTCGCCAGTATCTCAGGAGTTGACATTGAATTGGGTTTCTCATCGGCTTAGCACCTTGCCCCAGTATCTCAGGAGTTGACATTGAACTGGGACGCTCATCGGCTTAGCACCTTCCCCAGTATCTCAGGAGTTGACATTGAATTGGGTTGCTGATTAGCATATCACCTTCCCCAGTATCACAAGAGTTGACACTGGATTGGGTTGCTCATTGGCTTAGCATCTTGCCCCAGTATCTCATGAGATTACATTGAATTTTGATGCTCCTTGGCATAGCTCCTACCTACAGTATTTTGGGAGTTGATTCCAGGCCTTGGAACAAGGCAAAGTGCTCACCAATAAATACTAAGCCATACCTCCCAAGCCCAATGTCATATACTGTGAAAAGTTAATTTGAGTATGCAAACCCCAAAAAAAATTCTACTTAGAGAAAGATATTTGAATATTAACCAAATTTCCCTTATACATTACTTACAAATGTTCAGTGGCTTCAGTTATTTGTAAATATAACTACTACTGAAAGCTGTCTGTCTGGCCTTTTATATCTTTCACTCCGGTGGCTCGACTCTCGAAACAATGCAGCAGAAGCCAGCTGACTTCTACATCCTTTCATGAGACAGAACCAGCAGTGCAGAAAGGGACAAATACTGCCCTCAACAGTAGGTACATTAACAAAGAACTTTAAACCCATTTAGACTGTAAGCTCTATGGGGCAGGGACTTCCACCCTTTTGTTTCCTTGACAATAAACACTTGTAACTAAAGTATTTTACTTTATATTTATGTGTATTGAATTTTTGTACTTATTACTGCAATAACCCCTGTTTCTTCTACAGGTATGGGACCTGGGGTTTTACTAGAAAATTATATTTCCATATTTTCTTCATACCTTAAGTCTACGAGAAAATCATATAAACATTAAATAAATCCAATAGGCTGGTTTTGCTTCCAATAAGGATTAATTATATCTTAGTTGGGATCATGTACAAACTACTGTTTTATTATTACACAGAAAAAGGAAATCATTATAAAAAAATTATTTATTTGATTACAATCGAGTCTATGGGAGAAGGCCTTTCCGTAATTCGAAACTTTAGGTTTCCGGATAACGGATCCCATACCTGTACTGATTTATTGTTCTGCTGTACATTGCTTTGCCCTTGAGGAGCACGATATAAATGAAAATTACACACACACAAAACTACTGAACTTTGGTTATGAATTATATCAAATTAGGTGAAAATCCATTTTACTCAACAAAAATAAAAATGAATTTAGAAGCACGAGAGGATTTTTTTTTATCCATGTGAAATGCAAATATTGTTCTTCAATTACAGCTAATCCCTCCATTGTTTATGAGCCTGGCAGAGCATGAAGGTGTTATTCGCTGTCACTATTTCACTCGGCTGGTTAGTTACAGCCATTGTTTCCATTAACAAATCTGTCCCGTTGCTCTAACAAAAGAAGGAAAATATTTCAAAGCTTCCCCTTGAGTGACCATCTCAATTTTACCTACTGTGCCTTCTCAGCCATCCCTCAATGCAACGACTTTTTCTCCCTCTCTCGAAAGAAGAAGATCAACAACGTAAAATAAAGTAATTGTGGACTTTATGGGACAGATTTATCAAGTAAAAAAATTTGAATTTAGAATATTTGTATACTTCAACAAGGGAATAGTCCAAATTCGATCCAAATTTGAATAAAATTCGAATATTAAAAATTATCATGTACTGTCTGTCTCTTTAAAACTTCGACTTTGCCTTCTAAAACCTGCCGAATTGATGTTTAAGCCTATAGGGGACCTCCTAGAACCTACATGGAGTCAATTGGTGGACTTTGAAAAATCAAAGTTTTTTTTTTTGAAAATACTTTGAAACAAATTCGATTCATACGATTGAATACAGCCTATTCAAAAAAACTTAGGGGCAGATTTAATAAGCTCGAGTGAATAGTTCAAATGCAAAAATATTAGAATTTCGAAGTATTTTTTTGGGTACTTCAACCATCGAATTGGGCAAATTCAATCAAATTCGATCAAATCGAATGATTTGAACGATTCGAAGTAAAAATCGGTCGACTATTCGACCATTCGATAATTGAAGTACTTTAACTTCATACTTCGCCACATTAAAGCTACCGAAGTGCAATGGGGACCCTCCAGACCACTTTTCCACGTTTTTTTTGATCATCAATCATTCGATCGATCGCTTAAAATCGTTTGATTTGAAGGATTTTATCGTTCGATCGAGTGATCTTTATTCGATCATTGGATCGAACCTTTTGCGCTAAAATCCTTCGAATTCGATATTCAAAGGATTTTACTTCGAGGGTCGAACTTGATGGTTTTTTAAATCTGCCCCTTAGATTTTTTAATAAATTTCGGTTGGTCTTTTTTTTATTAGTTATGGGAGTTTAAAAAAAACTCTCATTACTTCGAAATTCGATCCTTGATAAATCTGCCCCTAAGAGTTGATTTGCGAAGTACTTTAAAAAAGAAACTTACAAAGACTCCACGTTGTGCGTAAACTGTCTCGGTGCAATTATGCATATTCCCGTTGCCAGGCAACAGTGAGAGTCTTAATCAGTTTTATTTAACGTGCGTCTGAAGCCTAGGTTTCGACTGACAATTTTTCGATTGTGCAGACACTCAAGGGCTGCTTTCTCGGTGTTAAACAGCAAACCGACGCCGTGAAAAATAAATTTGCAGGAAAAAAAAACAAACTAGAAGGAAATTTGGTCCCTCCTTATTTTGATTTTCAAGGGAGAAAATCGCTTTCTTATTTTATTGTACAATTTCATTATAATTCACTTTGAACTTCTAAATACATAATGTACAATGTATAGCAACAATAAGGGTTTTTAAAGGAGAACAAACTCTAAAAATGAATGTGGCTAAAAATGTCCTATTTTATATACCGTAGTGAACTTATTGCACGAGGCTAAAGTTTGAGCTTGTCAATAGCAGCAATGATCCAGGACTTCAAACTTGTCACAGGGGGTCACCATCTTGGAAAGTGTCTGTGACACTCACATGCTCAGTGGGCTCTGATTGGCTGTTGAGAAGCTAAGCTTAGGGCTCGTCACTAATTATCCAGCAGAAAATGAGCTTCCCTGGCTGTAATATAAGCTGATGCTACAGGTTTGCTGATTATTCAATTCTGATGCTAATTGCACTGGTTTCTGTGCTGCCATGTAGTAATTATCTGTATTAATTACTAATCAGCCTTATATTGTGACATTTCTATTCTATATGTACTGTATATTGTGAGTGGCTCCCTAAGCTCAGTAATTGACAGTAGCACAGAGCATGTGCAGTGAATCAGCAGAAAAGAAGATGGGGAGCTACTGGGGCATCTTTGGAGACACAGATCTTTACTGCTAAAGGGCTGTGGTTGCCTTGGGCTGGTACAGAAGCACAAAACATCATGTACAACATTTCTACCTACTTCTTGTACTTGATCCCAACTAAGGTATAACTAATCCTTATTGGAAGCAAAACCAGCCTATTGGCTTTATTTAATGTTTATATGATTTTCTAGTAGACTTAAGATATGAAGATCAAAATTACGGAAAAATCCGTTATCCAGAATATCCCAGGTCCCGGGCATTCTGGATAACAGGTCCCATACCTGTAGAAGAAACAGGGGTCTTTGCAATAATAAGTACAAATAAGTACAAAAATACAATTTATATAAATATAAATAGAAAACAATACATAATAGGGTACAGGCACATCCTAAGATTCGGGGAGATTTAGTATAGCGATAAATTTCCTCTTCTTCAGACGACTAATTTCCCTCTAAAAGCCTTGCAGCCAGCTAGAATTTAAACTGCCGGGATCCCTTCGTTTTCCGAAGTCTTCCGAAATGGAAACTTCGGAAAACGAATCACTCCCAAGTGCCATCCCGTCGGCAACAACTCTTTTTACACACCTGCGTAAAGCAAATTCGCTAACTTCTGAAAATTCGCCAGCCACGGCTTCGCTCACATCACAACACTTCACAGGGCAAAAATTCACCAGGACAATGCTAATTCGCTAAAATGCGAAGTTGCGTCCAGGGCGCCGAACGATGGTGAATTTTTGCTAGCGTTAATTCAGCAAGCAAAGCAAAGTTGCGCTAATTTGCAAACGGCGGGAAGTTAAAGTACAATGGACGTATATGTTGCAATAAATACATTACATTACACAAGCCTGGGAAACCTTAATAAAATAAAATAAAGATGTTATATTGCCCTACACATGAGCCCAGTGTATAGTTTATGTTCCATATGTTAGGAAATGTAGGGGGGAAGCCGTGTACCCTTAAAAACAAATTACGCCTTTTGCAGCCTATCACCCTGAAAAACTGAAAAGTTGCCAGTGCTTTTTGGGATTAAATTTTTTGGAGGAACTCCTATTGACTCTATTGCACTTCGCCTGGTCTGAGCTGGTGAAGGCAAGTTTGGCGCAAGAGGTAGCTTTCAGTAAAATCCGCATCTTAGTGAATTTGCGTAGTTACGTCCATTCGCCAGAGCGAAAATATGCCTGGCGTTAAAGTGTGAAGTAGCGCTACAGTCTATTTCCTTCACTAGCAAATTTACGCCAGTGCCCGTTAGTAAATCGGCAAAGTACCGAAATGACCTAACACTGGCAAATTTTTGGCAGCTTTAGTCAGTTCGCCCTTTAGTGAATTTGCCCCTAAGAGTTGCTTAAAGGAAAACTATACCCCCAAACAATGTAGGTCTCTATTAAAAGATACTGAGTAAAACAGCTCATGTGTAAAACCCTGCTTCATGTAAATGAACCATTATCATAATAATATACTTTTTTAGTAGTATGTGCCATTGGGTAATCATAAATAGAAAATTGCCATTTTAAAAAATAAGGGCCGCCCCCTGAGATCGTAAGATTCACTGTGCACACATACAAACCACATGTAAGGTCACATGAGCCAATTAACAGACAGAGTTCTGCCTTTTGCTTCCTCACTTCTTCCTGTTACAGTTAGTGTTGTAGTATTTCTGGTCAGGTGATCTCTGAGGCAGCACAGATAGAGTCACAAAATGGTGGTTCAAGGCAAGAGATGTAAAAGGGCAATATTTATGTAAATATATATTCCAGTTTGGTAAGATTCTTTAATATGTCATTCAATTTGATATAATCTATCTGTTGCTTAAGTATTCATTTTGGGGGTATAGTTTTCCTTTAATGCTTTCCTGAAGGGAAGACCATAGAAAAGGACAGGGGGCCGTGAGGATTTTGCATCTCAGGGTTTGGTCATTCCTCATTCTGGGCTCTTATCAGACCAGCTGTATTTGTTCGGTTTTTTCCAGCTGTCTCTGCATCCTCCGGTCGTTATTCCTGTCATTCTTAATTTACAATGGCTGTAAACTAATTATTCAGATAATCTTCCCAAACAGCTGCCTCTGCACTGATCCAGGTACATATGGCATTAAAAACCATATGAAGGACATTAGCACTAGGGATGCACCGAATCCAGGATTCGTTTCGGGATTCGGTCTTTTTCAGCAGGATTCGGATTCGGCCGAATCCTTCTACCCGGCCGAACCGAATCCGATTCCTAATTTGCATATGCAAATTAGGGGCGGGGAGGGAAATTGCGTGACTTTTTGTCAGAGAACAAGGAAGTAAAAAATGTTTTCCCCTTCAGCCCCTAATTTGCATATGCAAATTAGGGTTCGGATTCGGTATTCGGCCAAATCTTTCATGAAGGATTCGGGGGTTCAGCCGAATCCAAAAAAGTAGCACAGACACCTGCCCCATTATTTATTGTTTGTCTTCTTACCTTATACAGGGGACACTGCGCTGGATTGAAGAGTATTCGGATACCAAAAGCTGCCGGCAGTCAAAACACATGCGAGACAGACAGATTTTCACAATTACATACATTTTGTCAACTTGTATTTGAGGTCCATGAATAATCTCATTGAGTGCTATACAGTGAATATTGTACCCACAATTGTAAAATACAAGTATATATACATATAATTATATTATAAGTCACTGAGGAGTAGTGATGGACGAATTCCACCCTTTCGCTTCGCCGGAAAATGCGTGAATTTCCCACAAAATTCGTGAAACTCGAATTTTGACACCCGCGTCAAATCGCCGGCATTAAAGTCAATGGGAGTCCGAATAGTGTTGACGCAAGCGACATTTCTGACAAGCATTAAATTTTTATTTTATACCACAGGAGTTTTGCAAATTTATTCGCCGGCGGTGAAACGCAGAAATTCTATGCGAAACCGCGCCAGGTGAATTTATTCGCCCATCACTAATGAAGAGTTCCACAACCCTATGAAGGTACAAGTCCAAGTGCTTCTATACAGGTCATGAAACTCCAAGGTGACTTCTAATATCCTCATATTCTACAACAGGGGGCACATTATTTATTACCGTATATACTCGAGTATAAGCCGAGTTTTTCAGCCCCCAAAATATGCTGAAAAACTCTAATAGAAAATCATGTAAACATTAAATAAAGCCAATAGGCTGGTTTTACTTCCAATAAGGATTAATTATATCTTAGTTGGGATCAAGTACAAGTTACTGTTTTATTATTACACAGAAAAATAAAATTATTTTTAAAAACTTGGATTATTTAGATGACATGGAGTCTATGGGAGACTTTCTGGATAACAGGTTCCATTCCCGTACATTCAAAATGAAACAAGACAAGAAATTAAAAGGCCACACACAAAGATTAAACATCCGTCAGCATTATTTCTGGAAGGAGTGATTCTTTCTAGACTTATTTTAAAAAAAAAAGTCTGAAACCTAAAAACCAAGACTGAAATAATGAAAGAAAAAACTCCTCTGTTGCCAATAAAGTTCACAGGAGAGAAAACGCATTTGGTCTTGGGAATTAGTTTTGCGTAAATAAATGAGGGGCTTCTTTCCAAGGTCATCAAAAAGGGGGAGAAGGTTAGCGGTGGCCAAAGTTAATTCTTAAGAGCTTTGGCTTTTGTATCCCAAGTCCTCATTTTCAGATAAGGGTAAATAGGCACATTTTCAACATAAGTGATAAAATTCCAACCTCGGATCCGGTAAGTGACACTTTCATGAGCGAGGAACGAATCATAAAGAGGGAAAATTATAGACTTGGGAAAGTATAAACTTCAATAAGGTGAAAGGCAATTCCGCACCGAGAGCAGCAGAACCGTTTACATGTTAAAATGGGTTCAGAGGGCGACTGAATTTTCTAACCATTTATTTGCATTAGGCAGGAGCGAAGATTCATTTGCAGCAGCCGCCGCCTCATACGTTTACCTGAAACGCACAACAGGACTGGGGGGGGGGGGAGAAATCCATCCATGTTTAATATATAATCCGGTAAAAGGAATTCTAGCGTGATGATTAAAGAAGCTGGATTCAGGCTCACCGCAATCTTTGCAATCTGCCTCAATTGGTGAAATAAAAAAGTTAAGGCTGCCAGCATCTGTTAAAGGGATACTGTCATGGGAAAACGTGTTTTTTTTCCCCCAAAACACATCAGTTAATAGTGCTGCTCCAGCAGAATTCTGCACTGAAATCCATTTCTCAAAAGAGCAAACAGATTTTTTCATATTTAATTTTGAAATCTGACGTGGGGCTAGACATATTGTCAGTTTCCCAGCTGCCCCCAGTCATGTGACTTGTGCTCTGATAAACTTCAGTCACTCTTTACTGCTGTACTGCAAGTTAGAGTGATATCACCCCCTCCCTTTCCCCCCAGTAGCCAGACAACAGAACAATGGGAAGGTAACCAGATAGCAGCTCCCTAAGGCCCCGGACACACATGCGGATATTTGTAGCATTTTCGGCATGGCCTGCTGCATAAATACGCTATCAGTTTAAACCTTCGGCAATGGCACACTACACTAGCATATTTAAGCTGCGGTCAGCTTGTGGCGCGGACCGAGCAGAAAACACATGTGTAGGGATGCACCAAATCCACTATTTTGGATTCGGTCGAACCCCTGAATCTTTCATGGAATATTCGGCCGAATACCGAACTGAATCCTAATTTTCATATGCAAATTAGGGGTGGGAAGGGGAAAACCTTTTTTACTTCCTTATTTTGTGACAAAAAGTCATGTGATTTCCCTCCCTGCCTCTAATTTGCATATGCAAATTAGGATTCGGTCGGGCAGAAGGATTTGGCCAAATCCGAATCCTGCTGAAAAAGGCCGAATCCCGAACCGAATCCTGGATTCGGTGCATCCCTAGTGTTTGAGACCTAGCGTTGCCACCCTGCCGGTATTTTACCGGCCTAGCCGGTAAAACATCTGCCAGGGCCGGTATTACAAATTTACCGGCAATGTAGCTGCCGGTAATTTGTATTATCCTTAACAAAAGCCCTTGGCCAGTGGAAACGTACCTTTTCTTCGTCTTCTGCCCCTCTCGCAATGTGGCCCCGTCCCCTTTTGAATCTCGACCCAGCGGCTTAGCCCTTTTTACTTGACGTCCCACCCATTTAGTTACCACCCCCACCACTGGCCGGTAAATTTTTTTTAAAAAGGTGGCAACCCTATCGGGACCTAACACAAGATAACAGTTGCCTGGTAGATCTAAGAACAGCACTCAATAGTAAAATCCAGGTCCCACTGAGACACATTCAGTTACATTGAGTAGGAGAAACAACAGCCTGCCAGAAAGCAGTTCCATCCTAAAGTGCTGGCTCTTTCTGAAAGCACATGACCAGGCAAAATGAGCTGAGATGCACCTACACACCAATATTACAACTAAATACACTTGCTGGTTCAGGAATGAAATTTTATATTGTAGAGTGAATTATTTGCAGTGTAAACAGTGTCATTTAGAAATAAAAACTACACCATAAAAATCATGACAGAATCACTTTAAGAACAGTTTTGTTGGCTTCACTGTTCTTCTCCATTACAAGCTCCCTGCCCTACTTCCCTGTATGATATTGCTGGCCTGCAGCATTCAGGGGGTTAATAAACTAATTTGGGAGATAATTCACAATGTACAGCATTCCTATTAAACCTGATGTAAGGTCTTTTCCTGTCATTACGACAAAAGTAATAGATTTCACCCCAGGATCACGCACAATGTGATGTGCATAGATAAAAAGATGAATCAGAAATGCCTTTGAAACTAAGATATGAAACATTATATTTTCTGGGATTATGGCATTTACACGCCGGATTCTTCTCACCGGTTAAAGATTAGGAATTAAAATTTAAAAAAAAAAAAAAAAACCCAGGACACAATGCTGTGTAATCCCAGGGGAACTCTGCCTGGATACAATTATTTACAGTACTGTAGGATTAAAACCATGAAGCAGTAAATTTATATTAAGGGGCGGATTTATCAAGGGTCGAATTGAAAATTCAAATTAGAATTTTCAAATTATTTCATGGTCAAAACTGTCACATTCGACTAGGGAGTTATTCAAATTTGATTCAAGATTTTTTAAAAAAATCAAAGTAAATTTTCAAGATTTATAATACTCTGGCCCTTTAAGAACTTGAATTCGACTAATGGGAGAGGTCCAGGGATCAATTTGGAGTTGTTTGTAGCCTTCACGACATTCAAGGTTTTTTTTTGTAAAATCTAGTTTTTAAGTTTGAATTCATAGCGAATGTGATTCGAGTTTCGTGGTTGATTCAATTCATCCGAGTTTAAAATACTCGATTTTATTAATATATTTCGGATGGTTGAATTTCTCGAATTTATGGGAGTTTGGGGGAGTTTTTAAAAATACGACATTCGACCTAAATTTAAGAATGAAAAGAGGTGTCACAGGGGAACTCTGCCTGGATACAATTATTTACAGTACAGTAGGATTAAAACCATGAAGCAGTAAATTTATATTAAGGGGCAGATTTATCAAGGGTCGAATTGAAAATTCAAATTAGAATTTTCAAATTATTTCATGGTCAAAACTGTCACATTCGACTAGGGAGTTATTCAAATTTGATTCAAGATTTTTTAAAAAAAATCAAAGTAAATTTTCAAGATTTATAATACTCTGGCCCTTTAAGAACTTGAATTCGACTAATGGGAGAGGTCCAGGGATCAATTTGGAGTTGTTTGTAGCCTTCACGACATTCAAGGTTTTTTTTTGTAAAATCTAATCTAGTTTTTAAATTTGAATTCATAGCGAATGTGATTCGAGTTTCATGGTTGATTCAATTCATCCGAGTTTAAAACACTCGATTTTATTAATATATTTCGGATGGTTGAATTTCTCGAATTTATGGGAGTTTAGGGGAGTTTTTAAAAATACGACATTCAACCTAAATTTAAGAATGAAAAGAGGTGTTACAGGAAGCCCTATACGCTGAGGTTCTGACACTGCTGGAAATAGGCCTGGATGTGGTCCTGCTATGAAAAAAGTAGGGATGTACCGAATCCAGGATTAGGTTCGGGATGCGGCCAGGATTCGGCTTTTTTCAGCAGGATTCGGATTCGGCCGAATCCTTGTGCCCAGCCTAACCGAATCCGAATCCTAATTTCATATGCAAATTAGGGGCGGGGAGGGAAATTGCGTGACTTTGTGTCAGAAAACAAGGAAGTAAAAAATGTTTTCCCCTTCCCATCACTAATTTGAATATGCAAATTAGGGTTCGGATTCGGTTCGGTATTCGGCCGAATCTTTCACGAAGGATTCGGGGGTTCGGCCGAATCCAAAATAGTGGATTTGGTGCATCCATAGAAAAAAGTGGGTGTGATCAGAGCAGCAAATTCGATTTTTGATCCTATGCTCTGCTCCGTGCAATGACAATGTGGGCACGTGTCGAGTGCAGGTAGTAGCAGAGCTGTCAACTTTCGGGAGCCAAACGATTTTTTTCAACCTGCCACCAACCCACCCCCTGGTCTCCAGACATAATGGAACTGTGGCCCTTCTAAGAAGTACTTACCTCTGGTTGCTAGACTTCTACAATAAGTTTCTGTTCTGATCATTGTGGAGAGGACAGGGATGGGCCTCTGGGTTGGGAGGCTGGCAACCCAAAAACACTACTATAGTAGCAGTGAGTAACAATGATGGGATCAGGAAAAACAGAGGGAAGTGAAGAACCAACTGTCAACCCTACAGTCAACAGTCTGTTACACCTCTGTCAGTAGGTGGGTATCATTTCTGCATAGGGATGCACCGAATCCATTCTATTTTGGATTCGGCCGAACCCCCGAATCCTTTGCGAAAGATGCGGCCGAATAACGAACCAAATCCAAATCCTAATTTGCATATGCAAATTAGTAGGGATGCACCAAATCCACTTTTTTGGATTCGGCCGAACCCCCGAATCCTTTGTGAAAGATTGGGCCGAATACCGAACTGAATCCGAACCCTAATTTGCATATGCAAATTAGGGGTGGAAGGGGAAAACATTTTTTACTTCCTTGTTTTCTGACAAAAAGTCACGTGATTTCCCTCCCCGTTCCTAATTTGCATATGCAAATTAGGATTCGGATTCGGTTCGGCCAGGCAGAAGGATTCGGCCGAATCCAAATCCTGCTGAAAAAGGCCGAATCCTGAACCGAATCCTGGATTCGGTGCATCCCTACAAATTAGTGGTGGGAAGGGGAAAACATTTTTAACTTCCTTGTTTTGTGACAAAAAGTCACACGATTTCCCTCCCTGTCCCGAATTTGCATATGCAAATTAGGATTCTGATTCGGTTCAGCCAGGCAGAAGGATTCGGCCGGATCTGAATCCTGCTGAAAAAGGCCGAATCCTGAACCAAATCCTGGATTCGGTGCATCCCTTAAAATGCCTCAACCATTATAGATTGCAGCACTTGTAACTCAGCTGCTTATTTCAGTAATTTGCCCACCCACTTAGCGCTCAAGCTAAAGACCTCCTTCCTCTCGTGTCTTTTAACACTTGCACTGGGTATACAAGTAGGGGTATAGTAATGAAAATATCTAGAAAAAGAAAGAGTTTCTTCAATGAAAGGTTTTATTTATAAAAATTTGTATCTTGCTCTTGTAAAACGAAACACTTTCCAAGACCTGTGCAAGCAATATTGAAGAAGGGATAAGTCAGACATGCAACATTCTCTCTGAAGGTATAACTATCAAGTTTAAGATTAATGTCGCTCTATTCTAATAAATCAGACTCAAATGTTTCAAAGCCCAGGGAGCTGTCCATTAACTTGTATTAGAATAAAAAGCCTCTGAATCAGAACTATATTGAAAACGGAGTTTCTGCCACTCACATAATGTAATATAAAATTGTTTTATTTAAAAATAAAAATTATATATATATATAAAGCACTGGTGATTTAACAAGCAGATCATGATCTGAAAGCCGCTCTCTGTCTACCATCTTTGCTACTGGACAAAGTGGAAAGTGTGTAATTATTTCCCCATGAATAAAAGCACTTTGCAACATTATCAATTAAATATACAATAATTATTAGGTTTCTGCAGGCAGGATTTATGCATTTTGCCCTATCTGAGCTACAAAAGCCATAGTCTGTGTATGCTGGATTTGGAATGGGTTTCCCTCCCCCTTTTTTTTTTACACTTTAACTAATTTTGGTGACAGAATTGAATTTTGCCAACTGTGTCTCTTAAAGGGGACCCGCCACCCAAAAAAATTATTCCAAATCCTATTTTATTATGTTAGTCAAGCAACATGAACTTTAATTAAACTGTATAAATTGTTTGAATCTTGTTTCCTTCAGTCTGGGAATTCATAATTATAACAAACAGGCAGGAGCCATTTTGTGGACACGGTTATTAAGACAAGCCTTGAATCATCTCAGAATCTTGTTTGTGCACCAGAATGGGGGACCTGATGTCCATCCCCATGTCCTGGTTACACAATTAAACAGTGAAGAGAACGGGGGAATGTGAGGAGAGCAGTGACATGTAGGAAGTGCTGAATGGAAAGTGAAAGTAATTGCCTAAGGCATAGAGGAGGGGCTGCCAATATTTGATTGACAGCTGAGAGTTTTATTGAGCTTACAACAGATATGAATGCTTTAATGAAAAAAAGAATTTGGATTACTTTGAAAAGGGCTTTTATTATACCGATTTTTATGTCTGGGTGACAGGTCCACTTTAAAGAATATTGGATGGCTCACAGAACTATTAAAAGATTTTTAGTAGGAAATCAGGATTTTAATGTTACCAGGGGTAATCCTAAAGTGTCATCTTATACAAAGCTATCCCCTTGCTTCACTTGGGTAAAACTTCACTAGATGGTCCTATGAGAAGAGTAAACCAACTGCAAAACACGGGGCATCCAGGCATTCAAGGATTCCACAAGTGCTGCAAAAGTCAAAGTATAGAAACATTTTAAAATATTACATTAAAAGTGCATTATCACAAGTGGCCCTACACATTTTTACCTTCAAGATCACTTTGTCATAGGCTGGAGGCATGAAATGTGTAGGGTCACTGGCAATACTTAAATTATATTGTGAAAATTCAGAATCTCCAGTGGCCCTATGCATCTTGTGCATTTCAAGGGCACTTAGTCATAGGCTGGAGGCATGAAACATATAAGGCCACTGGAAATACTGAAGAAATTTTCAATAAACATTTTTTTTATTTGACTTTTGCCGCCCATGTGGAATTTTTGAGTGCCTGGCTGCCTCTTTTCTTGCTATTGTGTTATCCTCTCCCTGAGTTGAGGGTCATGGGCTGGTCCACCTTGACCACCTTTTCTATTTGGAGTTTTTAAATATTCGTTTTTGGTGCCCCTCTTTTTCTTGCATAACTATGTAAACAAAGAAGATTTTTTCCCCATTACATACCTCCCAACTGTCCCTTTTTCGGAGGGACAGTCCCACTTTTGACAGCTCAACGCGCAGTCCCTCATTTGTACTGGAAAGTCCCTCTTTTCTCTGCACTGAACAGCCAGAAAAAGAAACAAAGTTTCTCACTTAATTGGCTTTTAGTAGAGAGCCCAGAACAGCTAACAGGTGCAAATAAGATACTTTGTAACAATTTTGAGACACAAAAACACAGTTTAGATAAGGAGAAATATTTTTAAACTTTCATAACGTGCCAAATTTTGTAAAACAAACATGGTAATTAGGGGGTGTGACCACAGAAAGGGGTGTGGTCAAAAAAATTGCTGCGCTACATGCGGGGAAAATTTTTTCGTCCTTCTTTTTACTTCCAAAATGTTGGGAGGTATGCCATTATACTTATAAACAATTGTTAAAGAACCACGACAGACAAAAATACTGTGTTGCACAGACCCAGATATATGTAGCCAAGTAGTCCGAAAGGAAAATTCACTAAGAAAGCTAGTGCATGATTTTACTAGTGGGCATGCAAGGCTTACAAAATACTGCAAATTGTCATTTCTGGCTGGCAATATAAAACCCAATAAAAAAAGCAATCCAGTTATCCATTATTCTTCACATAAGGTAAGCCAGAGTTTGTTTTGTAAACATGAACAAACATGAAAAATTTACCAGTTTTCAGAAAATATCTGCAGTTTCCAACTTTGCAATCAATCAAACTCAATCACGCCTGACACACTGCTAAACTCCTCTTAAATGGAGCAGCAGTGAGTTCAGGGGTGGGTTTGGCATAGGATTATTGCCTTTTTGCCATAGTCTCAATGAACCTCGGCAGGAAGCCCATCCAACCCCAACAATTTCCTAGCATGTTCTATTTATTCAAATCAATCCCCATAGCTAAGCTTTCCTTTCCTACATGGATACAAGTGTCATGACTTGAGATCTTCGAATGTGTAATCCATGAACTGTAGATATATCACAATTGGTTCATTAGCAACTGGCAGTCTTACATAGTTACTACCTTCAGATATACACTTTTTATACTTTCTTTAGTCTAAAGCTGGCCATAGACGCAAAGATCTTATCATATGAATCTAGGATTCGTACGATTTTCGGAACGTGTGTGGAGAGTCCCGTCATTTTTCGTCCGGCGGAGATCGTCATTTGGTCGATCGGACAGGACGGAAAATTTATATCTCGGGAGATGGCAGATGGGAAAGTCCGATCGTACATTGATTCATACGATCAGATCTTTGCGTCTGTGGCCAGCTTAAGGGACAGATTTATTAATGGTCGAAGTGAAAATTCTAATTTAAATTCAAATTTTAAAAAACAATTTTTGGTCAAATTCTGAAATTCAAATTGTGAATTATCCAAACTTGATTTGATTTTTACTTTGAATTTGATTTTCGAGATTTATCATACTCTGGCCCTTTGAGAACTTGAATTTGACTATTCACCACCTAAAACCTGCCGAATTACTGTATAAGACAATGGGAGAGGTCCAGGGATCAATTTGGTGATGTTTGTAGACTTCCTGACAAACTCGAATCAAGGTTTTTAAATTCGAATTATAAAATTTGATTTTATTAATCAATTTCAACTAGTCGAATTTCGAATTTATGGGAGTTTAAAAAAACTTGCATGAGTTCGAAATTTGATCCTTGATAAATGTGCCTCTAAGTGTTTTGCTTATTCATCATGTGCTAAAATACAGTGCTCCTGCATGGTAACATCACTGGGCCCTGAAACGTTAGGAACAAGACACTTTCCATGAATATATATTGGACCTACTTATCGGTTCCACTGGGACCCCCAGGCAATTGCAGTGTTGGCTTCCTCTATACTTACACCCCTGCTTTCAGATGATGTTGGTGAGTTTCTATCATAGTTGGTGTGATTGAAAAAAATACATTCAATAAGTTCAACCTTTCACACGTGCCAAAACCTACCTGCCTGTTGATTATTTGTGTAGCACACAAGGGATGTGGCCAACTTTTTTAGTACTAATTGCTTCTGTTCATGGGGGGGGGGGGGTCTATGAAAAACTTGTAAGGTGCCCTATACTTTAAAAAATAATGAAAATATAACAATTACAGTACTTGTGAAAAATGGATTGGGGCAATATGAAAGAGCAATGTGAAAAGTGGACATCCTTGTCTAGTTCCTTGGGAGATGGTAATTAATAAATAACATAATGTTGGTTTAAAAAAAAAAAAACAGGACAAAAAAAATCTACTTTTGACCAGACGACAGATTATATGATAATGAAATATTCAATCTTTGACTGTATCAAGATTAATCAAGTGTCCAGTCCTTTTGGTCATTATCTGTAGGTGCTTCATACAGGTGCTGATATCTCTGATTTCATGAGTTGTACCACCCAAGGCATTTCCCCGACCCACACCCACCCTCCCTCCACCCGCCTGAGCCCGACTTCCAGGTTCGTTTTATAGACCTGCTCCGCCCCGCTGATGAAGTCACAAAAGTGGTGGGGCAAGCAGGTGCAGCATCTATAAAAGAAGAACGGCATGTGCCCTTGTACATCTACGTGGTCTATTCATTTTGCCAACAGGACACCTTTTTATTGCCCAGCATATGATCACTTTCAGTAAACAAAAGTGTAACCGATCTGTTGGACTGTGAGATGGTTTGCAGGCATCAGAGGCGCTGTAAGGAGTTCATCTTAATGAAGTACAAAATATGATTGCTTATATAAAAGAAAACAATTTGAAGAGTAACTAATAATAAAATCTGAAAGTTAAATATGATTAGTGCTAAATCGGAAAGTTGTTTTCTTCTACAGAATTAAAAAGACAGGTTGGGTTAAGCAACATAACATTAACAAGTTGTCTGGACTAAACCGTTGATTTGAGTCAGTGACAAAGGCAATTAGCACTTATTGAATAATTAAAAATAATCAACAGAGCAATCTGACATAGGTTTTCTGGAAATGTTTTCGATTTGGCTCATGAGAGGCAGGGAGAACCACTGTGGAAATATCATAATTACACACAATATCTGTTAATTGCACTTCAGACGCACAATTATGCACAAAGAGGGCAGTTTCTATTGCTTGCAAGTTTTGCTGTGTGTTGTAAAGTGTGATAAAATGTCATTTTATATTGTAAACTTCTATCCTTCACAAGACACTTTGCTGCCTTTATGATCAAATATACAATCCTAGAAGCGAAACGAAGAGCAATTTGCGAAATGTAGCAAAACTGGAGGTAGTCTAATAAGCCCACAAATTGTTACTGACTCTATAATTCCCTGGTTAGTTTATGGTACACAAGGCATTTGGCAAAATCAGTTTCCATGGGATGTTTCTCCATGGGCCGTAGACTACTCCCTGAACTTCCAGTTATAATTAGGCGGAAGCAATGAAGATATTGCGGACATTTTGCTCGTGCATCCAACCATCATGTTGTCCAAAATGTATATCCCAACACCAATTCTGAGATTCTAAATTGATATAAATAATTTCTGTCCGATTGATCCTCTATAGCACAGCGATTTACAGCGGTTAAAATCCGCTCACCGTTGGTGGTAATTGGCCCGGGTGCGCCTGCCCCGAGCCCTGCGTTTATTACACAATCCTTCCCACATTCTTTCCAACAGTTGTTTGTATTCATAGATAAATATACATAAGGATCAGCTTACCCTCTCCACGGGGTGACCCGGGTGCTGCCGCCCCGAGTCTGTCGCTAAGGGAGACGTTTTCACCTGTTCACATCCAAGTCGTTGCAGCGCACTCCAGGGTCAAAAGGATCACTCAGATAGATTATTGGTTAAAAAATCATCCTTTATTGGTTTACATCAGTTTAAAAAAAGAAATTTCTTGTTTTAAACTGATGTAAACCAATAAAGGATGATTTTTTAATCAATTAAAATCCTTCGACTTCGAATATCGAAGTCGAAGGATTTTGTGCAATTCCTTTGATCGAACAATCGAAGGAATAATCGTTCGATCGAATGATTAAATCCTTCGAATTGAACGTTTCGAAGGATTTTAATCCATCGATCAAAGGATTATCCTTCGATCAGAAAAACCTTGGAAAGCCTATGGGGACCTTCCCCATAGGCTAACATTGGCCTCGGTAGGTTTTGGGTGGTGAACTAGGGTGTAGAATAAATTTTTAAAGAGACAGTACTTCGATTATCGTATGGTCGAATATTCGAACGATTTTTAGTTCGACTCGTTCGATTCGAAGTCAAGGTCGTAGTCGAAGGTCGAAGTAGCCAATTCGATGGTCGAAGTAGCCAAAAAAAAATTCGAAAATCTAATTTTTTTTCCTCTATTCCTTCACTCGAGCTTAGTGAATGGGCCCCCAGAAGTTGACATTCCTCAAGTAACTCATATCAGTTGGAAACAGTAGACACTCAAGGCACTTCTAGAGACTTTAAAAGAACAGTTCAGTGTAGAAATAAAACTGGGTAAATAGATAAATACTTATGTATACATACTTAAATACTAAATAACATACAAAAATGTAATGTATAAAAGCTGGAGTTGAAGGATATCTAATGTACACTACTCCTCTTTTTTAGCGATCTATCCTCTTTGCCAGTGGCATAACTAGAGTGCTCCGGGCCCCCCTGCAAAAAAACCTTTGAAGGGGCACCACACACTCCGATGCCCATCCTCACACCCCACCCACTTCCCACCCTGACTCCGACCACGTCCCGACTACAACCACATCCAAACTCCAACCACGTTCCAACTCCAACCACGTTCCAACTCCGACCACGTCCCTTCCCCTTTCTACAAAAGGCAAAAACCATGGATCCAAAAAGTCCTAAATACAGACAGTGAACTTTGCTAACCTGGGCTAAGATGAATTACAGTATGTTAAATTCAGCCATTAGCTAAATCAGGAAATATTACTAATATACTATAGTTGAACAGAAGCAAATAACTTTTATTCATGGATTATTAAGATTTTTTGTTCAATAATATGTATTGTATTTTTACATTGGACAGTGGAAGAAAATGTGGATTCACTGGAGGATACCTAACATATTGGCACCTGCCAGCAAATCAGGTTTCCCAGGTCCTTTAAATCTGCCATTTAATCAGAACCGATTTGACTGCTTTAAGAAAATTCAATCCTTTTCTATTATATGGATGTTAAAGCTCATCTTAAACCCTATCATTTTGGTAAATCCACAAAAGGTACTGAGTTAAATTTAAGGCAACACACTTTTATGGCAAACATTCCAAATTTTGAGACTTCTGTTTTATGATAAGCAAATCCAAGCTGCTCTTCTTATGCTATACTAGGCCGGATTGAAGAATTCTGTGGATGTCGATAACATGTGAAGATGAAATTCTGAGTTTGGCTTTGATGTTTATTCAAGAGGAATTGTGTTATGTAAATGAGTAATATCTGGAACAATGCAGTGTTCATTGAAGTTAGATGCATAGCCATAAATCAACTATGTATTATGTAGATAAAGTAAACTGCCAACTATACATCATGGCTGCCAACACGCTTGATTGGTTTAAGGTAAACTGAATATTCCTAATATTTATTCCCTCATTACCCCTAGTTTTTTAATCCATCTTCTGTTAATACTTATATTGTACATTAACAACTGAAGGTCGGATCCAATACCAATTCAGATTTGGTAATTTATACTTAATTTTTAACATAAATACAAGATAAACACCACATAATGACAATTTACTGTGGAACATTTCGTGATAGAGGCATGGCCCTATCGCTGGCACTTCATAGACTCAATAATGATTTTGAATTATTTTTTTAAAAAATATTGAGTCTGTGTTGAACACTGGGTTGGCTGGGCTTCATCTAAGCATATGCAATCGCTAAGTGTATTGAATACTAACCTGGAATGGACAGTCAGGACGGGTGCATTTATTTGTGCCTCAAGCAACCTACTCCTTGTGGGGTCTATCATTTAAAACGTAAAGGGATTCTGTCTTGATTTTTTATGGTGTAGTTATTTGTAAATTAAACTGTTTACACTGCAAGGAATTCACTCTACAATATAAAAATTCATTCCTGAGCCAACAAGTGTATTTAGTTGTAATATTGGTGTGTAGGTGCATCTCAGGTCATTTTGCCTGGTCATGTGCTTTCAGAAAGAGCCAGCACTTTAGGATGGAACTGCTTTCTGGCAGGCTGTTGTTTCTCCTACTCAATGTAACTGAATGTGTCTCAGTGGGACCTGGATTTTACTATTGAGTGCTGTTCTTAGATCTACCAGGCAGCTGTTATCTTGTGTTAGGGAGATCACACAAGATAACTGCTATCTGCGGTGATATCACTTTAACTTGCAGTACAGCAGTCAAGAGTGACTGAAGTTTATCAGAGCACAAGTCACATGACTGGGGGCAGCTGGAAAACTCACAATATGTCTAGCCCGATTTCAAAATTAAATTAAATATAAAAAAATCTGTTTTCTCTTTTGAGAAACGGATTTCAGTGCAGAATTCTGCTGGCGCTGCACTATTAACTGATGCATTTTTTTTAAAAAAAGATTCCATGACAGTATCCCTTTTACATTCAAGTTTTCTGTTATGCTATAATACCCAGTTCCTTTTCTTGAGTCAGTGAATGCCGGAGGCTGCAGGTCACCCAAAAATATTTCTGGCAGGATCTCTATGACTTGGACCTACATAAGAGTTTCAGTGATTCCCTTCTAGAATATTCCTCAGCCAGCACAACCCACGCAGACAAAGAAACCTTTACCGGCCCTTTCTATTAGCAAGTCATTGGGATGGAAGAATCTGAAGCAGATATATTCCTCTTCCTCCAGACCATTATGCATTTTCCCGTTTCTTAAATAATGCATTTATTATAGACAAGCAGACCTGAGCAAACCGGTATTATTGGACAAGCTTCTGAATTAATTTCCACTTTGAAAGCTACAAGATGAAAATCCGAACTGTGTGATAAATTAAGCTGCCAAATGAAATGGATTAGCGATCAGTGAAATTGCCTGATAGGCTGTCAGATCCATTTCAGATTAGAATTCATTCTTTCCCCACCTGTTCATTAAGAGCCAAGTTCAAGGCAACGTCAGTGACTGATTGCTCGTTAACAAGCTGTTTATATGGGGAGTGTTGCTGGCCCAGTCAACACATCTATATTCACACATTTATTTAGGGCTAACTCTAATGTAATGTATTCTGCACACATTCCTCAAATGCAAAATAAACATCTCTTCCTCCCGAAGTTTCATTTTAAGAACGACAAAGAGGAGATAAGTCTTAAAAAATTAAAATTTAGTAACGTTAGATTGTGCTTCCAACCCCTGAACATCACGATGGATAAAACCACAAAAAAAAAAAAAAACATGAAAACATAAAAAAATTTGAAAAACAAAATCATCAGCAAAATGTGCAGAAATGATGTGAGCAGAAGGCTACACTTGCAGGTTCTCAAATAAAGCTGAGTGGAGTGTCTATTAACCTGTGTGCCAATGCTCTCAATATCTCCCTAGACTTACAGCGATACAACTCTTGTTTGGCAAGACAGACTATTCTTTAGATTTAAAATATACTTGGGCAGACATAATTTGCCAGTACACCATATAGACAGAGATAGACAGTGTGTTTGTGTGTAAAGGTATGGAATCTGTTATCCGGAAATCTATTATCCTGAAAACTCAGAATTATGGAAATTTCATCTCCTGTAGACTCCATCATAATGAAATAGTCCAATTTTTTAAAATTACTTCCTTTTTCCCTGTAATAATAAAACAGTACCTTGAACTTAATCCTACCAAATATATAATTAATCCTTATTGATTATTACATGATTTTCTAGTAGACAAGGTATTAAATACAGAAAGATCTGTTATTCTGGATTCTGGATAACAGGTCCCATACATGTACTTACTTTTTTTTTTAAAGGGCCAATTACTATAATAAAATAAATATAAAAGGCTTAAAGGACTACTAATATAACATTTTTTATTTTACTAGATATACCGGTTTCTATCCAGAGTCGTAGACCAGGGCTGGAAAACTGAAGCATAGCACTCCAAGGGAGTTCTTTGGCCCCTTACCTTCTCAAGAGTTTAACAGACTTCCCATATCAATCGTTTTAATATTTTACCCCCTGTGGGAATTCAGTCAAATGGCAACCTTACAGTGTTTAACAAAAGTAACAGAAACCAAAACAGCCTGTCCCACTGGCAGTCTGGCCACACAGTTAAAGGAGAAACAAACCCCTTATTAAAAAAAAACCCTACCCCACATAGACCACCCTCCCCCCCAGCCTAGCTGCTACCACGGGCAAATGCCCCTAACTTTTTACATACCTCTCTGTGCAGATTCAGAAATCGGGCAGCCATCTTCTGCGTCTTCGGTAATCTGAGAATGAGACCAGTTGGAGCAATTCCCGGTTCGCGAGAACTGAGCATGCACAACTAATTTAAGGAAATTGCTGAAGCGCCAGAAAAAAAGCACAAAGACCAGGAAGATGACTGTCGTGAATTTCCGATCCCTGAATCTGCACCGAGGGGTAAGTAAAAAGTTAAGAGCATTTGCCCGGAGTAGCAGCTAGGCTGGGGGAGGAGGGAGGGGGTCTACATAGGGTAGGGGGGTCTACGTAGGGTAGTGTTTTTTGTAATAGCAAAGTCTTAGCCCTACTTAGGGTAGTTAGTCCATATATCCATTTACAGCCTTGATTCCTCACTTTGCATGCACCTCACATACTCATACTTACTGCTTTCTCTGGGCAGAGTGCTCCCCCAGGTGGTTAGTCGTCACTTACAGCACCTGTGCTAGTTGATGTACAGACAGCTTCTGATATTTTATTTATATGCTGGGTCTCATAAAGCAATCTGGGAGATATGTACCTTCCCTCGAGTGTTTTTCCAGACACTGTGCCACACCACAAACATTGGAGAGTCCTACAAGACTCATTCTTCATGACCTCTTTTTGGCAGAGAGCCCATAACACTCCGCACTGCACTAAGATACATTTTAGACAATTAAGGATAAGCAAAGATACCATTGTAACAATTTAAGAGAAGCAAGTCTCTTGGGGAACTGTGACAATTTAACCTTCACTACCAAAACTGAACACAATTCTGGGAGTTTTAGGGTCATGTTTTATGTGTTATAACTTCATAACCTACCAAATTAGGTAAAAATTAACATGGTACAGGTATGGGACCTGTTATGGGACCTGTTATCCAGATTGCTCGGGACCTGGGGTTTTCTGGATAAGGGATCTTTCCGTAATTTGGATCGTCATGCCTTAAGTCTACTAAAAATTAATTTAAACATTAAATAAACCCAATAGGCTGGTTTTGCTTCCAATAAGGATTAATTATATCTTAGTTGGGATCAAGTACAAGTGACTGTTTTATTATTACAGAGAAATCATTTTGAAAAATTTGGACTATTTGGATAAAATGGAGTCTATGGGAGACAGCCATTCCGTAATTCAGAGCTTTCTGGATATCGGGTTTCCAGATAAGGGATCCTATACCTGTAATAAGAGGGAGTGGACATAAAATAGGTGTGGCCAAAAATCACTGGCTTCTACTCTGCATGGCTTTGGGCCGGCATTTGCACTGGATTTCTGGGTCGCAGGTGGGTTTGAGCTGAGCTCCCCCACACAAACAAAACACCTTGCTCTCCCCAGCTTCCACTTCCAGCAGCCTCAATCTATAGATGTGCGCCTCCACCACCTCCTTTTTTGACATCTCAGAGATAGGGTGGGGCTGGCCTATAAATAGAGGCGCCTTGCCGACTCAAATTGGGCATGGGTATGGAGCATTGTAGTTGTAGTAGGCAGGTACCAATTCAGAACATCCAATGGTAGAACCCAGGAGCCCAACATTTAAATAATACAAAAAGTTTTTATTTTTACATGTATAAAAGATAAAAGCCTTAGTCATAGTCTATTATTAAAAACTTTTTGTATAATTTAAACTTTAAACAACTAAAATGTTCCTGATTGACTCCACTGTGAAGGTCTGGGGCATGAGCAACAGGACCCAACATTGACTGTGCTAAGCTTATATATTTCTCCAGGATATTTGTAGGACAGGTAGTGTAAACTAAAAATACTGGAAAGGGATACATGGGAATTATTATGGTTATCAGCTATGCTTCAGAGTATTAATAGAAAACAATATTTTGCATTTGATGATAGTGATGAGGAAATTTGTTGCCAAGTGCAAATTTTTTTTTTGTGAAACTGTGGCAAATAGTTGCAAATTTGCAGAGAAAAACTTCCCATAAGAAAAAACACTCTTTGATTTTAATGCATTTGGACAAAAAAAGCTGCCATAAGAAAAAACACTGACTTTAATGCATTTGAAGCGAGAAAAATTGTTGTGTGCGCATAAAAATTTTTAACGCCCACTGACTTCCATTTAACTTTTTTGAATTTTTCGCCGAAACGGGACTGATTCGCCAATCATTATTTGTTGATTTTAATGATGATTAATTGCTACTTAGCTGCTATGGGTTACAAGCCTGTAGGCAAATGCCTTTCTAAATGGCTGTTCACAGAATTCATGTTGAAATATCAGCCGCAAAGGGGGGGGGGCGTTAGTGTAAAGAGTAAATATCTGTAAACTTTTGTGATGAAATTTTAATATCGATATTATTTAGAATTTCTTGCTATTTGCATTTACTGTATTTAGTTTTGTATTTCTTTTTAGAACTCCCTGTTCTATCACTTTAAATTATATTTAAAAAAAAAAAAAAACCAAACAAACCAAAATGTTCCGTTTTAATAACGCTTCTGAAGCAGGAAATACACAACTTAATTTAAATCTCAATTTGATACTGCCTGTTTTTATTTTTTCCAATATTTGCTGTTAGAAAGGATGGGTATTTTTCATAGCGATGCTTGATGCAATGACTAAGCCCATATTCAGCTGCAGTGTTGACAGAAGCGTTTAATTCCTGCATATTAAAAAGGAAGGTCGGTGCATATTCCTGCAATGCAGCGCTCAATGACAAATAAACTGACAAACAGACTTATTAACTTAGCTCTCACTCTTGAATTAGAATAAAAAGGGAGCAGGTGTAAATGTCAACAGAATTGTGAGAAAACAAAAGAGATTATGCAGCTTAATCATTTACAGAGCCAAGAAATTACTTCTACATTTACAAGATATTCTATCATTTTAGTGGAAGAAATAGAGCCGAGCACGATCTTCATTCAGTCTTTGGTTATATTTGTGCAGCTTGTACTAAACATATATACAGTATATACAGGTATGGGACCTGTTATCCAGAATGCCAGGAACCTGTGGCTTCCAATAACTGATCTTTCCGTAATTTGGATCTTCATACCTTAAGTCTTCTAGAAAATCGGGTAAGCATTAAATACACCCAATAGGCTGGTTTTGCTTCCAATAAGGAGTAAATTATATCTTTACTGTTTTATTATTACAAATAAACATTTATTGAAAAATCTGGATTATTTGGATAAAATGTAATCTATGGGAGATGCCTTTTCTGTAATTCAGAGCTTTCTGGATAATGGGGTTCTGGATAACGGAACCCATACCGGAGTATCTCTTGATTAGCCTAGGTTAGTAATTTTTTTCCTCCAAAATGGGAAATCTTTGTCCACGGTTAGATTCTCCATTTGTCTTTCATTTTCTTTCCTTTATTTAGGAGCAGACTCTTGCTCCCATACCATCTCATCAGGGGGTATTTAGAGAAATATAATGTATGGACCCACAGGGTTAAGTCCCCATATGGTCTGGAAATCTCCACATGGTTGCAAATCCCCTGCTGTGGCCAGCTAAGTGTTGGACCTAAATTGGATAAGGGAGGGGTAGTGAATCCTTTGTCCCTAATGCAGTGAGCCCTGGCAGATTCCATATTTGGCCAAAAGGTGTCACTGTTGTGTAATTTCTTCATATAGCTGAGCTGCCATGTGCTCAGGATCAGTCTACTTTCAGTTTCACTTCAGGAAGGAGTGATTTGTTCCAGCTAGGTCTCTTGTAGCAACAGGCCCCAGGCTAGGGAGAGAAACCACATAGGTGGCCATTCCCTTGGTGGGCTCGGGGATAACAGGACCCCAATAATCGTGAGAGAGATCTACCAGAGAAAGATGCCTGGAGATGGATTCCAGTGAAAGAGGCTTGGATGAGTGTTTGAGTTGGCCTGAAGATTTCTGTGAGACACTGTGGATCCTGTATCAGTTCTGTATGATCCCTGAGGAAAGGGTATTGAAGGATCCCAGCATGTGTGCCCTGTGTGAGGACAGGTCTTGTCTGTGTACCTGCCACATGGGAGCAACTACCTCTGTCTATCAGGAGAGGTATTTGAGCAGATAGTGCTACCTGGGATAAAGAGCTCTTGGGATTGGGACTGTGTTTGTCCAGCATGAGTGGAGTATGGGACTGTGCCTGGTAAGGATCTTCATATCTTAAGTGTACTAAAAAAAAATCATTAAAAGATTAATTTCACCCAATAGGATTGTTTTGTGCCGAATAAAGATCACATACATCTTCGTTAGGATCAAGTGCCAGGTACAGTTTTAATATTACAGAACAAAGAGAAATATGTTTTTTTGAATTACTTTATTGAAATGGAGTCTATGAAAGATGGTCTTCCCATAATTTAGGGTTTTCTGGATAACAGGTTTCTGGATTCTAGATCCTATAACTTTGTCTTTTTAAATGGAAAAATGGCATATCTGAGATTACCTCAAAGATGTGTCCAACCTGTAGCCTCTGCCTTACACATCCATCTAACCTTGGGCAACCAGAGGCTGAGAGTTGCAGACTATCAGCAGTTGGAGCCCTTCAAGATGGATTTTCTACCTTTCCCTGCATTTTACAGTGATATAGTAATTGTAGCATACAATGCGTAATACAAACAAATTTAACGGGGATCTAAACGCAAAAAATGAACTGTTGTAAACTTACTCAGGGTGCTTCTCTCACCACCTATTTTTTGTCGTTTCTAATATATTTGCATTTTTAGACTACTAATACCATGGTTTTGAGCTTAACTGACAGTCAGCCGTTAACCGTAGGGTTAACTAAATTCCAGAAGTGCATGGACAGTGGATAGACAGATCACTGGGGCTCATTTTTGAACACTGGGAAAACTTATACCTGGTCAGTAACCAATGGTAATAAATTAAAAGTTTGTTATTGTATATTGTTCTACCTGCATTTGGCTGAAATCACCGATTGGCTACTGCCTAAGTTCAAATTTGCCCATTTTCGATAATTAAACCTCACTGAGACTTTGATTACAATAAAAAGCTGTTGTGCTGAAAGCCTGGTATTAGCAATCTAAAACTGTCTAAAATAATTAATGTCTAATAAAGCATTAAAATCAGAAAAATTCATGTACATTTCAAAAGTGCTCAGAGGATTACTCTGAACATCATAATATGTTAATATCAATTTTGCAAGACCTCTGGGACATTTGCTATTTGCAATATAATGTACATGTATAGGATCTGTTATCTGAAAACCTGTTATCCAGAAAGCTCTGAAGGAAGGTCATCTCCCATAGACTCAATTTTAATTATTTTTTTTTTTTAAATTGACTGTTTATTTTCTGTAATAATAAAATAGCATCTTAATTAATGTTTAAATTATTTTTGCTAGATTTAAGGTATGGAGTACCAAATTATGGAAACGTTCCTTATGCAGGAAACACCAGGTCCCAAGCATTCTGGATAACAGGTCTTATCCCTGTATAATATTACATTGTCAAATTAAATTTTTAGTCTTATAATCAGAATTCATTCAGTTTTATCCACGTATTCAAGTTATGGAGGGGATCCCAATTTACCTTTAGTGCAGGATATAGCTCTGATCATCAGAAGACCACTATTACAATATATCTTCAGACTTCTACCAGTAGGTTCAGCTACGGTTTATAGCAATATGCCCAGTCAAGAATATATCGGTCTCTCTGAAAATCTGGATTAAAATGATCATTTCCTATAAACATAAAATAAACCGGAGAAAAAACTCAAATGTGGCATGGAAAGTGTTTTCCGCACATGACAACAGAAACGTTAAATAGACGGAGTTCATCATATTGACGTTTTGAAGAAAAACGGACAATCGAAAGATGCTCATTTCTAATGTGTTAGCATCCCTGCTTGTCAAATATTATAGTGCTCCGTGAATCCCATACAGATTTCCATTGATATGTGAAGCCAGTAATGTGTGATTGCTTCCGCATTCAAATACAAACATCAGAAAATAAATAATGCCTGCATTAAAACAGAAAGATTCACAAGTAAATTAGTCTGTTTAGTTCATTAAAGAAAATGTAAACCCTCAAAACAAATGAATGTGTCACCACCGGCACCCAATACCAGAACAAGTGCCAAGCACCCTGGTCTCGGCTCGGCTTCACCAGTAGTGTGACCACCGTTGGGCTTCGGGAGGAGCCCTCAGCTTACTTGGGTGCCACCTGGACTTAACGAGAGGTACAAGGTGAGATGTTCTGGCTGGCAAAGGGGCACTACCGGATAGCAAGAGTCTTTAGGCAGAAGGTCAAGGTACAAGGTGTATGGACAGACCGGGTCAGGTCAGTCAGATAACAGAATTGTCAGGCAGGTAAGGGATCAAAACCAGGTAATCAGACAGACTGGATAAGGCAGAAGGAGTTGTCATTAGGCAGGCAAAGGGTCAAAACCGGGTAATCAGATAAACAGGATCAGGCAGGCCCGGTAGTCAATAAACAGGCAGGATCAGGATACAGAGGTCAGAATAGTCAGGAACAGGCTGGGTCAAACACAGATAGAACAATCAGGATAGTAATTCAGAAACAAGTAGCACAAGGCTCAGGAAACCTCAGGATATGATCCTATATTGGGCACTGGCTACAGATCTGAATGGGCATTGAATAGGGTCCCAATTCGCGTCAAAACGTGCGCAAATTTGCGCCATTGCACACGCCCTAGGAAACCCAAAATGGCGCCGGCAAGGAGAGGACAGGAGCGGCACAGCGGGCATCCACGCCAAGGACGCGGTGTGGACCCCGCTGCCCACTAGACCACCAGGGTAGGTTCTTACAGAATGTGCCATTGCCCAGTGCACCCTTCTTTTTGCAATTTACATTAATATTATTTTCTAGTTTTTAAGATACTAGCAGTTTTACTTACTACTTTCTGTTGACTCGCCACAGTCGGCTGAACGTAATACAGATTTGGTCAAAAACACTTGGTTTGGCAGAATCTCAGTAAGAGCCCTAAAGATGACTGTTCTACCAAAGTTTTCAATATCTTTTTGAGACTTTACTTATACTAGTGTCCTCTTAAACCCTTAAAGATATTCAAACACTGTGTCATGATTTTATTTGTATCAGTCGTAGACATAGTATTTCCAAAAAGGTTTTAACCCTACCGTATAGGCTGGGAGGACTTGGGGTTCCTTCTTTTAGCAGATATTATGAAGCGGCCCATCTTAGACAGCTTCTAGCGGGGGACCAGCTGGCAATCTACTACTAAATGGGGCCTGGAACTACACAATGCGTCTTCTTGAGATCCGACACGCTGAGAGGAAGCGCATGTGTGGAGACAGATGCGGTGAATATAAGGTAAGTTGGATGCGAACGCTGCACGCTGTGTCTTCATCCGACAGTCGTGTGATGTCAGATGCACGCAGCGACAAGGTCTGACATTTCTATTGCTTACCTTATAATTGTCACATCCGTCTCCTCGCATTCGCTTCCTCTCAGCGATCTCCAGAACACGCATCATGTGGTTCAGCCCTTAAAGACTTGGCTCCTCCAAGGGCCTAATTACAAATGTGTACGCCGCTTTGCATGACAAACTATTTAACAAGCCTCTGGAAAAACTGAGAGAAAAATGGGAAGTGGAGTTGTGGCCCATAGATGATGATGAATGGGATGAGCTTCTGGAATCCCCGTCTCGGGCCTCTCTTAATTACAGAGACAGGATGTTACAAATATTTTTTGTGCATATGGCATATTATACACCTGATAAATTGCATAGAATTTTCCCGGGGACCTCAATGCCCCAGGTGTCACTCTGAGAATGCTACATTGCTTCACATGGTTTGGGATTGTTCTGCTTTAACTTTGTACTGGACCAAAATCCTAGATAAATTAGATTCAGTTTTGGAGGGGGAAATTCCTTGAATGTCCCGAGCATGCTTGTTGTATGTTGGATTAAAGGAGCACCACACTCAATATCAATGCATATTACCTAGTGAATGTTTATATATTGGGAAAAAGTTGATAACCAGGAAATGGAAGGATCATTTACCTCCCACCTATGCGCAATGGCTTTCTGAAGTTAATCATTTAAATGCACTAGAAAATCTGATATATAAGTCTAGAGGTTCTAATAAAAAATTCCAAAGAATTGAAGCCAATGGTCGGATTAGTCGGACTGTGAGTCTACGCAACATCAATTTTTTTAAGGGAAAGGTAGAGTTTTTCTATACTGGACAAGTAAAGTCAAATGGTATTACACTTCATGTTAAAGGACAAGGAAAGTCTATAATAGAATAAGGCTAGAAATGTTGTATTTTGTATACTAAACATAAACATGAACTTACTGTACCACAAGTCTAATCAAACAAATAATTTATGCTTTCAAAGTTGGCTACAGGGGGTCACTATCTTATAACTTTGTTATACTGTACATCTTTGCAAGACACATGCTCAGTGTGGTCTGGGCTGCTTAGGGATCGTCATAAACAAAGCTGCTTGAGTTCTGCATGGCTGGGAAGTAAGGCGGGGGCTCCCCCTGCTGTTCATAAGTATGATTGTTTCCCTGCAGAGCAGTTAGGGACCGTCTGACAATTCCTATCCACAGCAGTAAATGAAGGGATAATTTCACTGCATACAGTCAGGTTTATTATAAAAACAGTACACATTTTTTAATTAAAGTATATTGGAGATAGGTTTCTTTTTCATTAAAGAAAGTAAACATTTGATTTTATTGTTTTGCCTTTCCTTGTCCTTTTATTATGAAAGGATATACTAGCTGTATACTGTATTTACACTTTGCTTATATTTCTTGTAAATTGTGGTTTATACATTGTAACATGCTGCACGTGTTAATGGCTGTGACTTATTTGTTCTGATTTTGAATAAATTTGCCTGAGTTAAAAAAATTCCCACTGCTACGCGCCTCTCATTTGCAAAGAAGTGGAAAACTCCCAATCCTGTAAACTCCAACAAGGCATTTGAATCAGGAATAGCTACAATCCATAACAATACTCAACATTTATTAGATGTATGGACACCCTGGGAACTATTGGACTTAGATAGCCGAGTAGTCTCATGGCTTATTAGCTCTCCCTATCTTGGTTACCCACCTAGAACCCTGTATTGGTCCATTAACCCATTTTTTTCTTTTATATTGTTAATCTTTCTCTTTTTGGTATTATAATTGTTTATTTGTGCATTGGTTGACTGTAAAGTAAGATGCTCAGGACAAGGGTGAGATTCGATATGTCTATCTCCTTTCCAGCGGAATAACCGTAAAACTATTTATGGTTACTCAATTGGCATAGCTTTGTATTTTGTATAGCATAGCTGGCATCAATCATATTTGCGACTCACTCATTGTAAAACAACCACAACCTTTTCTATAAAATATAATCTACAAAAAAAAAAAAAAGAATTAGCCATTCTATAACATACTAAAAGTTACCTTAAAGCCGAACCAACCCTTTAAATCCAGCGTGATGAGTGCAGACTTAGGACGAACGAAATTCCAAATATTTGCATTTGGCAATTTAACAAATTCATGGCAAGATTTGGTGAAATACCAAACTGAATTTCTAATTTGCATATTTACATTTGAGTAAAAACATTTTTGTTAAAAAAACAAAAGCACAACATGAAAAAAACTGATACTTTTAAATCCAGTACTTAAAATTCACATTAAAATGATGGCATTTGGACCATTGCTAGTGCATATTTGTAACCATTTACCTTCCTAGACGCAGCAAGAATCTAAATATAGTTTAAAGGAGAAGGAAAGCTACCAAGTCAGTTCATTGACAATAGATTAGCCACAATAGTGCAAACTAGAATGCCATTTATATTCTGTAGAGTAAACAGTTCTAGACACTGTCTCTTTTTGTTTAGGATAGCAGCTGTCATATTAGCTTGGTGTGACCACTGCTGCCTGCTGATCCGTGAAAGTGCGCACAATATTGGATTCTATTGACTGTCGTGTCTTCCAAAGCTGCACCGGGGCCAGGGACTTCAAGCGAGTGACCTGCATATATTGAATGCCTTCTGAACATAAATTGAATAAGCAAAAGGCCCGGGACATCTGCACCTGGGCCTACCCAGTTACAGGGTGAGCGGTGGCAACAATTAGCCCAATTAAATCAACTTCACAGAGTTTGAGTGCAACCAATTTTTTAGTTGTATGGTTTATGGGACATCACTTGCTGCCTGAGTCTCTCCCATGTCACTCATAGCTCTGGGCTCAGATTACAGCAGAGAAGGGAGGGAAGATGAGCAAACTGAGCATGCTCAAGCCCTAGCCCTGGAGGTTTAAGCTGAAAACAGTTAGTCTGATACAGAAGCCCATGAGTACACAATAGAAGGAAAGAAATGTGCTGTTTCTTTTGACAGAGGACTCAGATAAGCATTACTTTGAGGGGTTACTGGTGTATTTATATAGACCTTTCTGATAAAGCTTACTTACTTTTAGCCTTTCCTTCTCCTTTAAAAAGGGTGAAACACTAATGAACAACAAATCCGTGATCTAAACCTCACACTTCTAGTTACTCGATAAGGCAGAATTCATATGTATAAGTTCAAAGAGGGACTTCCCATAATAATACAAGAACTAATGTCGGCCACTAACCTCTATCGGCAGTTCAAACGGGTGGGAAAAAAAAAAACCCAAGACACCAGCAAGCCATTCGGCTATTCAATGCATGAGATCAAGAACATTCGCTCGCAGCGTTCCCACTGCCTTAGATGCTGCAATATCTTCCAGAGAAGAATCATGAATCATTAAACTAAAAAGGACAGAACCGTGCAATTACACAACTGGGGTAGAATGAATCGGAATCTTTTGGCAAATGCTGACTTAAAATAAAAACAAAGTAAAGAGCAGAAAAGACATAACAAGGGGAAATCTTAGAAATGCCGATGCTGAGGAGAAAATGTTTTGTACGCAGACATTCCATTCTTCAGGTGGGATAATAGCAGAGATAATGATTGTATCACAACGTCTTGCCTCACAACGCTATAAAATATAAATAGGCAGCGACTCACCAGCGTTTACGATGGCGTCCACTTCCAGCTGGGTGATGTCCCCTTTGTAAAGCGACACTTTTTCACACAAGCTGTTCTTCATCTGAATTTCTTCCGAGCTTTCATCTAGGGAACAAGAAAATACGTTTTCAGTTCCAGCATCGTTACGTTAAAGTCATATATATCTGGGTCACCCCATAGACTATATGGACGAAACTAGGACAATTTATTTGGACAAAAAAGATCTAAACCGAACATTTTGGAAATAGAAAAAAGATTAGCCACACAGAGTGCGGCAAAATTTTGACCACGCCCATTTTTGTGGCCACACCCCTTAATTACCATGTTCATTTTACAAAATTTTGCAATGTAAGCGATAATGTAGGGGGCGCTGTGGAGGCCGATGAGAAAAGGGTGAGTCTTTCAGGCAGGGACTGGTTGTGCACACAAGGAACTGAACGGCAGGACAAGAAGAAGGAGACGAGGATGTAGAATCAGAACTGGACCGAATGAAGAGGGCGATGAGTCAGAACAGGAGCAGACTGGAAGAATGGGATAGGACGGTGCAGGCGTAGATCAGGAGCAGACTGGATAACAAAAGGACTGGATAGCAGGAAAGGGAAAGATAAGGGTCAGGCTTGGTAAACAATATTCAGACAGGAGAAGGAAAGAAAGGGTAAAGTGCAAGGTAAGGTCAAGGCCGGGTCAGGATTGGAGGGAGGAACAGATCAACATACAGAATAGCAAAGAAAATAAATCAGGGCAAGGTCAAGGAAAGGATAAAGCAAGGCAAGATAAAGGTCAAAGCAGGACTGGAACCGAAGCAGGAACAGGCAATGCAAGGTTTAAAGCAAGACAGGATAAGAGCAAGGCAAGGTAACAAGGTAAGGATCAGGGAAAGGCAAGACAAGGCAGAGAAGGGTTCAGGCAAGACAAGACAGAAAAGGAAGCTGGCTAGAGCAGGAACCTTAGCTGGGGCGATGCCACAGTGCTATTTTAGGTAATGCTCAGGCAAGAAGTGTGAGGTGGGTCGGCCTTAAATAGGGCTGACTCCAAACCACCAATCAGGCTGCTGCTTGGCTAAGGCTGCAAAGACCAGGTATTAGAGCAATCCTGTAGGCTGCTCACCTGGCACAATGGTTAAAGCTAATGAAGGTGAATTGCCCTTTAAGGTGCAAGTCACAGTTTCCCCCAAGAGACCTGCTTATCGTAAATTGTTACAATTGTTTATTTGCTTATCTTAAATTGCACTGCCACTTATTCTGCCAAAAGCCAATTACGTTTTAGAAACATTGTATCTTTTTCTGGGACTGCGGGTTGAGCTGTCAAAGTCGAGACTGTCTCGCGAAAAAAGGGACAGTTGGGAGGTATGTCTCAACAACCCTCTCTTAAGTCGCTTCTCCTCCCTGACAGTCCGCACAGCCTTCTAACTATTCACCTTAAAGGAGAACTTAAGCCTAACTAAAGAAGTAGCTAGAAATGTTGTACATAATGTTTTTTGCTTCTGTACCAGCCCAAGGCTGAACTGGACACCCGTGGAATGAACTGGAATACCAGCTATGAGATCAGTGGTCAACCTCACTAATGCAGTTGGGGCTAAATTGAAGCAAATCCCAACACAATATTCCAACATCCAGTCTAAACCCATCCCAGCAAAGCAGAAGCAGTTATAGAAGCAACGGGCAACCTAACTTCATATTAAAAACCAAGGTTTCAAAATGAAATGTTGGACAGTGTGGTGTCCACATAATTTTGGTCACATACCCCCATAAAATAAAATTCGACCCTTAATAAATCTGCCCATAATGTCCTTGCCATGAAAAAGACAGAAACACCCATCTGAAGATGGGGGGGGGGTTACAAAAATCAGAGATGTCCAAACTGGTGCATGCTGACATATTGTTCAGCAACTCCCAGCATACCCATCCTCTCCACAACCACTTGTTTTTAAAGTTCCTTTATAAGTGCAGGCAGTTCAGTAACTGAAGTGTGCAGTAATAGTGCAAGTGCAAATGTAAAAGTGCAAAACCAAAACGTACAAGAAAGTTGCCTTTTGTAAATTCCTAGACTTCTCATTCTGCCACAATGAAGCATTGATGGGTGCCTAGCCCTCTTGTATGGTCTACTGCATGGACCCCCAACCTTTTTTTATGCAACAAAAACTTGCCAAAAACCATGAATTCAAAAATAAAGCACCTGATTTGAGGCCACTGGGAGCAACATCCAAGGGGTTGGTGAGTAACATGTTGTCCATTGGTCAATGGTTGGGGATCACTGCTCTGTTGTATTTGTCAAAGGAACAAGACTATTGTGTTTTTAGGGTACACTGCAAATGTAAGATTGTAAGCTCCTTTAGACAGGGCCCGCTACCTCTTGTATTAGTTATTGGTTGTTTTGTAGGCTTTTGTAATGTCCAAAGTATACACCCATGTATCGGGCAGAATAAGTTGGCGTTTTATAAATACATGTTAATAATAAAAGTAGCCAAGGCCAAATGCCCCAAATTTTAGTAGCCTAAAATGTTGCATCAGCAAAAATATTATCAAACCAAAACATGATGGATAAATAAGGATTAGTTAGACTAAGAAAAAAATATCTGTAAGACTGGCCGGGAGCTCTTCCCCTCTGCTTAACTCCCGGCGAGCCTCGATGCATGTGTCTTTGCACAGGCGCGCACTTCCGTATAGGAGAAATTGACACTGGCGTGTGACGCCATGCGCCTGCGTCGTGACCCTGAGTGTTATGATGTCATCTCTCTGCGTCGGTTTTTTCGTCTTTGGCGCCTATGTTCTTTTTAAAGCCTGTTCCCCCATTCTGTGAGTGCCCAAGCTAGGCTTCAGTTTTCTGTTCCAGCTCAAACATTTGATTTTTTTACTCCTGCCTGACTCTCATTTATGATACCTGCCGCCAGCCCTTGATTCTTCACCTGTTCTACTACGTCTTTTAAATCCTTGCCGGTACCTTGTTTACGGACTTATTTCTAAACTCCTCACTTCCTTGTTGGTTTTCCGCAGCAGAAAGCACGGGGCCCCAAAAGGGTGTCGGTGAACACCGGAGACCACAGCGTTAACCTGTGCAAGTGAGTGTACCCATCACTGGGCAAGGTTCTGATAACGAGATTGTTACAATATCATTATCATTGTAATAATAATAGAAAACCAATTGAGAGCAGGCACTCAATGTAGGCAAACTTCCACCAGGACAACAGTTCAAAATAAAAAATGTTTATTGTGTCCATCATTGTAATCATAAACCATAACTGCAAACATTACTTAAGTAAACGGAATTGGAGTATACCCAGAATTTGAGATTTATAACGGGAACTTTGTCTAGGAACACAGAGCACCTCTCAAAAAAAGTATGTTTTAGGTGGGGATCTGTAGTTCTCACTATAACCGAATCCTGCCAGCATAGGAGATTTAACTGGATCTTTTAACGATGGAATGGCTTCCAATAACCAAAAGAATAAAGGTTTTTTAAAGGCAGCTTTAAAAAAGGAGGTTCATTTAAAAAGAATATTATAATCTGCAGGAGAGCGCCCCACTACTGAGCCCCTTAGAGAACACAGATTTAACAAAGCAAATTCAGGGGGCAATTTAGATATAAACGGTCTACGAGAGTTGCAATGCTCCTCCATGCCTGGCTCATGTTGTGTAACGACCACGTTATCAGGAACGTTGTTCAGCGACAGTACCTTTGAACGCACAGGTGGACCCTGAGGTTTCCGGTGTTCACCGACGCCCTTTTGGGGCCCCGGGCTTTCTGCTGCGGAAGCCAACAAGGAAGTGCGTAAGAAGTCCGTAAGCGAGGTACCGGCAAGGATAAAAAGAAGACTTAGGGGCCGATTCATGAAGCTCGAGTGAAGGATTCGAATTAAAAAAACTTCGAATTTCGAAGTGTTTTTTGGGCTACTTCGACCATCGAATGGGCTACTTCGACCTTCGACTACTACTTTGACTTCGAATCGAACGATTCGAAGTAAAAATCGTTCGACTATTCGACCATTCGATAGTCGAAGTACTGTCTCTTTAAGAAAAACTTCGACCCCCTACTTCGGCAGCTAAAAGCTACCGAAGACAATGTTAGCCTATGGGGAAGGTCCCCATAGGCTTGCATGAGATTTTTTGATCGAAGGATATTCCTTCGATCGTTGGATTAAAATCCTTTGAATCGTTCGATTCGAAGGATTTAATCGTTCGATCGAATGAATAATCGTTCGATCGATAGATCGCAGGATTTGCGCTAAATCGTTCGACTTAGATATTCGAAGTCGAACGATTTTAGTTCCTAGTCGAATATGAAGGGTTAATTAACCCTCGATATTCGACCCATAGTGAATCGGCCCCATAGTCTAAGTCAGGCGAAGGGTTCAAGGCAGGAGGCAGAAATTGTAGTCAAGGGTCAGGCAGAAGTCAAAACAAGGAATTCAAAATCACAAATAAATGCTTCGTCAGGAACAGGAACACTAGAACCTGCTTGGGCACTCAAAAAATGGCGGACTGGTCCTTTAAGGAAGTTTTGGTGCAAAGATTCAAATTTGGCACCTCTTTGTGACGTCATGACGCTTGGCGTCAGACCAGCCGGAAGTGCGTGCCTGCAAACAGACCTTCTAAGAGAGATGCGCCGGGAGGTAAGAGAACATCGCAATCTCCCGGCGACGTTTCTGGTTATGATATTCTTCCTCCTATATCATGGGCCAGTTGAAGTGAATTCAATAAATAGCATGGGTTTTGCTCAGCTCTATATAAAACATAGAAAGCTATTCCCAGCAGACTTCATGGAAATGAGATGCACTCCATAGGGGTCATCAAGGCATGTTATTTATAGAATTGACATAATTGATACTTCATTAGTTCCTTCAGGAGTCTACTAAAATTACATTTCCCTGCATCCTTAAAGGGATACTGTCATGGGAATTTTTTTTTTTTTTTCAAAATGAATCAGTTAATAGTGCTGCTCCAGCAGAATTCTGCACTGAAATCCATTTCTCAAAAGAGCAAACAGATTTTTTTATATTCAATTTTGAAATCTGACATGGGGCTAGACATATTGTCAATTTCCCAGCTGTCCCAAGTCATGTGACTTGTGCTTTGATAAACTTCAGTCACTCTTTACTGCTGTACTGCAAGTTGGAGTGATATCACCCCCCTCCCTTTTCTCCCCCAGCAGCCTAACAACAGAACAATGGGAAGGTAACCAGATAACAGATCCCTAACACAAGATAACAGCTGCCTGGTAGATCTAAGAACAACACTCAATAGTAAAAACCCATGTCCCACTGAGACACGTTCAGTTACATTGAGAAGGAAAAACAGCAGCCTGCCAGAAAGCATTTCCCTCCTAAAGTGCAGGCACAAGTCACATGACTTGGGGCAGCTGGGAAATTGACAAAATGTCTAGCCCCATGTCAGATTTCAAAATAGAATATAAAAAAATCTGTTCTTTTGAGAAATGGATTTCAGTGCAGAATTCTGCTGGAGCAGCACTATTAACTGACGCGTTTTAAAAAAAAAACAAGTTTTCCGATGACAGTATCCCTTTAATGTAGGAGACAAGTGTTGTTGAGTAAGGAATATTCAGGATATGAACCTCTACCGGTGGCTAATTAACAGAACATCAAAATATCATCTTGTTGCTAGGGTCGGTGACCCTATTATACAGAAGAAGGTTTGTTTAAGGTTCACATTACCACTGTTATATTCCTACCTGCTTCAGATAATTTTTTCCATGTTCATTTTACAAAATTTGGCAGGTTATGAAAGTCTGAACACATTGCTGTGGTTTTTATGTGTTATTATAGTTTTGCTAATGAAGGTGAATTGCCCTTTAAGCTGCAAGGAACAGTTTCCCCAAGAGCCCGGCTTATCTTAAATTGTTACAATTGTTCTTTGTTTATCTTAAATTGTTACAATTGTTCTTTGTTTATCTTAAATTGTTACAATTGTATCTAAGTGCACCTGCCATGTATTCTGGGCTCTCTACCAAAAGCCAATTCAGTTAGAAATGTTGTATCTTTTCTGGCTGTTCACTGCAGGAGATCAAAGAAAAAGTCTGGACATTTCAGTAAAAATCCAGGAATGCGGGCTAAGTCAAAATCGGGACTGTCCAGCAAAAACAGGACAGTTGAGAGGTATGTAATAACTGTTAAAATAAATGTTCCTATTTGTTGGCTAAACACACTTACAGAATAACTATTAAGGGTATGGGACCTGTTATCCAAATGCTCAGGACCTGTGGTTTTCTGGATAGCGGATCCTTCTGTAATTTGGTACTAAATTATCTTTTTTCGGAATTCCCAAGCCTTGTATGCATTCAGATAATGTGGTATCAGTGACGGTGATGCACAGGGTTTGTTACATCCGCAATTCCAACAGAGGGAGCCCGAGGTATAAGAATGATTTCACTATAAACATTATTACTTTCAAATGGGAAAAGTGTCGGTGAATAATGAAGAAATATTGTACAGGTATGGGACCTGTTATCCAGAATGCTGGAGACCTGGGGGTTTCCAGATAACGGATCTTTCCGTAATTTGGGTCTTCATGCCTTACGTCTACTAGAAAATCATAAAAACATTAAATAAAGCCAATCGGCTGGTTTTGCCTCCAATAAGGATTAATTATATCTTATTTGGGATCAAGTACAAGCGACTGTTTTATTATTACACAGAAAAAGGAAATTATTTTTAAAAATTTGGATTATTTGGATAAAATGGAGTCTACGGAGACAGCCATTCCGTAATTCAGAGCTTTCTGGATATCGGGTTTCCGGATAAGGGATCCTATACCTGTATATTTTATTTTTTTTTATCTTTTATCTCTATGGGGTGAATTCAGAAAAGTGGAGAGAGCCCATTTCTGGAGTAAAAGTGGTAAACTGGTGTAAAATACTTTCTCCATATTCATAAACAGAAATCCACCTAAATTCCTACTCAACTGCCACTTTTTATATTTTAGTGAAAGAAAGAGTTTACAGACACTTTTCTGAATTTGTCTTTCAAACGACATAAAAATGGTGCAAAAATGACATTTTATAAATGGAGTAACACTCAGTATAACTCTTCCCCATGTGTCAGATCTATTCTAAAATAACTTGCTCTGCTTTGCTTCTCCCTAGGGATGCATCGAATCCACTATTTTGGATTCAGCTGAACCCCCGAACCCTTCGTGAAAGATTCGGCCGAATACCGAACGCTAATTTGCATATGCAAATTAGGGGTTGAAAGGGGAAAATATTTTTTACTTCCTTATTTTGTGACAAAAAGTCACACAATTTCCCTCCCCGCCCCTAATTTGCATATGCAAATTAGGATTCGGATTCGGTTCGGCCAGGCAGAAGGATTCGGCCAAATCCGAATCCTGCTGAAAAAGGCCGAATCCCGAACCCAATCCTGGATTCGGTGCATCCCTACTTCTCCCAAACCACAAAAAAATAAAAAAATAAAACCAATAGCAAATTGTCTCAGAAAATGACTCAGAATATTGGATCTTCATGACTTAAAGGGATGGTTCACCTTCAAATTAGTTTTAGAATGGCAAATTCTAAGCAACCTTTTTTTTTAATTGGTCTTCATTATTTATTTTTTATAGTTTTTAAATGAATTGCCTTCTTCTTCTTCTGATTCTCTCCAGCTTTCAAATGGGGGTCACTGACCCCATCTAAAAAACAAATACTCTCTAAGGCTACAAATGTATTGTTATTGCTACATTTATTGCTCATCTTTCTATTCTGGCCTCCTACTATTCATATTCCATTCTCTGATTTAAATCATACTATCCCTCTCTACATCATATTAGGGGGGAAATTTATCAAGGGTCAAATTTTGAGGGTTAATAAACCCTCGAAGTAAAATCCTTCTAATTCGAATATCAAATTCGAAGGATTTTATCGCAAATACTTCGATCGAACGACCGGATAAAAATCGTTCGATAAAACGATAAAATCCTTTGAATCGACCGATTCGAAGGATTTTAATCGATCCAATGATTTTTATTCGATCATAAAAAACTGAGAAAGAGGAAGGTCCCCTTAGGCTAACATTGAACCACGGTAGGGTTAAACTGCCGAAGTATGTAGTCGAAGTATTTTTTAAAGAGACAGTACTTCGACTATCGAATGGTCGAATAGTCGAACGATTCTTAGTTTGAATCGTTCGAAACGAAGTTGAAGTCAAAGGTCGTAGTAGCCTATTCGATGGTCGAAGTAACAAAAAAATACTTCGAAATGCGCAGTTTTTTTCATTTGAATCCTTCACTCAAGCTTAGTAAATATGCCCCTAAAAGTTAATTTAAAGTTGAAAACCCCCTTTAATCCTTATTGGGGGCAAAACTATCCTATTGGGTTTATTTTATGCTTAAATTATTTTTAAGCAGACAAAGTATAGAAAACGAATTATGGAAATATCCCTTATCTGGAAAAGCCCAGGCTAAAAGGTCCCATACCTGGAATGGCATTTCTTGTACAGGTATGGCAGACCCATTGTCCAGGAAGATCCAAATTACGGAAAGCCCGTCTCCAATAGACTCAATTTTAAGCAAATACAGTAAAATGATTTTCCTTTTTCTGTGTAATAATAAAACAGTCGCTTGTACTTGATCCCAATTAAGATATAATTAATCCTTACTGGAAGCAAAACCAGACCATTGGGTTTATTTCATGTTTATATGATTTTCTAGTAGACTTAAGGCATGAAGTTCCAAATTACGGAAAGATCCATTATCCGGAAAGCCCCAGGTCCTGAGCATTCTGGATAACAGGTCCCATACCTGTAGGGGCAAAATACAGATACAGAAATATTCCACGTTGCAGGTGATGCTTTATGGAGTTGCAGTTTGTGGATTTGTATTTATGTGATAACATTGTGATGTCCTAGTTCTATTTCGCAGAGTATTGTATGTGGACGGAGAAGTAATTTGTGTGGATTTTACACCTGTCGGCAATGGGATGGCTGGTCAGACAGGAGGGCGCTGGTTAACAGCATGGAACTCTAACAGAAAGCTTTAACATCTCATCCAAAGCAGCAGGAATTTAGAGAGAAAAAAAGAAAAAGATTTTTCATTATGACCCAGCGAGGCATTATATGTCTAGTCCTATTGTGCCACAAAGGGGTCCGGCAGTTACTTTAATCAACATGCTGAGGGTCCCTCTGGCAGAAAAGGAACATTTTGTTCACGGCCTCGGAACAAAACAACACTCTATGGGACTTCTGTCTTTGTCTTGTCTCATGTCTGAGAGTCACTCGTGCCTAATGAGAGTTAGATGACAAACTTTCCTGCCAGTCACATTGAATTTTGTCTTTGCCCTAAAAGATGTTTTTCACCTTCACAAGTTGAGCAAACCCGAAAATGCAATTAGGGGGGAAATAAACCCCTTAATGGCAGAGACACTTGGAAATTCGGGGAGATTAGTCGCCCGGCGACAAGTCACTAATCTCCACAAACTGCCTTCCTGTTGGCTAGAATCAAAATCGCCGGCGGGAGCACTCGGAGCACTTCATTTTCTGGTTACCTCGCGAGGAACCTCGGGTGACTTCGGAAAACGAAGCGCTCAGAGTGCCATCCCGTCGGCGATTTTGATTCTAGCCAACAGGAAGGCAATTTGGGGAGATTAGTCGCCCAAAGAAGAGGCGATTTGTCGACGGGCGACTAAATCTCCCCGAATCTCCACGTGTGTCTCTGCCCTAAAGGGGAATTAAAATCTAAAATAGAATAAAGCTAGAAATGCTGTATTTTGTATACTAAACATAAACATGAACTTACTGCACCACAAGCCTAATCAAACAAATGATTTATGCTTTCAAAGTTGGCCACAAGGGGTCACCATCTTGTAACTGTTAAAGGGCATATACAGGCAACAAAAATAAAATCCCATTTTTACTTTCTTTAATGAAAAAGAAACCTATCTCCAATATAGTTTAATAAAAAAATGTGTACCGTTTTTATAAGAAACCTGACTGTATGCAGTGAAATTCCCCCTTCATTTACTGCTGTGGATAGGAATTGTCAGACGGTCCCTAACTGCTCTGCAGGGAAACAATCATACTTATGAACAGCAGGGGGAGCCCCCGCCTTACTTCCCAGCCATGCAGAACTCAAGCAGCTTTGTTTGTTTCCCTGTAGAGCAGTCGGCGACTGTGTAGAGATTTGTATTGGATTTTATTTTTGTCTTTACATCCCCTTTACTGTTTCCAACTCCAGCTGCAGCGACAAAGATCATGGAGCCAGATTTAAACAGATAAACTGGGATTCTATTTGGAGGATTATTTTGCTGCAGCCACTGGTTCTGCAGAGTTGGAGAAAGTTTGTATTAAACAATACAAAACTATAAAATCCACATTAGATTACATGACAACACAGGACCCAGTACAGTCTGTATATTCTGATTATCCCTAAACTGCACAGACACTGAGCATGTGCACAGTCTTGGTCTTGCAAAGATGTATAACAAAGTTACAAGACGGTGACCCCCTGTGGCCAACTTTGAAAGCATAAATCATTTGTTTGATTAGGCTTGTGGTGCAGTAAGTTCATCTTTATGTTTATGTTTAGTATACACAATTCAGCATTTCTAGCCTTATTCTATTTTAGACTTTACTTCCCCTTTGCAAGACCAAGACTACACACGTGCTCAGTGTGGTCTGGGCTTCAGTTGGGAGGTTAAGCTTAGGGATCGTCATAAATGATCAAAACAGCACATGTCAAATAATATCTGCCAGAAGCCGATACAGCAAGACTGATTAATAATCAGAATATACAGACTGCACTGGGTCTGCGAATACAAATTTTTACACAGTCGACGACTGCTCTACAGGCAAACAAAAAAACCTGCTGTTTGAAAGTATGATCCTTTCCCTGCAGAGCAGTTAGGGACCGTCTGACCGTTTCCTATCCACAGCAGTCACAGCAAGTATAACGAAGGGGGAATTTCGCTGAATACAGTCAGGTTTCTGGTAAAAACGGTACATATTTTTTAATCAAAGTATATTGGAGATAAGTTTATTTTTCATTAAAGAAAGTAATAATGAGATTTTATTTTTTTGCCTTTACATCCCCTTTAATGAGATGGTCCTATTAATGCAGAGGGATGCTATAACCCCATTTCCCATATACAAAGATGTAAATGATTAATAAGGGAAGGCTCTATGTAAGTACAGTTCTGCAAGACAATAAAACCACCTTGTAACATTTATCCATAATGCATCACCTCTTAAAGGAACAGTAACACCAAAAAACTGGAAGTGTTTTAAAGGAATGACAATGGCTGCTGTGTAGCCATGGGGGCAACCATTCAAGCACAGGATATACAGTAGATAACAGATAAGTACTACTATAGTTTATATAAACAAGCTGCTGTGTAGCCATGGGGACAGCCATTCAAGCACAGGATACACAGTAGATAACAGATAAGTACTACTATAGTTTATATAAACAAGCTGCTGTGTAGCCATGAGGGAGGCCATTCAAGCACAGGATACACAGTAGATAACAGATAAGTACTACTATAGTTTATATAAACAAGCTGCTGTGTAGCCATGGGGGCAGCCATTCAAGTACAGGATACACAGTAGATAACAGATAAGTACTACTATAGTTTATATAAACAAGCTGCTGTGTAGCCATGGGGGCAGCCATTCAAGCACAGGATACACAGTAGATAACAGATAAGTACTACTATAGTTTATATAAACAAACTGCTGTGTAGCCATGAGGGCATCGAGTTTAAATTAGGATGTCTACAGGTATAGAACCTGCTATCCAGAATGCTTGGGACCTGGGGTTTTCTGAATAGTGGATCTTTCCATAATTTGTATCTCCGTACCTAAAGTCTAGTAGAAAATCAAATAAACATTAAATAAACCCAATAGGCTGGTTTTGCTTCCAATAAGGATTAATTATATCTTAGTTGGGATCAAGTACAGGTATGGGATCCTATATACAGAAACCCATTATCTATACTGCTCCTAAAAACAGTCTCTCCCATAGATTCCATTTTATCCAAATAATCCAATTTCCTTTTTCTCTGTAATAATTTCTCTGATCCCAACTAAGATATAATTAATCCTTATTGGAGGCAAAATCAGCCTATTGGCTTTATTTAATGTTTTACATGATTTTCTAGTAGACTTAAGGCCGAATCCTTCTGCCTGGCCGAACCGAATCCTAATTTGCGTATGCAAATTAGGGACGGGGAGGGAAATTGCGTGACTTTTTGTCACAAAACAAGGAAGTAAAATATATTTTCCCCTTCCCATCCCTAATTTGCATAATGCAAATTCGGCCGAATCCAAAATAGTGGAATCGGTGCATCCCTACGTCTTATCCTGTGTTTTGTGTGTATGATCTATATTCACATTTGTATTCAATCATTCTGAATGGGAAAAAAGAAAAGAAAACTTTATTAAATTCTAAAGTGTAACCAACCCATTGTCTGTTTGTTATTAAAGGGGGTGTTCATCATGAACTGTTAGTATGATATAGAGAGGGATATTCTGAGACAATTTGCAATTGGTTTTCATTTTTTATTATTTGTGGTTTTTGAGTTATTTCGCTTTTTATTCAGCAGCTCTCCGGTTTGCACTTTCAGCCATCTGGTTGCTAGGGTCCAAATTACCCCAGCAACCATGCACTGATTTGAATAAAAGACTGGAAAATGGATAGGAAAGGGTCGAAATATAAAGACAAACACTAAAAAGTAGCAAATGTCGTACATTTGTAGCTTTGCAGAGCATTTGTTTTTGGATGGGGTCAGTGACCCCCCCATTTCAAAGCTGAAAAGAATCAGAAGAAGAAGGCAAATAATTAAAAAAAACTATAAAAAATAAATAATGAAGACCAACTGAAAAGTTGCTTAGAATTGGCCATTCTAAAACGTACTAAAAGTGAACTGAAAGATAAACCCCTTTCCCTGTAAGGGCCGCTATTTGTTTGAGAAGTTACCATTATAATTAATGACCCAGGGAGACTGGAGATGGATGGGGGGTTCCAGATTCAGAGGGGTGTAGTACGGGTGCATTTTTGGGGTTGTGGTCTCTTTGCTCATCTAATCCTACAATGTTCATGACTGTCTATTACCCCAGTCAATGTATGAGGCTGCCATAGTCCCCCTGGCAAAGCAGGGAAAGAACCTTTATTTTTGAGAGTCACTACTTTTAAAGGATAAGTAACCCCTAAAAATAAGTGAATGTAAAATTGATGAGAGTGTTATTCTAAACAATTTTGCAATGTGCATTAATTATTTATTTATTTTTTATTCCCAATATATTAAAGGATTCATGTACTGTTAACGTCAATAAATTGTATTACTGCAACGCCACCTGCTGGTCATTTTCTGATCGGTCTGACCAGCAAGTAGTCAAGGAAAAAGTTGTCAGGAGAAAGAAACAGGCTGGTTTGATGTTTTTCTGGTTAGGAAAAAAATAGAAACTTTTCTCAAATCTTTCCTAATCAGAAGAACATCAGAGCAGCCTCTTTCTTTCTCCTGACAACTTCCTTGACTACTTGCTGGTCAGACTGGTGGGAAAATGACCAGCAGGTGGCGCTGTTGTTGCAATATTCATTCATATTAACAGTACATGTATCCCTTAATATCTTGGAATAAAAAAATTAATAATGAATGAATGTACATGGTAAAAGTGTTTAGAATAACACTCAGCAATTTTACATTCACTTAATTTTAAGGTTTATTTATTCTTGAAGAGCTGATATGAAAACATATGTCCTGGCCCATAGGCTTAGCAGGGTAATAACACACCTGGTTGGGTTGGGTCAGATCAGATAGATTTCATCCCTTCTCAACATCAGGAAACTGTTCCATAACCAGAATGCACCACACAAACACAGGGACGAGGGCTGTGGCACACACAACTTTGCTAAACAGGTCTGGGATCCATTATCCAGAAAGCTCCAAATTACAAGATCTTTATGTAATTTGGATCTCCATACTTTAAGTCTACTAAAAATCATTTTAGCATTAATTGAACCCAATAAGGATTAATTATATCTTAGTTGGGATCAAGTACAAGCTACTGTTATATTATTAGAGAAAAAAAACGTTTCAAAGTGTTGAATTATTTTATTAAAATTGAGTCTGTTTGAGACAGCTGTAATTCAGAGCTTTCTGGATCATGGGTTTCTGAATAACTGGTCCCATACCTGTATGTGGATTATTCCTTTGCTCTAAATTTCTGATTCCAAAATTTCTTTTTTTCACTGTTGCTGATAAAGCTCTTGATGTGCTACTATGGGATATAAATAGAAGTCAAATGTAAATAATTTAGTAACCAGAGAATAAAGTCCTTTTTCCACCACTTAAGAGTCTGTGTCAGAAGAGTAAATCTTTGCAATGTGTTAGAAATATTTCATGCAAAATAGAGGCCCTGGAGTAAAATGAGCACAACAAATATTTTGTATTAGGAAACCAGGATACCAACGTCTGTTCTAATTTGTTTGGGCTTACCTACAAGATAGATGAATAGATAGATGATAATAGATAGATGATAGATAGATGATAGATAGATAGATAGATAGATAGATAGATAGATAGATAGATAGATAGATAGATAGAATAAGATAGATAGATAGAATAAGATAGATAGAATTAGATACATAGATGAAAGATAGATAGATAGAATTAGATACATAGATGATAGATAGACAGATAGATAGATAGATAGATAGATAGATATAGATAGATAGATAGATAGATAGATAGATAGATAGATAGATAGATAGATAGATAGATAGATAGATAGATAGAATTAGATACATAGTTGATAGATAGATAGATAGATAGATAGATAGATAGATAGATAGATAGATAGATAGATGATAGATAGATAGATAGATGATAGATAGAATTAGATACATAGATGATAGAATTAGATAGATAGTGGGATAGATAGACGATAGATAGAATTAGATACATAGATGATAGATAGATAGATAGATAGATAGATAGATAGATAGATAGATAGAATTAGATACATAGATGACAGATAGATAGATAGATAGATGATAGATAGATAGATAGATAGATAGATAGATAGATAGATAGATAGATAGATAGATAGATAGATAGATAGATAGAATTCGATAGATAGATAGATGATAGATAGACGATAGATAGAATTAGATACATAGAGGATAGATAGATGATAGATAGAATTACATACATAGATAGATAGATAGATAGATAGATAGATAGATAGATAGATAGATAGATAGAATTAGATAGATAGTGGGATAGATAGACGATAGATAGAATTAGATACATAGATGATAGATAGATAGATAGATAGATAGATAGATAGATAGATAGATAGATAGATAGATGATAGATAGAATTAGATAGATAGATAGATAGATGATAGATAGATAGATAGATAGATAGAATTAGATACATAGATGATGATAGATAGATAGATAGATAGATAGATATGATAGATAGAATTAGATACATAGATGATAGATAGATAGATAGATAGATAGATAGATAGATAGATAGATAGATAGATAGATATAGATAGATGATAGATAGATAGAAATAATTAGATACATAGATACATAGATACATAGATGATAGATAGATAGATTATAGATAGACTTAGATAGATAGATAGACAGATAGATAGATGATAGATGATAGATAGATAGATAGATAGATAGATAGATAGATAGATAGATAGATAGATAGACAGACGATAGATAGAATTAGATACATAGATGATAGATAGATAGATAGATAGATAGATAGATAGATAGATAGATAGATAGACAGAGACAGACAGACGGACAGACAGATAAATAGATAGATAGATAGATAGATGATAGATAGACGATAGATAGAATTAGATACATAGATGATAGATAGATAGATAGATAGATAGATAGATAGAATTAGATACATAGATGATAGATAGATGATAGATAGATAGATAGATAGATAGATAGATAGATAGATAGATAGATAGATGATAGATAGATAGATAGATAGATAGATAGATAGATAGATAGATAGACAGACGATAGATAGAATTAGATACATAGATGATAGATAGATAGATAGATAGATAGATAGATAGATAGATAGATAGATAGATAGATAGACAGAGACAGACAGACGGACAGACAGATAAATAGATAGATAGATAGATAGATAGATGATAGATAGACGATAGATAGAATTAGATACATAGATGATAGATAGATAGATAGATAGATAGATAGATAGATAGATAGAATTAGATACATAGATGATAGATAGACAGAGACAGACAGACAGACGGACAGACAGACAGATAAATAGATAGATAGATAGATAGATAGATGATAGATAGACGATAGATAGAATTAGATACATAGATGATAGATAGATAGATAGATAGATAGATAGATAGATAGAATTAGATACATAGATGATAGATAGATAGATAGATAGATAGATAGATAGATAGATAGATAGATAGATAGATAGATAGATAGATAGATAGACAGAGACAGACAGACAGACGGACAGACAGATAAATAGATAGATAGATAGAGTGAAAATGATACGATTGCAAACCCTTTATTAGCCAATAGTGAACTGCCCATCACAGTCTCTATTTTTCTTTTTCCTGTTCATTTAATAAATGCAGGTCTTCGCTTTCTACTTTTTTTTTTTTTTGCTTAACCCTTAACTCCTCATTTATTCATACATATAAACCTTATCTTTTATTTAAGTTTTCCTTGGTATTTGTCTAATGGAACTATTAAGAGCATTATGCATAATTGTTTTCTTATAACATTGTTTTGCTGGCTTCTACGAAGCTGTTAATTTTCTTGTTTGCAATTTAACTTGTATACACAGGAATGGGACCTGTTATGCAGAATGCACAGGACTGTTGGTTTTCCGGATGAGGGATATTTTTGTAATTTGGATCTCCATGCCTTAAGTCTACTAGTCTACATTAAAGTGGACCTGTCACCCAGACACAAAAATCTATATAATAAAAGTCCTTTTCAAATTAAACATGAAATCCAATTTCTATTTTTTATGTAAGCATTCATATCTGTTGTAAGCTCATTTAAAAATCTCAGCTGTCAATCAAATAGTGTCTGCCCCTCCTCTATGCCATGGGCAATTACTTTCACTTTCCATTCAGCACTTCCTACATGTCACTGCTCTCCCCACATTCCCCCGTTCTCTTCTACGGAACGCATATTAGGACATCGTCTGGGGAAATCCATCTCCTGTATGTGATCTCCTATGCGTGAGGAATTCACTGTCACCTGCACGTCACACTTCGCTCCTCCCTTCTCAGCTGTCGGGTCCTGCTCCTCACTCCTCCCTCCAAAGCCATCCGACCTGGGTCCTTGCTCCTCACTCCTCCCTCCTCAGCCATTGACTGCTGCAATTAAAAAACCTAAAATGCCTATTGGCTAAAACAAGTAACAAGTAACTACAATCAGGGCTCAAGGCTGAATATGCACACCCTGAGGAGTGAGGAGCAAGAGCTGATGAGCTGATGACTGAGGAGGGAGAAGCTAGGACCCAGGATGGATGGCTGAGGAGGGAGGAGTGAGGAGCAAGAGCTGACAGCTGAGGGGGGAGGAGTGTGGTGTGACATCAGCCTTAGATTATGGCTGAGTAAAAAAACGTATGTCACATTCATCTTAATTAGGACAGCGCATGCAGGACAACTATTTCCTCTGACGATGTCCTAAAATGCGTTCCATACTCTTCACCATTTAATTGTGTAGCCAGGGCATGGGGATGGACATCAGGTCCCCCATTCTGGTGCACAAACAAGATTCTGAGGCTTGTCTTAATAACAGTATCCACAAAATGGCTCCTGTCTGCTTGCTATAATTATGAGTTCCCAGATGGAGTGAAAACAAAATTCAAATAATTTTTACAGTGTAATTAAAGTTCATTTTGCTTGACTAACATGACAAAATAGGATTTGGAATTATTTTTTTGGTTGACGGGTCCCTTTTAACTAATTTGAATTGTTTTGCCTCCAATAAGGATTAATCATATCTCAGTTGGGATCAAGTACAAGTTACTGTTTTATTATTACACAGAAAAAGGAAAGAATTAAAAATATTTTTATAAAATGGAGTCTATAAGACAGTGATCCCCAACCAGTAGCTCGAGAACACCTATCACCGACCTCTTGGATGTTGCTCCCAGTGGCCTCAAAGCAGGTGCTTATATTTGAATTCCACCCTTGGAGGCAAGTTTTGGTTGTACAAAAACCAAGATGTACTTCCAAGGAGAGCCTCCTGTAAACTGACCATTGACACGGGGGCTACCAAATACCCAATCACAGCCTGTACTCTTCAGGTGCACCATAGCAGTTTTTTTGGACATACATTACTGGCGAAGCACAAGATTTGGGGTGATGTAACACTTTCCCCATTCCTAAGGTGCTTCACATGCATTTCTTGCTATATATTCACCCCAAGGTGTGAGGCCAGGGTTGCAACTTTTACCTTGGGTTGTCCAATTCAATAAAATGTGTTAGGGTTCGGAAAACAAGACAAAAGTTTGCAGTTGAGACCCCTGAACACCTCATTCCCTTCCCAAAACACTCACTGTCATTTTCCCACCAACTCTGTGGCATCACCCAGTTTCTTGATGTCATCTTCATCTTATGACAAACATCCAACCTATCAATAGAGGGCAATACAAATTTGGGTCAGATGCTAAGATGTAAAATAACACTCACTATATGGTCAGGTGATAATGACAGAACTCCTGAAGACCATTCACTCACTGCCACATCCTAGCTTGTGCACCAGAATACAGCGGCATACAGGGGTATATGTTTGGGCCGCCCCAATCTCCCCAGCCCTCATGTATACAGCTGGAAAGAACAGCTTCTTGTGCCCGTGCCCAGGGCCACCATCAGGGGGGCACAACTGTTAAGGAGGACTGGCCGTGCTGCGTTTCCTGGATTAGTTGCCCCCCTTGAACTGCCAAAGTAGGAACCAAGTTGTGCCAAAGTAGGAGTCGAGCCATGGCAAACGCCTATTTTTCTGCTAGCCACAAAGGGTGTTTTTGTATTTGTAGGGGGGCCCAGAAAATGTTGTTGTATGGGGCCCCGTAAATTCTGATGGTGGCCTTGCCTATGCCTGTGGGAGCTTATGGTGGTGCAGAGTGTAAAGTGTGAAGACCAGTTTGCTCCAGTTATATCAGTGTTGCTCCACTTTTCTATTGCTGCCCTATGGAAAAAAAATGGATGCCACCGAAACAGGTGAGACATGGTGTTACAAGCGACAAAAATATTCTTCTTCAGTAACCTGAAATATTATATCTGGCTTTGGTAGTCATCTGCCATAGATGTGAAGAACATGCAATTTTTCACATACATTTGTAAGCTCTACCATAGAACATTATAAACACATGACGCAAGGTTACATATATTCAAGTGATCCAAAGTAGTCTACACATTTTACAGCCCTGTAGTAGTTTATGCAACGCTTTTCATGCATTATGTGCAGACTTAATTTTCTTTTTAGCTTCGCTTTAACATAACATGATAATGACTCACAAATTCTGACAGTGTTTTGCTTTAACGACAAATATAATTTGCACTGTGTTCTTTCAGATTCCTTACCCAAAATCTATGTTGCATGGAAACTAGCAAGCTATTTTACTTTTTTTTTTTTCCTACAGTATAAGCAATTAATTAGATGGCATGATAAAGAGCCACAAAGGGCTGTAGCAAAAGCAGAAAAAGTAGTAGAAAATGTGTGTTAAATATAATGTGCAGAGAGGAACTCAAGTGCCACAGGACCTCCACAACAGAAGCTAGTATGCCGGGCCACCATCAGGGAAGCACAGGGGGGGCCATTGACAGCGCAAAGCCGTGCCGAAATCCCGAAGAGCCAAAGTCCTGAAGTCCCAAAGCCATGAAAATGCCGAAGCCACGAAAGGAGTCAAATTTGAAGTCCCGAAACAGCAAAAAGACCCGAAGCTACGAAAGGAGCCGAAGCTGAAGTCCCAAAGCCGAGAAAAGACCCAAAGCTACAAAAGGAGCCGAAGTTGAAGTCCTGAAGCCAAGAGTTTTAAAAAAAATATTCTATAGGGCCCCAATGTTTATTTTTAACTTGTAAGGTGGGTCCTGGTGCCAATATTTACGGGTCCCATGATTTCTAATTGTGGCGCTGCTTGTACGTTACAAGCAGGAAGAGCAGGAACCCAGAAAGATGTTTGAGATAGAAGTTGATGGACAAGATGCAGTCATCAGTATATTCAGCAGAATCCCTCTTTCACAAAAAGTATTTATTTTCTGTTATGCCGAGACCGGTTGACCTGAGTTGGTGATGCAGTAGGCAGAGCAGATGTATGAGAACGCTATAGTTGGAGCAGAAGTTTTAGTAGACCTGAGGGCCAGCAGATAGTGGTAACAAAGGTAATGGATATGGTTTGGAAAAGAAAACAGAAGTCTGGGGATAGCTGCATGAGCTATAAAGCTGGTTATTTCTACGGAAACAGAGGTTCCCACAAAACTGACACTAATAACAACTTACTACCCAAGGAAATTGCAAGAAAAAAAAGAAAAGATGTGCATCAAGCTGTAAGCAGTCAATAGCTAAGCACAGCAGGGAAATCACAAAGAAATAGCACACGTGTAGGGGCAAAGAGAGACAGAAAGGTGACATGGTACAGTCATATGGATATGGTTTTAGTTAACCAAGAAAAAATGTCCAAAATGTAGGGTGATGCCATGACATTTGAGTGTTGACTGAAGATTGCAATGGTACGGCTTGGTGTATAAAAACATTAAAAAAAAAAATTAGTTGGTGGAAGAAAAGAGGAGAATGCTTGAATGTGTGTGGTGAAAAAAGATATAGTATGGTGAAATCCTTGGAAGGTGGAGAGACCTAAAGCTGGCCATACACTATAAAATCCGCTCATTTGGAAACATCGCCAAACGAGCGTATCTTTTCCCGATATGCCCACCAACGATATAGCCGAACGATCAGATTACAAAGAGGAGCAATGGGCTTCAACGGGTCGATCGCCTGAAAAATTAAACCTTCCCGATCAATATTGTGGCCAGATATCGTTCAGAAAGGATCAAGATCCGCAGCTTTAATCTGCCCGTGTATAGCCACCTTTAGGTTAACCAGATGTTAGGAATATGTCAAGCAAGTGATTAGTAGTACATATTCCCAAACTTAATTTAGGAATCTGTAACTGGTGTCAGCAGTGATTGTGAAGTTAAAACATAGGGTTCTTATAAAAATACATATCATTTATTTTTAAATGGGTATCACATAGAACACTAATCAAAATTAGGGTTGCCACCTTTTATAAAAAAAATTATCGGCTGCCGGGGGCGGGGCCTCAAAGGGGCAGGATGTGACGTCAAAAAGGGCGAGCCATGTCACAGACGCTTGAAGAGGCAAAAGAAAAGGTAAGTTTACAGGGGATTGGGGGCGGGCCGAGGGGGTCTTTTTAAGGGTATTACAAATTTACCAGCAGTTTCATTGCCGGTAAATTTGTAATACCGGCCTCGGCCTTGGCAGGTATTTTACCGGCTAGGCCGGTAAAGTACCGGCCGGGTGGCAACCCTAATCAAAATAGGGGTCTGTGATTGCATTTAAAGGTTATTACAGATAAAAGTTAATGAAAAATAGATTTAAAGGTGATTGTATTAGTTCCAGCAAGAAGAGAGTTTTTCCATAGGGCAGTAGTAGAACAGTGCCAAAGTCTGATTTATGGTGCACATAAAACATTGTTGTTTAATCGTCTGGAGAAATTCTACAGCATATCAATTTGTATAACAAATTTGGATACTACCACATTTAGAGTTGGGAAGATAGGACATTTGCTCTCAGGAACCAAGCTCAGATTGTCCTTTGTCCAGAAAATGTATGAACATTTTCATATTAAATTGTTTAAAATTATATTTTCAGTAACTACTTGTCCAAACTGTAGCCCTCCAGCTGGTGGCGACCTATTTTCCATTAACATTCATGAGAGTATAAATTAAAGTTGAGACTCTACTTATTTAATTAGATCAGTTTGGAGACCAACTGTAGATTGTGAGCCAAACACAACTGTTCTTTGCCATATTTACTAAACAGTGTTCTAGGTGTATGTAGAATGGTGGCAGGTCTGAACCTTCAGTGGTATCATATTTCTTTGAAAGTATCATCCTTGTTTGGAACTGAAGAACATCCATGGGCTCTCTGTAGGCAAGACAAGTCCGTCCACAATATACTCAATGTATTTATTGCCCTCCTTGAGTTAGGAAGAATTATATAATAAATAATTTAATAAGGATTTTTTTATAAGAGAAGTTGAGGCCATCTGCGTCTGGTGACTATGGTCAGAAAATATTTGAAGGTGGCTCCAACCTCATCGCTTATTTCGTTATTAAGGATTGAAAGTCCTCAGGGGTCAATGTAAGATGAATGTTATTTATGAGAAAAGCTCTCTCCTGGAGTTCCAGCCTATTTTGTAAATTGACTGGGATGTCTGTCAGGTTGTAAAATGTCGTATTATAGTCCTGAAAAGCTTTTGTGATATCTGCTAGAGCATATGTCATCTTGCTTTTCCTATTTAAATAGCAGATATAGCTGTCTGTATGTGTTCGGCTTTCATTTCTTTATCTAAGAGAGAATGTGGTTTATCTCTTCTCCCATAATATCCATATCTGGTCCATCTTATACTTCTTTTATTGCATCTGTCATAAGGGACCTTGGTTTATGTATTGAAAGATTTCCTTTAGGGCCTTTGATGTCAGGTTTCTATGCGATTGTCTTTTAACAAGTTTTTATTTTGCTTTACAAAGTATGTTTGATATGTAATTTGGGTGGCAGATTTACATATGGTCGAATATTATCGAGGGTTAATTAACCCTCGATATTCCACTGCCGAATGTAAATCCTTCGACTTCGAAAATCGAAGTCAAAGTCGTAGTCGAAGGTCGAAGTAGCCAATTCGATGGTCGAAGTCAAAATTCGAAGTTTTTTTTATTCTATTCCTTCACTCGAGTAAAGGGCCCCTAGATGTTTTCCTTTATGTGCATATTGCATCTATAAGGATCCGTTTACTTAGTACAGGTATGGGACCTGTTATCCAGAATGCTCGGGCCAGGGGTTTTCTGGATAACAGATATTTCTGTAATTTGGATCATCATACCTTAAATTTACTAAAAAAACATGTAAACATTAAATAAACTCAATAAGATGGTTTTGCTTCCAATAAGGATTAATTATATATTAGTTGGGATCAAGTACAAGATACTGTTTTATTGTTACAGAGAAAAAGGAAATCATTTTTATAAATGTGGATTATATACTCTTATTATTATGATGGAGTCTATGGGAGACTTCCAGTAATTTTGAGATTTCTGAATCACGGGTTTCCGGATAACAGATCCCATACCTGTAGCCAGGGCCACCATCAGGGGGGGACAGGGGGGACAAGTGTCCCGGCCTGGGCATGAAGGGGGACCCGGCAGTGCTGCAGTTTTGAAAAGAGCCGGCCCCCCCTTGAGAGCGCCGAAGCCATGCGTGCGCCCATCGCGAACAGCCGAAATGCAGAGAACAGCTGAAGGACCCAAAACCACAAAAACAGCCAAAGCCAAACTCCCGAAGCGGCGAAAGACCCGAAGTCATGAAAATAGCCAAAGTCCCGAAGCGGCGAAAAGACTCAAAGTCAAGAAAACAGGCAAAATTGAAGTCCTGAAGCAGTGAAAACACCCAAACTCACGAAAGGAGGCAAAGTTGAAGTGCTGAAGCCATGAGTTCAATTCTACTGAACACCAATGTATTATTTCAATATTCTATAGGCCCCTGCCATTCTGGGGCCCCAATTTTTAACTTGTAACGGGGGGCCGTGGCACCAATGTTTTTTTTAAAAAAAATATTTGGGGCCCCAATTTTTTTTTACCTTGTAAGGGAGACCCTGGCACCAATTTTTTTTAACTTATAAGGGGGCCCTGACCATCAATAGCTTTTTATAACTTGTGTGTGGGGGGGGTTACTTTTTTAGCACTGATGTCTGTGTGGTCTTTGGGTGGGATGGAGTGGGGCTTGGGTGGAGTGGGTGGGATCTGGGGTTGGGCTTGGGTGCCAGTGTGGGCGGGGCCTGAAAATTTTGTTGCTCGGGGCCCCGTGATTTCTAATGGCGGCCCTGCCTGTAGCTGATAAAACCATCTGTATCACATCTTACATTCTCATTGTAGAGAGGTGTTGAGTGGTCTCTATTTTCCAAGTTATAATCACCACCATCCTCAGGCTTTAATGAGGATGGGTCTAAAGAAGTTTAACAGATTTGAAAGCACATATATTTGCTAGTTTGATTGGGTTCCTAGCCAAGGTTCTTCTATGATCAAATGATGATCATTAGGCTAATGGCATAGAGAACATTTTGTTCACTGGTAAGTATGCATTTCGTGCAATAACAGGCTGATCAAATTCCCTGATGGCCATATACCTTTACATTATACTGTTCAGACCATTAACATTAAGGGGCTTTATTAAAGTCTGAACGCCAAAAACTCGAGAAATTCTAGTTGTTTTTTTTACTATAAAATCCGAATTTTTAGTGGGAAAAAAAACATGAATTTTTCGAGATTTATCTCGAGGATGGTAAAAGTCTGAATCTGAAAATCTGGCATCTCAGACCTGCTGAGGTTGTATATAAGTCAATGGGAGAGATCCCTATGCTATTTGGAAGTTTCTGTGGTCTGCGCTGGAATTTGCACAAAAATCCCACTATTTTGGAGTTTTAGGGCAAAAATTTGGGCTTTTCAGGAAAAATCAAGTTATTAGGGAAAAAAAATCTGAAAAAAATGTACGATTCAGATTTTCTCTCGTTTTTTTCGTGTTTGTTCCTGATTCTATTAAATCATGATTTTTTTTTTTTTAATAAATAAGGTCCAATCGTGGATTCTAGTTTGGTTGGACTTTTTAAATTAAAATAAGAAAAATTCGGATTTAAATAAATAAGGCCCTTAATGTTAACATTTTCACCGTTGTAGTTAAGACAGTAGTTTAATATGTGTGCCTTTAGAAAGCTGGAGGTCTACTCTCATGCCTCAGGTAATTCTTGGTTAATATTTGGATGTGCGACATAAATAACTCTTCTAGCAGTTCCTTTCTTTTAGGTATTTAATAAATACTGGTTAAACAGTTAAACCTAGTATCCATGCAAATTCAGATAGATAACATATCTTTAACAAGTGATAATAGGTTTGTTGCTTAGTAACTGAATACTCAGTATTCAGAAACTGAACACTTGTTAAAGATAGTAAACAATATAAAAAATCGTATAAATAATAAAAAAGGAACAACATTTCCAGACTATGGCAGGACACAATTCCAGGTGTAAGTGTTAGTTTAGCTATGTATCAGTCTAAGGCAAGTTCAGATGTGAAGTTTGCCTCAACTAGGTTGAATTATTTTGAGTTTGAGAGGTAAGTCCAACCTGTTTGGGTTCTGGGTACCCAAACCAAGTTTAAGAGACCATTTTAGTAATGAAACCTTATCTCAGGTCAGGTTCTTCAAATCAGATTTTTCCCAGGTAGATACCAGTTTCTCTTTCTGGTGTTTTTTTAGGGTTAGGTGAAGCCTGTTATTGATGCACAGGTTGGAGATTAATACCCTTGAGAAACTGAGGTCCCTATGATGGGTCTTGGAGAATATATTGATGATAACCCTTTAGCACCGAGAGCTTATATGGTAACTCCACCAGTTTTTTGGTCACTGGGTGTTATCTCCTTTTATTGAGTGTTATACGGGAGAGATCTTTGAAGATTTTCTAGCCTTAATGTTCAGTATGTGTGGTGTTACCGGTTTTAGCAATCAAAATAATGTATGTACAGACATACTATTGTGTCTCTAGGTGTTGAAGTGTTGACCAGCGCCGAGGCCTACATAAGTTCAAACCACCAGTTTTCTGTGGGGAGTAAAGATGAAGAAAAGAAGGCACAAGGACCTGATGTCTTGTGGACCTATCTCCTCTGAGAACCCCTATCCTATTCTCCATGTCTTTAGTTTGTGACATTAATAAGAATAGCTCTTCTTGTTGGGTTTTAATTTCTTCTTTTAGCATATAATGTCTCTGTATTAGTTCATCTACTTCAATTTCAAATTGGTCTGTTCTCTGCATTAGATTAGTCATATCAACCTGTATATTTTTATGAGCTGAGCATATGGTGCATACAAGTGTTTAAAAGAGAAAGTATCTACGCTGCTACAGGACCATTGCTCTGTAAGGAATGGTGTCCCATTCCAGGAGCTAGTTGTGATTGTGGTTCTGTTTGCTGCTGGTCTCTTTGCCCTGGAGAACTGGAAGCCGAGTAGACTTTTGGATCTACCGGGTCAGAGTCCTCGCTGCCATCTTAGTTAGGCCAACACAGCTGGAGTTTTGCTTAGGAAGCCTCTGCTTGCCCATTCTCAGCTTCTCAAAAGGTACCTACTGTTGTCTCTTGCCTTATAGTGATGCTTTTATCAGGTATTTAACCCCCTTTGACAAAAGTTTATCTATGTAGCACCCAACTCACTGCATTGACACCCCCCCCACACACACACCCAATGAAAAGCCCTTGTCCTGAGATTGCTTCCAGATACAGTTTGTAACTTAAAGGGCATGTAAAGTGTAAAATAGAATAAAGCTAGAAATGCTGTATTTTGTATACTAAATATAAACATGAACTTACTGCACCATAAGCCTAATCAAACAAATAATTTATGCTTTCAAAGTTGACCACAGGGGGTCACCATCTTGTAACTTTGTTAAACATCTTTGCAAGACCAAGACTGTGCACATGCTCAGTGTGGTCTGGGCTGCTTAGGGATCGTCATAAACAAAGCTGCTTGAGTTCTGCATGGCTGGGAAGTAAGATGGGGGCTCCCCCTGCTGTTCATAAGTATGATTGTTTCCCTGCAGAGCAGTTAGGGACCGTCTGACAATTCCTATCCACAGCAGTAAATGAAGGGGGAATTTCACTGCATACAGTCAGGTTTCTTATAAAAACGGTACACATTTTTTAATTAAAGTATATTGGAGATAGTTTTTTTTTTTTCATTAAACAAAGTAAAAATGGGATTTTTTTTTTTTTGCTTTTACATGCCCTTTTTATAGTTAGTGGTACCAAGCACAGATGAATTTTACAAGCCACATACTTTGGTCCTTGTTCTGTGAGCTTGTGTGACCTAGTCCAAACATTCCTACTTCACAAAGACAGCACAAACCAGGGCAGAACTTGACAAAGTGATTTGTTGAAGAGTTGGCATGATGAAAGTCACTAAGTTCTCCAGCACAACCCATTCACTGCAAATGTCTGCCTAAAGAAGGGGTTTCCAAATTGCGGGGCTGGCCCCCAGGGGCCTAATGACTTGAGAAGGTGTGTCTCAGTCCAAGAGAAGAGATTTGTATAAAAGCTTATTTGCTGTCATAGGATTATTGGAATCTTGTTATGAACTATGGATGCACCGAATCCAGGATTCGGTTTGGGATTCAGCCAGGATTCGGCCTTCTTCAGCAGGATTCGGATTCAGCCGAATCCTTCTGCCCAGCCGAACCGAATCCGAATCCTGATTTGCATAGGAGAGGGAAATTGCGTGACTTTTTGTCAGAAAACAGGGAAGTAAAAAAAAATTCCCCTTCTCAGCCCTAATTTGCATATGCAAATTAGGGTTCAGATTCGGAATCTTTCTTAAAGGATTTGGTGATTCGGCCGAATCCAAAATAGTGGATTCGGTGCATCCCTATTATGAACCAAGGGGGGCCCTGAATAATGATCAGTCCTCCAAGAGGCTTTAAACCAAAAACATCAACTACCACTGGTCTAAGAAGATTGCATGGCTGTATACTTGCTTTTACGCACCTGTAATTAACGGCCCTGGCTAAAACAGCCAAGCCTATTAAATAGGTGGTTCACGTTTATGTAAATTTTTTATATGTTACAGAACGGCTAATTCTAAGCAACTTCTCAATTGGACTTCAAACTTTTTTTAAAATACTTTTTAATTATCTGCCTTCTTCTTATGATGGGTCACTGATCCCATCTTAAAAAATGAATGCTCTGTAAGGCTACAAATGTATAGTTAGTGCTACTTATTAGTAGTACTACTTTTTTTATTCAGGGCCTTTCTTACCCATTTTCCAGTATCTAATTAATATCAGTGCACGGTTGCTCGGGGAAAGGTGGCCATAAACGGACAGATCCGCTCGTTTGGCGATGTCGCCAAATGAGCGGATCTCTCTCCGATATGCCCACCTTGAGGTGGGCAATATTCGGCTGATCCGATCGTGGGCCCTAGGGCCCAACTATCGGATCCTAAAGAATGGGAATGGGGGTCGGATCGCGGGACTGCATCAACGAACAGATGCGGCCGCGATCCGACGGGATTTTTTGTCCCATCCGATCGAGATCTGGCCGACAATAAGCTGCCGACTTGGTCTGTCGGCAGCTTTTATCGGCCCGTGTATGGCCACCTTAAAATATGCTAAAATTGCAAACTGAATAAAAAGCTAAATATCTCAAAATCTACAAAAAATGAAAAACAATTGCAAATTGTCTCTGAATATCACTCTCTACACCATACTAGAGGTTAACTCAAAGATGAACAACCCGTTGTGTGTGTGTCCACATACTTTTGGCTAAATAGTGAATGCAGTGGTGTCATAACCTGTAGACATAACTATGAGCACACACGTTAAGGATCAATTGTGCAGACATAACCGTCTATATATCTTTTATCACGCACTACGGCCTCTGCAGGATAGGAAACTCAAGCAAACTTCATAACAATGGAGACGGCCAATGAAATAATCTCTGCTGGATTTCACAGAAATGCTGCCTGTGCAAACTCTGCTATCCCTGGAAGCGTTTGTACTTCTTACTTAACTTTGTTTTTCATGTGGCAGTTGGAGATCTCTAAACTCAAATCTGACAGCTATAAGGGAAGATAAAGGCAAACTCAGATGATGGCTCCTTATTCCTAGCATACAAATTTCATCTGTTCTGAAAGCAAAGCAAAGCGCTATGTGTCTGAATGTGATTGCAGGTTTATAAGCCAAATATGCTCAATGACCTTTACATACCGAAAGCAGTAAAAGTTCTCGAAAATAATTACAGAAAGTAGTGACTACCTGGTCTGCTGACTGCCACCTTCATTGTGATCTCGCTCCTGTATAAACAGGACAATATTTATATACAGGTTCACTCTGAATTGTTTTAGCATTTGCTTGTCTTAGGTAATACGGTACTTTAATGCTGACATCCTCGATAGTATGGATTACTAATCACCTCTCCTTCGCGCAACTAATCTCCCTGAAAAGCCCTCCCGCTGGCTAGAATCTAAATCACCAGCGGGATGCTACTCGGAGCGCTTCGTTTTCTGAAGTCGCTCGAAGTTGCCTGACGAGGAAACTTTGGGCGATTACGGAAAACGAAGTGCTTCAAGTGCCATCCCGCCGGTGATTTCGATTCTTGCAGACGGGAAGGCTTTTTGGGCAGATTAGTCGCCCGAAGATGATTAGTGATTAGTAGCAGGACGACTAAATCTCCCCGAATCTTCCTGAGTGTCTCTGCCCTTATAGTACAGGTATGGGACCTGTTATTCAGAATGCTCGGGATTTGGGGTTTTCCGAATAACCGATCTATCCATAATTTGGATCTTCATACCTTAAAGGGTAGATTTATCAAGGGTCGACGTGAATTCGAGGGAATTATCGAAGTAAAAAAAGTTGAAATTCAAAGTAGTTTTGTGGATACTTCGACCATCGAATAGGATACTACGACTTCAAATTTACTTTCGACTTCGATTCAAAGTAAAAATCGTTTGAATATTCGACCATTCGATAATCAAAGTACTGTCTCTTTAAAAAAAACTTTGACTTGAATACTTCGCCAAATTAAACCTGCCAAAGTGCTATGTTAGCCTATGGGGACCTTCTACATCGAATCGAGCGATTTAATCGTACGATCGAACGATTTTACTTCAATCGTTCGATGGCCAAATTCGGTAAAAAATCCTTTGACTTCAATATTCGAAGTCGAAGTATTTTAATTTGATGGTCGAATTTCGAAGTATTTTTTACTTCGAAATTCAACCCTTGATAAATCCGCCCCATAGTCTACTAGAAAATCATGAAATAAACCCAATAGGCTGGTTTTGCCTCCAATAAAGATTAATTATATCTTAGTTAGGATCAAGTATAAGATACTGTTTTACTATCACAGAGAAAAAGGAATATTTGGATATAAAATTGAGTCTATGGGAGATGGACTTTCGGTAATTTGGAACTTTTTGGATAACGGATTCCCGATAACTGATCCCATACCTCTTACACATTTTATATACATAAGGGATGTCTGTCAGTGAAGGTTGTTGAGGGTCCTGGGTTTTCAACCAGAACTTGTTGCAGTTTGAACATCCCCAATTTTTTTTTTTTCCTCTCAGATTTGGGTCCCAGACTTCCTACTCTGGCCCCGTCTTTCTTAAAACTACAGCACGGTGGGTTAAGATGTATACTGTATGGGCAAATTAATTTAAAAAGCAACACATCTGTTGCAAAACATGTTCTCTTGTAAAATAAACCAGTAGACTATAGGGCTTACACTGAACAATGAGGTACTGGTATTGGATCAGTTATCCGGAAACCTGTTATCCAGAAAGCTCAGAATTACGAAAAGGCTGTCTCATGTAGATTCTATTATAATCAAATAATCCACACTTTTAAAAATGATTTATTTTTTTTCTGTGTAATAATAAAACAGTAGCTTGTACTTGATCCCCATTTGGGGAGAGACTGCAATATCCCACAATGCCCTCTGTTGGTTATATGAAAGAATAAGAGTGACTGCAATATCACACAGCGCCCTCTGTTGGTTATATGAAAGAATAAGAGTGACTGCAATATCACACAGCGCCATCTGTTGGTTATATGAAAGAATAACAGTGACTGCAATATCACACAGCGCCCTCTGTTGGTTATATGAAAGAATAACAGTGACTGCAATATCACACAGCGCCCTCTGTTGGTTATATGAAAGAATAACAGTGACTGCAATATCACACAGCGCCCTCTGTTGGTTATATGAAAGAATAACAGTGACTGCAATATCACACAGCGCCCTCTGTTGGTTATATGAAAGAATAACAGTGAGTGCAATATCACACAGCGCCATCTGTTGGTTATATGAAAGAATAACAGTGACTGCAATATCACACAGCGCCCTCTGTTGGTTATATGAAAGAATAACAGTGACTGCAATATCACACAGCATCCTCTGTTGGTTATATGAAAGAATAACAGTGACTGCAATATCACACAGTGCCCTCTGTTGGTTATATGAAAGAATAACAGTGAGTGCAATATCACACAGCGCCCTCTGTTGGTTATATGAAAGAATAACAGTGACTGCAATATCACACACCACCCTCTGTTGGTTATATGAAAGAATAACAGTGACTGCAATATCACACAGCGCCCTCTGTTGGTTATATGAAAGAATAACAGTGACTGCAATATCACACAGCGCTCTCTGTTGGTTATATGAAAGAATAACAGTGACTGCAATATCACACAGCGTCTCTGTTGGTTGTATGAAAGAATAACAGTGACTGCAATATCACACAGCGCCATCTGTTGGTTATATGAAAGAATAACAGTGACTGCAATATCACACAGCGCCATCTGTTGGTTATATGAAAGAATAACAGTGACTGCAATATCACACAGCGCCCTCTGTTGGTTATACGAAAGATTAACAGTGATGGCAATATCAAACAGCACCCTCTGCACATGGTAGTGGGACAGTGGGACAATGCACACAGCAATCCGTTTGGCAATTCTCTGTCACCATCAACTTTGCAAAGAAGTCCGGTTGATCACTGGGGGGGTCGCTTTGGCAGAATGTGCGCTGCTAGGAGACAGGGCTGTAGTTGTGTCTAGGCCTATACTAGAGTCAATAAGTTTTCCCAGTTTTCGTAGGTAAAATTAGGTACCTAATATGGAAGTCGAAGGATTTCAATTCTGCAGTCGAATATCGAGGATTAATTAACCCTCGATATTCGACCCTAGGTAAATGTGCACCTAAGACTAGTCGACTAGTCCAAAGGGAGGAGATATGGTTATAATGAACCAATCACAATGGAAGGCTGAAAATTCAAGTGAGTCGGTAATACACTGATATCTATAGAAAGTCTTGATATTGCAGGTACCAGAGTTTTCTATTTAGCATAGGCCAATCTAAGAGCATAAAAGAAAAATAATGGTTTGATTTGGTGTGTTGTATTTTTCTCACTTAATTTTCCTGCCAACAATTGAATGTGTATTTCACCAACACAACAATTGGGTGCCTTTATCTCTGTAGCAGAACATGGAAATTTTAAGTATTACAGATATTCACCATTTAGTTCCAAAAATAACACTATAAGATTCTACTAACTTTCGGTGGTTTTATATCAATACAATTTACATTGTCTACGCAGCAGCTTTATATAAACTATAGTAGTAATTATCTTTTATATACTGTGTATCCTGTGCTTGAATGGCTGCCCCCATGGCTACACAGCAGCTTTTTTATATAAACTATAGTAGTACTTATCTGTTATCTACTGTGTATCCTGTGCTTGAATGGCTGCCCCCATGGCTACACATCAGCTTGTTTATACAAACTATAGTAGTACTTATCTGTTATCTACTGTGTATCCTGAGCTTGAATGGCTGCCCCCATGGCTACACAGCAACTTGTTTATATAAACAATAGTAGTACTTATCTGTTATCTACTGTGTATCCTGTGCTTGAATGGCTGTCCCCATGGCTACACAGAAGCTTGTTTATATAAACTATAGTAGTACTTATCTGTTATCTACTGTGTATCCTGTGCTTGAATGGCTGCCCCCATGGCTACACAGCAGCTTTTTTATATAAACTATAGTAGTACTTATCTGTTATCTACTGTGTATCCTGTGCTTGAATGGCTGCCCCCATGGCTACACATCAGCTTGTTTATACAAACTATAGTAGTACTTATCTGTTATCTACTGTGTATCCTGAGCTTGAATGGCTGCCCCCATGGCTACACAGCAACTTGTTTATATAAACAATAGTAGTACTTATCTGTTATCTACTGTGTATCCTGTGCTTGAATGGCTGTCCCCATGGCTACACAGAAGCTTGTTTATATAAACTATAGTAGTACTTATCTGTTATCTACTGTGTATCCTGTGCTTGAATGGCTGCCCCCATGGCTACACAGCAGCTTTTTTATATAAACTATAGTAGTACTTATCTGTTATCTACTGTGTATCCTGTGCTTGAATGGCTGCCCCCATGGCTACACATCAGCTTGTTTATACAAACTATAGTAGTACTTATCTGTTATCTACTGTGTATCCTGAGCTTGAATGGCTGCCCCCATGGCTACACAGCAACTTGTTTATATAAACAATAGTAGTACTTATCTGTTATCTACTGTGTATCCTGTGCTTGAATGGCTGTCCCCATGGCTACACAGAAGCTTGTTTATATAAACTATAGTAGTACTTATCTGTTATCTACTGTGTATCCTGTGCTTGAATGGCTGCCCCCATGGCTACACAGCAGCTTTTTTATATAAACTATAGTAGTACTTATCTGTTATCTACTGTGTATCCTGTGCTTGAATGGCTGCCCCCATGGCTACACATCAGCTTGTTTATACAAACTATAGTAGTACTTATCTGTTATCTACTGTGTATCCTGAGCTTGAATGGCTGCCCCCATGGCTACACAGCAACTTGTTTATATAAACAATAGTAGTACTTATCTGTTATCTACTGTGTATCCTGTGCTTGAATGGCTGTCCCCATGGCTACACAGAAGCTTGTTTATATAAACTATAGTAGTACTTATCTGTTATCTACTGTGTATCCTGTGCTTGAATGGTTGCCCCCATGGCTACAGAGCAGCTTGTTTATATAAACTATAGTAGTACTTATCTGTTATCTACTGTGTATCCTGTGCTTGAATGGCTGCCCCCATGGCTACACATCAGCTTGTTTATACAAACTATAGTAGTACTTATCTGTTATCTACTGTGTATCCTGAGCTTGAATGGCTGCCCCCATGGCTACACAGCAACTTGTTTATATAAACAATAGTAGTAATTATCTGTTATCTACTGTGTATCCTGTGCTTGAATGGCTGTCCCCATGGCTACACAGGAGCTTGTTTATATAAACTATAGTAGTACTTATCTGTTATCTACTGTGTATCCTGTGCTTGAATGGTTGCCCCCATGGCTACAGAGCAGCTTGTTTATATAAACTATAGTAGTACTTATCTGTTATCTACTGTGTATCCTGTGCTTGAATGGCTGACCCCATGGCTACACAGCAGCTTGTTTATATAAACTATAGTAGTATTTATCTGTTATCTACTGTGTATCCTGAGCTTGAATGGCTGCCCCCATGGCTACACAGCAACTTGTTTATATAAACTATAGTAGTACTTATCTGTAATCTACTGTGTATCCTTGGCTGTGTAACCATGGGGGAAGCCATTCAAGCACAGGATACACAGTAGGTAAAGGAGAAATAAACCCTTGACCCCCTCCACTGCCACTCCATTGCCCCTCCTAACTTAGCGGGTCATGGATCGAGTTGCAGATAAGGTACTTGTGGGTAGGGTAGCGGGTCCAAGCTGGTAAGAATGCTGGTTGCAGGTCCGAGTTGGGTTTAACAAATTGGTTCCGCGCAGGACTCTAGCTGCGTGTAGCGAGCTTGGGGAGGGGGCAATGGAGCAGGCAGTGGAGGGGGATAAAGGGAGGCCAGGGTTAGTTCTCCTTTAAAGCCTCGCTGTTGTTTGTCCCAGAATCAAAATTAATTCAGAGGGAGGTAGAAGTTAAATGACTCTGCCAGCCAAATGTGGGTGGAGAAATGGTTTCTGCGAGTCAGAGGCTGAGCATTTTTCTCAATCTAAGGAATCGTGTTTCATGTATATATATATATATATATATATATATATATATATATATACACACTATCACAATTGTAAGACATGGACAGTAGCTTGGCAAGCAGAAAGCCAGAAGATAAAAGACAATATCAATGTTACTTTCCATGCAATGAAATATAACATTATAACCATTAAGAAAAACCTTTTAATCTTCAAGGACATTTTGCAACTTAAACACCAACCAAACCATGAATATTAAATATGGATCTTACCATTACTTGATGCTTTGCTCTTCAGCTCTTCCATTAGGGATGGAATATTATCCAGTGAAACATATTCTCTGTATTCCTTGCGTCTTTCTTCCCGTGTCATATTTAACAGCCGTTCTGTTAACGGGAAAAAGAATTATATATTTCAGAGGTTCTTCCCATTATACAGTAAGTTGAGAATTTAATATAAAGCAGAGCAGCTGATTTATGAAAGAAGCTCTAAAACTTTGGTTTTAATCTATTTCATCCAATTTTGATAAAAGTATGACAGGAACTTGTTTTTTATGAAAATGTCATCGAATAATTTAGCCAGATATGTGTTCCAACTATTTAATTAGTTCTGGCTGATGCAATTTAACAATAAAAAAAAGGATAAATATAGCACAGAAACTCCCACAAAATTATCAGTAGTGTAAAGATATAGGAAAAAAGTAGACTTATCTTCCTCATTGAGAATAGGAAAAAGCCTATGATTAAGTGTCTCGGGGACACGAAATGCGTCAGGCTGGAGACGATCGTTTGATTGATCTTAAAGGACCAGTAACATTAATTTTTTTTTTTTTTTCAAAATTCGTTCGTATAGAACGAAAAATAAACATCAAGGCAAATAAAACTTTTAAATTGCAAAGCCTTTATTAAGAGATAACTTATCAAAACTCCACTTCCTGTCCTCTTCTAAAACGGCGAAAGGGAGACCATCCATGCAGCGGTGTTCAACTTCTTCTCCCTGGCTATTCTAGTGACAGGAGGCAGAGGTCCGCTCTGCAGCGCTTCCCCTATTCCCAGCAGTCGGACTTTGACTCCAGCCTTTCCTCCTCCGACGAGGAAGAAGAAGAGGAGGAGGAGGAGGGCAGCCTCTGCCTCTCCAGTGGCAAGTGTTGTCTGCAGGCGCACCGATCTGCTGAAGAGTATCCTCAGGGCTACTGTGCACAAGCGCATGGACAAACCACTTGTTCCCGTTATGTGCCCACCTGAGTGTGCCTGGGGCTGGCAGTACCCGCTGCTGCAGGAGAAGGCGGCGATTTTAGACTCCGGTAGCGCCAAACCACTTGCTACCCGTCAATGCGCTACGATTGCGGGTAGCAGTGGCCAGTGTATTTAGTAAAAATAAAAACGAGCCGGTAGCACTCCCGGCTCAAAGGCGGAGCGGAATGCCAAGCCAAGGTTTGCAGGAGCTCAGCACTTGGAGTAGGGATGCACCGAATCCACTTTTTTGGATTCGGCCGAACCCCCGAATCCTTCGCTAAATATTCGGCCGAATGCCGAACCGAATCCGAACCCTAATTTGCATATGCAAATTAGGGGTGGGAAGGGGAAAACAGTTTTAACTTCCTTGTTTTCTGACAAAAAGTCACGCGATTTCCTTCCCCGCCCCTAATTTGCATATGCAAATTAGGCTTCGTATTCGGTTCGGCTGGGCAGAAGGATTCGCCCGAATCCGAATCCTGCTGAAAAAGGCCGAATCCTGGCCGAATCCCGAACCGAATCCTGGAGTCAGTGCATCCCTAACTTGGAGAGTGCACTTGGCCGCGTGGAAAGCCTTGAGTTTGCGCAGCTCCTCCACGGCCCACTGATCCATGCGCTTGGGGATATTCTTCAGCAGATCGGTGCGCCTGCAGACAACACTTGCCGCTGGAGAGGCAGAGGCTGCCCTCCTCCTCTTCTTCTTCCTCGCCGGACGAGGAAAGGTTGGATTCAAAGTCCGACTGCTGGGAATAGGGGAAGCGCTGCAGAGAGAATAGCCAGGGAGGAGAAGTTGAACACCGCTGCATGGATGGTCGCCCTTTCGCCGTTTTAGAAGAGGACAGGAAGTGGAGTTTTGGTAAGTTCTCTCTTAATAAAGGCTTTGCAATCTAAAAGTTTTATTTACCTTGGTGTTTATTGTACGTTCTATACTAATGAATTTTGAAAAAAAATATTTTTAATGTTACTGGTCCTTTAAACCAATGTTTTTTGGTCTGATCTACAGGTGTTTTTCCAGAGTGCCCTAAACCTTTATTACATTGCATACGGATTATCCGCTCCCCTGAGCCAAAAGCCTATGATTAAGTGTCTTGGGGACACGAAATGCGTCAGGTTGGAGATGATTGTTTGGATAAAGGTTTTTTCTACTTTTTAAACCAACGTTTTTTGGTCTGACCTACATGTGGTTTTCCAGAGTGCCCTAAACCTTTCTTACCTTGCATACGGATTATCCGCTCCCCTGAGCTGAGGGCCTGGGGCAGGGGCACCTATTTTACTTCGGAGAGTGATTTTATTATAAGGAGATGTTTCTATGCTTAAACACACGTCTTAGATAAAATAGGTGAGGACATGATGGCTAATAATGACATAATTTAGACACAACTTAAGAAAGAAACAAAGCCCAAATGGCAATTTGGTTATAATATAATATGTTATACGGGTTATTAATATTTCCAGTCACTAGATAGCCCTGTGAGGTACTGGATCTCCTTGATAATGTTCTAGAGCAAGTTCCAATCAATGTTACTCAAAAGGGAAGGATATTACCCTAGGGCGAGAACACTGGGCAAAGTCCTCTAAAGCTAATGTAACCCCATCTGGGCTAAGCTAAACCTTGCCCAGCTAGGAAACAGGCAGAGCACCAGTTACATTTGACCCTCTCTCCACAGGATGGGCTTTTGCTACATGAAAGGGTAAAGGAATGGTATTGTGCAACTACACCTCACTTGTGCTGCATTACTAAGTAAAAGAATTGGACGCCAGAAGGTTCTTGAACCAAACAACTAGCAACAGGCTTTATTCTTATAGCAAAAATCAGGGTTTTATACCCACAATGCTTTGAGGTTTATCACATACATGTCAGTTAACATCACAGCATTTGAGAGCCTTGTGACATTCCTGTGGAGATAGGGTACCACATAGATAGATGCACCCTCAGCATATCTGTAACGTAACCTGGATCCCCACATGTTGGATCAAGGAAATCACTAGACCTAAATCCCTATCAGGCTGTGATCTCTACACTACAGACCAGTCTTGCCTGAGAGGAGAGCTACCCCCTTGTTATCCCTCCTATTTGGAGCACAGGCTGCTCTTGCTCACTAGTTCCACCTGCCTCACTTTCCAAGAAAATGCTTTACAGAGAACTACCCTGTCCTGTCTACTCCTCATTCACGGGGTCCCTGTATCCCCAACTTCACCAAGACCTTCCCTTTACTGAAGCCTAAGGTTCAGGCTCCCAGTGCATCCACTCCCTTCTGGAGTGACAGGGGAAAGAGGAAGCTCACTCTCTGCCCAGCCCTATACTGAAGTGTGGCAGGAACTTGTCATCAACCTCTGGGCCAATGAAAAATGATTTTAGCCCCCCAAACCTCAGGAACAAGTTATTTTGACGGATCTACTTATAAACCAGTGCCCTCCTAGCCCCCCAGCAACCACAGAGATGCCGCCTTAAACATGAGTTTTATGAACAATGCATTGAGGTTGTATTCGTTTTACCATATCCACTAACAGCCAACATTCATGTGTTTGCTTTCATTGCTGTAACTGCAACAGACCAGTGAAAGCTGACTGATAATTGGTTATTATGGGTAAAAAAAACAGGACTTGATCAAACGTTGCACCTGTAAAATTATGCTCCACGCCTACAATTTGTGGTTTATTATTTAAAAACAAACTGAAATGTAAAAATCACATTGTAGTGGGTGCAAAGCAATTGAAGCAGCCTTGGTCACTTTTGATCCAATCAGGAGTTCACTTTATCGATATGCACACAGGTGGTCTTCAAAGATGCCCCAGTAGCTCCCCATCTTCTTTTCTGCTGATTCACTGCACATGCTCTGTGCTGCTGTCACTTACTGAGCTTAGGGACCCACTCACAATATACAGTACACATAGAATAGAAATGTCACAATATAAGGCTGATTAGTAATTAATACACATAATTACTACATGGCAGCACAGAAACCAGTGCAATTAGCATCAGAATTTAATAATCAGCAAACCTGTAGCATCAGCTTATATTACAGCCAGGGAAGCTCATTTTCTGCTGGATAATTAGTGACGAGCCCTAAGCTTAGCTTCTCAACAGCCAATCAGAGCCCACTGAGCATGTGCGTGTCACAGACACTTTCCAAGATGGTGACCCCCTGTGACAAGTTTGAAGTCCTCGATCATTGCTGCTATTGACAAGCTGACACTTCGTGCAATAAGTTCTCTTTATAAAATATGCCATTTTTAGGTGTATTCATTTTTAGGGTTTAGTTCTCCTTTATGGTGTGAAGATCCAAATATTACGGAAAGATCCGTTATGCGGAAAATCCCAGGTCCCGAGCATTCTGGATAACAGGTCCCATACCTGTACTGCTGACAGTTTATAAAGATTACAATGGCGGGTTTCCAGGGAACAAATACAGGAAAGGAACATGTGGCACATACACATATATATAAAATACACAAAAGCCATGAATATCTTGTATATCCTTTTAATCTGTAGTCTGGCCATTTCCCTATGGGACCAGACTGTAAATTATATCCTTAGAAACGGTGAGTTCTGACATCAGAACGCGCCGTTTATAACAGGGGTCTCCGGCCACCGAATTCCACGCCGCGCATCCAAATTAGACGCCGACACATTCAAATTGAATGCCAGCGTGCCCAAATTGGACGCCGGCGACCAGAATTGGACGCCAACACCCTCCGCTCCCCTCCCGACATTTCACATACAGTAAAATGTAGATAATAATGCATAATGTACCCCCTACTGAAATTAGAAGTCACCTCAGAGTTATGTGACCTGTATAAAAACACTCGGCCTTCAGCCTCGTGCATTTATATGGTCACATAACTCCTCGGTGACATAATATCTTTATAAATGTATAGTCAAGGGCCCCAGGCCGCCGAATTTGACACTGAGCGTCCAAAACGGACACCGGCGCGTCCAGAATGGACACCGGCGACCAGAATTATAACAGAATTATAACAAGGGCCCCAGGCCGCCGAATTTGACACAGAGCGTCCGGAACGGACGCCGTCACATCCAGAATGGACGCCGGCAACCAGAATTTTGACTACGACCCCCCCACAAAATATAGATAATAATGCATAATGTACCCCCTACTAGAGTTTTATAAAGATATCAGAAGTCACCTCGGAGTTATGTGACCTTTATAAAAGCACTCGGCCTGCAGCCTATAATATCTTTTTAAATTACAGTAGGCGGTACATTATCTACTATATAAACGGTGAGTACTGATGTCATCAGTTATAAACGGTGAGTACTGATGTCATCAGTTATAAACGGTGAGTACTGATGTCATATCTGTCACATGACTCACTAAAACTTGCATTATTATTGTATTGTATTATAATAAATAAAGTACCCTCTGTTGCAAAATATGAGGATATTAGAAGTCATCTCATGACCTGTATAAATACTTTTTTTTTTTGTATATGGTCATGAAACTTGTCGGTGACTTATAATATCCTTATAATTTACAAGAGGGGGCACTTTATTCACTATATAACTGTCACATACACACACACTGCTGGCAGAAGCCACAGTACAAGGGGTAACAGAGGTCACACATATATATTGTTGCTCCCTCATGTCTGTAACAAATCAATCAAGTCTTGCAGGGTCCCAGTACTGTTGTTACACTGCCAGTCTTTTGCCCACGCCAGGGATGCTGGGAGATGTAGTTCAGCAACAGTCTTTTTGTGAATGAGACGTTCATGGAATGAGTGTGTGTAATGTCACAAGTGGTGATGCACCAAGGGATTCTGGGATGGACCGTCTATTTCCTTACTTGCATTACTGATGAATTATAGGTCAAATACCAACAATCAGATGCCACTTAGAAGAAATAAAGTGTATCCTGTACAGCAGAGCTTACAATCTAAATGTGCCCCTGGCATTATAGGGAAGGTCGGCATCTGAATATGGGAATGGAGAGTTAGAGAAAGGAGTAAAGTCCATCCCACAAGTCTCCAGCTCTGGTGGAACAAGTGACAAGTTGCAGTTGGTCGGCAGCGGGTTGTATTGATGTATATATATATATATATAGTATATACTGAAATGATCTCTCAATTGTTACATTTCCCTCTACCCCCATGAGACTCCTATGATGCTGGTGATCAAATGAAATGACCCTGAGAAGCTGAGGCTGGACTACAACTCCCAGCATGCCCCGGGAGCCCCAGGTTGTGATTGAGGAGATGAAGAATGAGAGGAGGGGGAGGGGTGAGTGTCCATCATTAATGAGTGACAACAAGAAGCTCTCGCTACCTTTCTCCTCCTTCCATTGCCTTTTCTTCTTGTTGCTTTGGTACATGCTGCTCTGCCTGTTGGATTTGGGCTGCAAGTTCCCCAGGCTCACGGGAAATTCTCTTTAAAGAAGTCAGAGGAGAAAGGGAGAGACGGGAGAGCAGGAGTTTCACTGCAGACACAAACTACAAGATATTCCTGAGGAAGCAGCCGCTGCAGAACCTCATGTGTTTGTCTATAGGGATCATGCGCACCGACCTCCCTCACCACCTACACAATGTCCCGCCAACGTCCCGCCTCCGCCTGTCACACTTCTCACTCCTCCCACTACACCCTAAAGACACGCCCCGCGGCTGGCTGGCACGCTCTCCCATTGGGGCGCGTCTGAGAGCTTTAGGATTGGAGGAAAGGGGATGCAGTGCGCATGCGCACGGGAAGCAGTGATGTAGTGCGAGGGGAGAGTGTTGGTGTGTGTTTATATAGGCAGAGCAGCGGTCAGGGCTGTGTAATAAATCTCAGTCTGGCTGATGAGCTGAGGTCTGAGGAGAGAGAGGTCTGAGTAGGAGAGAGGGCTGGGGAGAGAGCTGAGGAGAGAGAGAGCTGAGGAGAGAGAGGGCTGGGGAGAGAGCTGAGGAGAGAGAGGGCTGGGAAGAGAGCTGAGGAGGAGAGAGCTGAGGAGGAGAGAGCTGAGGAGAGAGAGGGCTGGGGAGAGAGAGAGCTGAGGAGAGAGAGGGCTGGGAAGAGAGCTGAGGAGGAGAGAGCTGAGGAGGAGAGAGCTGAGGAGAGAGAGGGCTGGGGAGAGAGCTGAGGAGAGAGAGGGCTGAGGAGAGAGAGGGCTGGGGAGAGAGCTGAGGAGAGAGAGGGCTGAGGAGAGAGCTGAGGAGGAGAGAGCTGGGGAGAGAGAGGGCTGAGGAGACAGAGGGCTGGGGAGAGAGCTGAGGAGAGAGAGGGCTGAGGAGACAGAGGGCTGAGGAGAGAGAGGGCTGGGAAGAGAGCTGAGGAGGAGAGAGCTGAGGAGGAGAGAGCTGAGGAGAGAGAGGGCTGGGGAGAGAGCTGAGGAGAGAGAGGGCTGAGGAGAGAGAGGGCTGGGGAGAGAGCTGAGGAGAGAGAGGGCTGAGGAGAGAGCTGAGGAGGAGAGAGCTGGGGAGAGAGAGGGCTGAGGAGACAGAGGGCTGGGGAGAGAGCTGAGGAGAGAGAGGGCTGAGGAGACAGAGGGCTGAGGAGACAGAGGGCTGGGGAGAGAGCTGAGGAGGAGAGGGCTGGGGAGAGAGCTGAGGAGAGAGAGGGCTGGGGAGAGAGCTGAGGAGAGAGAGGGCTGAGGAGAGAGCTGAGGAGGAGAGAGCTGGGGAGAGAGAGGGCTGAGGAGACAGAGGGCTGGGGAGAGAGCTGAGGAGGAGAGGGCTGGGGAGAGAGCTGAGGAGAGAGAGGGCTGGGGAGAGAGCTGAGGAGGAGAGAGCTGGGGAGAGAGCTGAGGAGAGAGAGGGCTGGGGAGAGAGCTGAGGAGAGAGAGGGCTGGGGAGAAAGAGGGCTGGGGAGAGAGAGGGCTGAGGAATGAGCCATGAGGGGGGAGATTGAAACAGCAAATGTGTCAGCACCGGAGTTTAAGACTGATTAAGACTAAATGCTTCTGGCCTAAACTTATAGTTGTACAAGAAGCCGTGCTGTGCTGGAGTTTACCTTCAGACATTTTGGAAATAGAAAGAGCTATAAAAAAGTTTTTTGTAGGTATTTTTTGGGTTTTTTTTAAATTTTGTGGGGTTTTTTTGTACAGTTTTTTTGGGTTTTGTACTTTTTGTTTTTGGGGTTTTTTTTCCGTTGGTTCTGTCTGCCCCCCTCCCTCACTCCCTGCAACAGTTCAACAGTCTCACACCCACTGCCCCACAGACCCTTTTCAATTTTACCCCGATCACTTTCAAATGGCTACAGAACAGCCTGGCCTGACTGCCCCCCTCCCCCTCACAAGCCAATCAGACAGTCCCAAACCCAGTCTTCAAAAATATACTAAACAATTTAAAAAAAAAAATTCAGCCTGCAGCAGGCACTGCCGCACACTTGCTGTTGCTGCACAGACCAAAGGACCAGGCACAGAAAAATAAATAGAAAAATGTATATATTTATAAATCTATATAGTAAATAAATAGCTCCTAACAAGGTAAAGTTAGGCACCAACTGCAGCTCTTCCTGTGCACTCCCAGGCTTTTATTGCCTTTTGGCGATCCTCCCCCAGTGATGCAATGGCTTTGTGCGCACCGTGACGTCAGCCGCATGCCGCAACATCACCATTAGGGGGGCCCAGAACCTGGAAGATTTCTTAGGTAATTTTTTTCCTGGCTGGGCCCTTTGAGCTAAGCGGACCCTAGGCAGGTGTCTAGCGGGTAATCTGGCCCTGGGCAGCACGGAGGTGTGACTGCAGTCTCTGCATACTTCTTCGTTAGGAGAGCGTGTGTTCTCCTGATCATGTCCTAAAATGCTTTCCATAGTCTTTGGTGTTTCTAGGTTTGGTGTTAGAGTCCTGCACGCAACCCGCATTCTTACCCACTTGGACCCGCTACCCGACCCACAAGTACTTTATCCGCAATCCGGACCCGCGACTTAGGGTTGCCACCTTTTAATAAAATTTGCACCGGGGGTGGGGGCTTGACGGGAAAGGGGCAGGATGCAACATCAAAAGGGGCGGGTGTGACGTCAAAGGGGGCTGGGCCGCAGCGTGCGGTTGGCCAGGCGGCGAAAAAAAAATGTTTTGAGCAGATTGGGCCAGGCCAAGGGCTTTAGTTAGGGATATTACAAATTTACCGGCAAATTTGTAATACTGGCCTTGGCAGGTGTTTTACCGGCAAGTGCTGGTGACCCACAGTATGTTGTCGGATAGAATGGGCCGAACGGTATCACAGGTCAATCTGTAACATTGTATCGAGTTAAGCCAGAGTGCGGCGACACACAGTTTTGTTTGACGAAATAACTGTACTTGTGTACATATGTAGGAAGGTAAGGTTGACCTTAACATCAGCTCAAATAAGGTTGCATCGAGGAGGGATTATTGAGCCCAGTCTTCTACACCCTCCCAGACCTTCCTTCGTAGCCACTTCCTATATCGTAGCTGTAGGAGAGTGGCAGCGTGATCAATGGAGGAACAAACCTTCCGGTATCATGTGCCGTTCCCTCCCACAACTCGATACAATGTTACAGATTGACCTGTGATAGCGTTCGGCCCATTCTATCCGCCAACATACTGTGGGTCACCAGCACTTCGCTGCAGTGACAAAAAGTCACGTGATTTCCCTCCCCGCCTCTAATTTGCATATGCTGGATTCAGTGTATCCCTACTCAAAATTGATCCCAAGACGTCTCCCATTGACAGAGTATGATAAATCTTGAAAATCAAATTAGAATTTTTTTTAAAAACTCAAATTAAATTTGAATAATTCCCTAATCGAATTTGAAAGTTTTAGTCATAAAAAAATCTCAAAAATTTGAATTTCAAATTAGAATTTTCAGTTTGACCCTTGACAAATCTGTCCCCTAAAGTGCTTTTTGTATGAATTCACGTGTCTTGTTTTGTATACGCTGACCCCTGATGATGAACATACACATGGAGAATCTTTTCTTTGAAACAGTGATCAGAACTGATTTGAAATTAGCTCAAAAAAGACAAAATTTGATGTATTAAACCTTTGATTATCGCTATTTTCTTTATATTGCTTAATAATTATTTGCAGCAGATTGGGATGAATTGGAGGATAGGCGTTTGTGCATAACAAGCAATCATTTAAGTCTTGGTGCCAAATGTTGGCCTATAGTTTTGCCTGTAGCCTGCCAGTTGCTTTCAAAAGAACTCTTCTGCTATAAAGACATTGTAAAAAGACATATTTAGAACTTTTCACATAATCCAAATATGGGACTGTTTTGGAGGATGATTTAGAGATTGTTTCGGGGCATCTTTGTACTGAAATACATTCTTGAATGTTAAAAAAAGGCTTTAGTTCCTCACATTTGTATGCAACCCTTTTGTTCAACCCATTGAATTAAAGCTGAAAGTCTGCATTTCAACTGCATCTGAGTTGTTTCATTTAAAATTCATTGTGGTCATGTACAGAAGCAAAATTAGAAAAAAGATTTATGGGCCTAACTGTAGGTGAGATTAATTAATGTTGATAAATGTAAAGTCCTGCACCTGGGATGTAGAAATATCCACTTATACCTTTGATGGGACTGCACTAGGCAAATCCATTATGGAAAAGGAGTCCTTGTAGATAATAAACTTGGCTGTAGCAAGCAATGCCAGTCAGCAGCATCAAGGGCAAATAAGGTCTTGAGCTGTATTAAAAGTAGGGATGCACCGAATCCAGGATTCAGGCTTTTTCAGCAGGATTCGGATTCAGCCGAATCCTTGTGCCTGGCCGAACTGAATCCGAATCCTATTTTTTTTCCACTTTTTTCCTTTCCTGCCCCTAATTTGCATATGCAAATTCGGATTCAGTTCTGTATTCGGCCGAATCTTTGACCAAGGATTTTGGGGATTCGGCCAAATCCCAAATAGTGGATTTGGGCCATCCCTAATTAAATGGGGCATTGGTTCACGGGAGAAGGGGTCATTGTTTCACTTTATAGAGCACTGGTAAGGCCCCATCTAGAATATGCCGTACAGTTTTGATCTCCATCACATAAACAGGACATTATTGTATTAGAAAAAGTACAGAGAAGGGCAACTAAGCTGGTAAAAGGTATGGGAAATCTGGTTATGTTTTTTTGCCTTCCTCTGGATCAACTAGCGGTTATATATAGACTTAAAGGAAATTTGAATACTTAAGCAACAGATTTTATATCAAACTAAGTGACATATTAAAGAATCTTACCAAATGGGTCTATATATTTAAGTAGATATTGCACTTTTACATCTTTTTCCATTTGACCACCGATTTGTGATGGTCTATGTGCTGCCTCAGAGATCACCTGACCAGAAATACTACAGCTCTAACTGTAACAGGAAGAGATCACCTGACCAGAAATACTGCAGCTCTAACTGTAACAGGGAGAGATCACCTGACCAGAAATACTGCAGCTCCAACTGTAACAGGAAGAGATCACCTGACCAGAAATACTGCAGCTCTAACTGTAACAGGAAGAGATCACCTGACAAGAAAAACTGCAGCTCTAACTGTAACAGGAAGAGATCACCTGACCAGAAATACTGCAGCTGTAACTGTAACAGGAAGAGATCACCTGCCCAGAAATACTGCAGCTCTAACTGTAACAGGAAGAGATCACCTGACCAGAAGTACTGCAGCTCTAACTGTAACAGGAATAGATCACCTGACCAGAAATACTGCAGCTCTAACTGTAACAGGAAGTGATCACCTGACCAGAAATACTGCAGCTCTAACTGTAACAGGAAGAAGTGTGGAAGCAAAAGACACAACTCTGTCTGTTAATTGGCTCATGTGACCTAACTTGTTTGGTTTGTTTGTGTGCACCGTAAATCGTGTGATCCAAGGGGATGGCCCTTATTTTTTAAAATGACAATTTTCTATTTAGGATTACCCAATTGCACATACTACTAAAAAAGTATATTATTATGAAAATCGTTTATTTACATGACGCAGGGTTTTACATATCAGCTGTTTTATACAATATTTTTTTATAGAGACCTACATTGTTTGAGGGGTATCATTTTCCGTTAAAAGGATGTGTCTTTTTTCAGCCTAACTTACTATGTGACCAGATGGAGTGAATGAAGAATATAATGTGCCATGTTTTTATAGTAAGTTGCTGCATCTTACTAATTGTAGCGTTTTGTTTGCAGAAATGGTCCTGCCATGCAAGGATTTTACGTTTTCCTTGAATTTACCCCATTTTGATACCATCCTCAAACATAAAATCTGGGTTCTATTATATGTACTCTGGTCAGGGCAAGATTGGGCTGGAGGGACACCGGGAAAAAACCTGGTAGGCCACCAGCCCTCGTGGACCCAACCGACCCCCCCGACCTTCTCCACGGCCCTGGCCGCAGCTGCAAGCAGGGAAAATTTAAGCTCCGATGGAGGGGGCCGGGGTTGCGGGTGTGGGGGGGAGCTGAGGTGTCTTTGCATCTGGGGTGGACACCCTGGGGGGATGTGTGAGTCCTTGTGACATGGGGGTAAATTTATCAAAGAGTGAAGTTCCGCCACTAGAGTGAAATTCCGCAGCTCTCAATTCATTTCTATGGGATTTTGAAAGGCGTATTTATCAATGGGTGAAAGGGAAAGTTCACCCTTTGATAAATACGCCTATAAAAATCCCATAGAAATGGATGGAGAGTGGCGGAATTTCACTCTAGTGGCGGAACTTCACTATTAACTTCACTCTTTGATAAATATACCCCCTGGATTTTAAGCCAGGTCATCTCTTTGGTTCAAACTTTAAATTCACCAGTGGAGAAGATACTATAATGACAAAGGAAAGTGTCTTCTACAGGAAAGACAGGGAATGTAGAAAGGTTCCTTTTTCTGATCTTTCTGTTGCCATTGGATTCAATGATGATCTACAAGGCAAAGAATAACTCAGATTTGATTTTGATCCACAGGGCAGATTACTCACTGTTGGCTTTCCCATTGGTCACATTTTGTATTTTTTATGCTTTCCACTGATTTTGTTTATTTTGTTTTTTGAAAAGCCTAAATTACATGTTTAACTGTCTCCCTTTTGATTGAAGATCTTACCAACCCTAAAAAAGACATCAGAGAATGTCTGCAGCTTCTGTAAGTCAATATATATGGCGTTAGGTCTTTAACATCTATATTTTATGTGTATTCCTCGCTGAATTTATCGGTTTCGTAAGTATAATATAATAAGCGAATAGATTACATGAATAAATACTTTGTAGAGGGTTTTTTAGCAGCTGTAAATATTGTACATGGCAAATATTCTCAAGTGTGTCAGTAAGATGATATTACTCATTTACAGTAGTAGTGAGTGTTCTTTCTCCAGTTGCTATGACTGCATGTGATTTAGATTTGTCTAGTTAGTAAATTAGCATTATGGGAGTTTACCAGGTGGATACTGAATTTTTTAAATGGAAAATTAAAATCCACTAGTAATTTTTTTTTCGGAATTTTGCCAATGTGAAAACTTGTAGAGGATCTATTATCGCTGCCTTTGTAAAGATAAAAAATAATTTTGAAAACTAAAGGATCCCCTAAAACAGGCCATATTGGCTGATGAACATTGACACCTAAATCCCTAGTGAATCAAAGGTTCTCTAGCGTGACATTTAGGGATGCACCGAATCCAGGATTCGGTTCGGGATTCGGCCTTTTTCAGCAGGATTCGGATTCGGACGAATCCTTCTGCCTGGCCGAACCGAATCCGAATCCTAATTTGCATATGCAAATTAGGGGCGGGAGGGAAATTGCGTGACTTTTTGTCAGAAAACAAGGAAGTAAAAAATGTTTTGCCCTTCCCACCCCCTAATTTGCATATGCAAATTAGGGTTCGGATTCGGTTCGGTATTCGGCCGAATCTTTCGTGAAGGATTCGGGGGTTCGGCTGAATCCAAAAAAGTGGATTCGGTGCATTCCTAGTGACATTAACACCCCTAAGAGTGTTACAAATCGAAGATTCATTTAGGATACTTTCATTTCCTGCCCCCTTTAGTAGCTGAGACTGCTTAAAGCAACATGATAATTATTGCAAGCAGGTGTTTTTTTAGTAATGGGAATGTCAAAACATTTTTTTTTACGGTGTCAAGCTACCCAAAGTCAATTATTAATAGTAAATAACTGATATTGCAAAAATGATATGTACATTATATATAGTCAACAAAATGTTATGCTCACAGCCTTTCATTGGTGCATATCTGTCACGGCCGGCACCCTAAACCAGAACTAATGCCAAGCTCCCTGGTCTCGACTCGGCTTCAACAGTTAGTGTGACCGCCTTTGGCTTCGGGAGGAGCCCTCAGCGTACTCAGATGCCACCTGGACTTTTCGAGAGGAGCAAAGCGAGGAGTTCTGGCAAGCAAAGGGGCACAACAGTTGTAAAAGTCAGTTTGGCCGATGGTCACGGTACAAATGGAGCAGGCAAGAGAATCGTCAGACAGGCAGGATCGAGGCAGGCAGATATCGAGAATCGTCAGGCAGGCAAGGGTGAAACCGGGTTGTCAATCAAGGGATTTAGCAGGAAGAGTAGTCGAAGGCAAGCAAGGGTCAGGTTCCAGAGATCAGAATAGTCAAACAGGCAGGCAGGGGTCAAAACAGATAATCAGGAACAGATTCAAAATGGAATAGCAATAGCTAACAGCACCAGGAACAAATCCTATCACAGGCAATGACAAACTGTGGGAATGCCCCTTTAATACTTTTGAATTTGGTGCCATTGCGCGCTGACGTCATTACATCAGCGCGCATGCGCCTTTAAATCCGGAAGTGTGCATGCGCGCGCGCACTAGGAGAGAGCCGGCACAAGAAGAGGATCGGCGTGGCAGCGTCCCTGCCGTCCCCCACTAGACCACCAGGGTGAGACTTCGTTACATTATCATACCCGTAAGGGCAGTACATATCGTAGGGCAATATATTGACGATACAAACACAAGAAATGATCATTTATACTTAGAAACAATGACATCTTACTGAAGCAGAAGCTAAAGAGCTTACAGTTAGAGTAACGCCAAAGATGTTATTCATTTAACATGACAAATTCTACTTCTAGAAGCAAACTGCATGGAATCCTGAATGGGGTTTAACATGAATTTTCAAAGATTATCATATATATATATATATATATAACTCAATCAGTAGGAAAACAGTCACTGCTTAACTATTAATTTACATTCTGCAAAATTAATTATGGAATATCGATCCCTAATATTCCACAATTAATCTCACCTTATCTCATCTATACAGTTGTATGCAGACACCATCTTAGAGAACAGATATAGATTTAAATGTAGGGGCAGATGTATCAAGGGTCAAATTTCGAGGGGTTAAATCCCTCGAAATTTGACTGGGGAATAGAATCGAATAGGCAATTCGGGCGAATTTACGCATTGGCGAATAGTCGAATGGGCGAACATTCGCCGGGCGAATAGGCGCACGATCAAATATTCGCTCGAAGGATTTTCATTCGATCGAATGCCTTTTTATTCGATCAAAAACTTGAAAAACAAGCCTATGGGACTTTCCCATAGGCTTTTAAAGCAATTTGGTAGGTTTTAGGTGGCGAAGTAGGCAGTCGAAGTATTTTTTAAAAGAGACAGTACTTCGACTATCAAATGGGCGAATAGTCGCAGCGTTTTTGCGCTCGATCCAGTACTTCGACTATCGAACGGGCGAATAGTCGCAGCGTTTTTTTGCGCTCAATCTAGTCGAATCATTCTACTCAGGCAAATTTACGCCAATTCGATAGTCGAGGAGCACAAAAAACGACTCGAAATTCGAGCTTTTTTCCCTCTATTCATTCACCCGAGCTTGTTGAATGGGCCCCGTAGAGTCCGCTTTCTAATATTTCTGTGTTGTATCAAAGCGTTATAGTTGTACAGGTATGGGATCCGTTATCTGGAAACCCGTTATCCAGAAATCTCCGAATTACAGGAAGGTTGCCTCCCATGGACTCCATTTTATCCAAATAATCTAGATTTTTAAAAATGATTTCCCTTTTCTGTGTAATAATAAAACCGTAGCTTGTATTTGATCCCAACTAAGATATAATTAATCCTTATTGGAAGCAAAACCAGCCTATTGGGTTTATTTCATGTTTATATGATTTTCTAGTAGACTGAAGGTATGAGGATCTAAATTACGGAAAACCCCAGGTCCCAATCATTTGAAGTGCACGGTCCAGTGTTATTGCAAAGTTATTTCCAAATGTTTTATATGACAGTGTTTGTCATGTCAGGGTAGCGTTGCTCTGGCATGATAATAGTTAACACGGGAAACATTTGGGCGCAAATTCACTAAGCGCCGAACACTAGCGTTAATTCGCTAGCGTTTGGCATTTTTCGTTACTGCGCAAATTCACTAAGGAACGCTGGCGTAATTTCGCTAGTGTTACTTCGCACCCTTACGCCAGGCGAATTTTCGCTAGTGACGTAACTACGCAAATTCACTAACTTGCGCAGTATACTGAACGCTACCTTTTACGCTAGACTTCCTTCGCCACCTCAGACCTGGCAAAGCGCAGTAGAGTAGATAGGGATTGTTTCAAAAAAAGTCAAATTTTTTTCTAAGTCCCAAAAAACGCTGGCGTGTTTTCTACATGATGGGTGATAGGCTGAAAAAGATCGAAAATATTTTTGGGGCTCCCCTCCTTCCCCCCTACATTTCCTGACTCATGGCAACTTACCTAGACAGTGGGCACATGTGTAGGGCAAAATAACATTTTATTTGCTGATTTGAAGGTTTTCTAGGCATTTAAAGTGGTGATACGTGTTCCTCCATTGAAATTTGAATTTCGCGCCGTATGCAAATGAACCATTGCTAGCGAAACTTCGCTTCGCTTGGCAACTTCGAAAACTTACGCTACCCCTGTGCGCAACTTCGGATTTTAGTGAATTTGCGGAGCGCTGGCGAAAATACGCCTGGCGAAGTGCGGCGAAGTTGCGCCTTGGTCTCAGGCTCATAGAGACCCTTGATTGCAGATCTCACCAGGAGGGTTATGGAAAGGTGACATCCATATCTGCCTTCTGAGACAGTTTGGAGTCACACCATTTGGGCAAGGAAGCTGGGCCAGTCTGTTCTTTGATTGGTTGATCAAAGAACAAAGCTGTGGACCTAGAGCAGCAGGGGGGGATAGTTAGTAGAAAAATATGGATTATAGGAAAGGATCCATATCTCCTGTGTCATAGGATTCACATCCTCATAACGTACATATTGATTATGAGGAGGTCACATGCTTCCTAATGATACCAAACAGGGCCAGCCTATACCCACCAGTTAGGAGGGACTGGAAAATGGGACCACATTAGTGTTTGGTACTGTTCTGATTGCGCACACATGGATCACAGCCTGCCCATGTTTTTATTATAATATGGGGGTACTGGCCAGTACCGATATTATATTGGGAAATCTTGCCTGAAAATAACAACTCCCTGCAGGGGGTCGTAAATGACAAGTTCCGGGGCACTCCTACCTCATGCATAAGGTAATGAGGGGAATGTCCCAGCAGGCAATAAAAATGTTCTGCTCATGGAGCTGGGCACCAGGTGGTGGTGGCCAAAATATCCTTTTTATGTTGGCAGCCACTTCACATTTGTTTGAAATATATACACAAACTATGGTGCATGCTGGCACTGTCAGACGGGGACCTCTCCAGAACATCGAAGCAAGTGTCTCTGCAAGATCCCTGTCTGTCAGCACCAGCATCCGCTACAGACAATGCATTTCCCACTGAAATTGTTGGGAATGGGCATTTTGACCTCCTTTGTTCTCCCTGAGAATACAGCATCAGTGATGAAGCTGATGGAATCCTGGTTGAAAGGACTGTTTGGCTCAGCTCAGCTCCCTTCTCCACTATATTTGTAGTGAAAAGAGCCCATAGAGTCCCGACCAAAGTATCACGTCCAGGGGCCCCCAAAACCCTTCTTGTTCAAGGTACTACAGGGACAGAGATGCTATCCTGAGAGCAGCCCACCAAAAAGGTGAGCTACACTAAAATGGCTCACAGATCTCTTTCTCCCGGACATCTCAACAGCAGTACGAAAGCAGAGAGCTAATTTTCAAGGAGTAAAGTGGCACTTACAGGATGCACAGATCCAGTACACTATGCTATTTTTAGCCAAATTACAGATCCTGGATGGCGGTGGGGCAGAAATCTTTGCAACTCCAGTAGAAGTAGATATCTGGCTTGATGCAAGGGCACCATGGAGACCATCTCCTAAAACAGCCCTGGATGCAACTGACTCTCTTAAACCATCAACCACTGAGAACTTACTAGTTATGCTGCCAATAAGTTATATGTGCCGACTGTGGACCCAAGACATTTGTCCCTCAATGAGACCACAGCTTCTACCCTGCCTTGAGCTCATACTCCTGGAGAATGCTCCTATGCAACAGGAGATACTAGGTGGGACATCTCTGTTAACATGCCAGGATACCCCACTAACACCCAACTCTGCAGACATACAAAGTCACAGTAAACGGTCTGAGCTCTTCTCCTGCAGACCACTAGTCTGTAGTTCAACTGGATAGGATGGGGCTTGTGGCCCCATAAATACCAAAGTTAACCACGTTCTTGTTTGTTTTTTTTTACTGACCACTTCAAGGTCAAGGAAAGTGTAGATGCAAGTTTAGCTCCAGTGAAAGTCTTACCTTAAATCTCTTTTACAGTGATTTTAATTCACATAAGTTTCCAGCCTTTCATCCATTTTAAACTCTCCTTCTAAAAGACAGTACCCGTAGCATGCACTGTACATAAAACACTTCTGTGTACGCGCTCACTATTTTTCTTACATGAGCGCTCACTTAATATGGCAGCCCTGTATTCTGCACCAACCAATAGCAACGCTTGCTATAGTGACACGCCATGACAAGATCAACATCAACACTCGATTGTCAAGAACTTTCAATATACTCCTTATCAGGGCAGCCATCAGGGAGGAGAGTTGCAGGGGGCCCCGAGGGTAAGGGGGGGCCGGCCACGCCACACTTACTTGATTAGCTGGGCCCCCCATCTTTCTGAGAGCTGCTGACTTTGGGAAGGCATGGACGTTTAAGGGGCCCTGGCCACTAATTTTCTTATAATGTGGGGGGGGGGGGCCTGGCCAATATTGGCCACCAATTTTTTTTCTCATGTGGGGTCCTAGCCACCAATATTTTTTAATGGAGGGGCCCTGGCCAACAATATCTTTTTATTTTTTATTAAAATGTGGGAAACCTAGCCACCCATATTTTTTTTGTTTTATTACTAGGTGGTGGGGAAGGCGGACCTGTAGGTGGGGCTTGTGGTGGGCGTAGCCTAGGGGGCCCAGGAAATTTTGTCGTATGGGGCCCTGCGATTTCTGATGGCGGTCCTGCTCCTTATGCACAGTGAGATGTTTGTGGCCTTGATCCTTTTTACTCTGTGGCACCTTCCCTAACTCACATGCAGGTACAAGGGTCAGCCGGTGGGCATATTTTCACCCATGTGCATATACTTTTTGGCATCCATATTAATTATGTGTACAGGGGAAACATGGCACCTACAACGAAATGGTAAGTGACATACTTGTTCAGAGGCACTGCATGTGAAATGTAGGTTATTTTGAAAAAAACAGGGATCTGCCAGAGCAAGGGAGGTTTAAATTGGCCATACACGAAGAGATACACTCATCTGGTGACATCGCCAAACGAGTGGATCTTTCCTCGATATGCCCACCAATGGCAGGGCTATAGCGAGGTAATCCGAACATTCGGCCCTAGGGCCGAACAATCGGATTACAACAAAGAGCAATGGGCTCCAACGGGTCGGTCACCAGAAAAATTAAACCTTCCCGATCGATATCGTGGGCAGATATTGTTCGGGAAGACCGGTCGGATGCCCCCATACACAGGCATCATTGTCTTTTGTTACCGGTACTAGATCCACCTGAGTTTGGGGAATGGGTAAGGTGGGTACGTGGGACATCTTGGGTTTTTGTTTATGTGTTATATTAATTGCCACTTTCTACTCCAGTTCTATTCCACTGGTTACACTTGCTTCGCAGGTACAAGGATCCATGTTGTCTACCCAAGACCATCCCTCCACCATGTAAATCTGTAATATTATCTCATGGAATGGAACTGAACTAGGCCGCAGGCTACCTACTACCTTCAAACTAATGTGCAAGGTTATTTTCATCAGCTGTTAAATGAATTTAGCACTCTGAATAATAATTAGGGATGCACCGAATTCGGGATTCGGCCAGGATTCAGCCTTTTTCAGCAGGATTCGGATTCGGCCAAATCCTTCTGCCCAGCCGAACCGAATCCGAATCCTAATTTGCATATGCAAATTAGGGGCGGGAGGGAAATTGCATGACTTTTTGTCAGAAAACAAGGAAGTAAAAAATGTTTTCCTCTTCCCACCCCTAATTTGCATATGCAAATTAGGGTTCGGATTCGGTATTCGGCCGAATCTATCACGAAGGATTCGGGGGTTCGGCCGAATCCAAAAAAGTGGATTCGGTGCATCCCTAATAATAATAATAATAATAATAATAATAATAATAATAATAATAATAATAAACATACAGTAGAAATAGAGGCAGTAGGCATGGCTTAAATCTCAGTGGCAGAATTGAAAACTAATTACTAAAACAAATAATGAAGAAATCACCTTAATGGCTTCCTATGCACTTTTAATAAGGGAATACAAAACTCATCGTTGCTGCGATCAAGGGGAACATCGAGAATAAATGGAAAGCATCTGGACAGTTCATCGCCATTTTCAGGGAGAAATGGTACAATACAGCGGAATTAATTAATGTCAGAAACCTAAGCATCAAATGCTAAGCAAGAAGATTTACTAGAAAGCCGGGGAACACCTCATACAATAAACATCAGAGAGAAAACATCATATTATACTACTGGGCTTTATATTAGCAAAATAAATGATAACATGGCAATCAATGAGCTCTTCAAGCCTAATTGTTCTCATATCAGAGATGGATGTTTATGACTATACAGTTATTTCTCCCTAGGGATGCACCGAATCCACTTTTTTGGATTCGGCCGAACCCCCGAATCCTTCGTGAAAGATTCGGCCGAATACCGAACCGAATCCGAACCCTAATTTGCATATGCAAATTAGGGGTGGGAAGAGGAAAACATTTTTTACTTCCTTGTTTTCTGACAAAAAGTCATGCAATTTCCCTCCCGCCCCTAATTTGCATATGCAAATTAGGATTCGGATTTGGTTCGGCTGGGCAGAAGGATTCGGCCGAATCCGAATCCTGCTGAAAAAGGCAGAATCCTGGCCGAATCCCGAACCGAATCCTGGATTCGGTGCATCCCTATTTCTCCCATCCCCTTATAGGTCTACAACTGTGAATATTGGGAGGTATAATTAGCCACTAGTTGTAGGGCTCGGACAGGAGCTTTTTGTTGAGGAAGTAGCAGACAGGACGTTAGTAATCAGCTTGTGCGGCTTTTGAGAGATCAGAGGAGAAATGTTAAAAGTAGGGATTCACCGAAGCCAGGATTTGGTTCGGGATTCGGCCAAGATTCGGCTTTTTCAGCAGAGTTCGGATTCGGACGAATCCTTGTGCCTGGCCGAACCGAATCTGAACCCTAATTTGCATATGTAAATTGTGGGGAGAGCGGGATTTCATGTGACTTTTTGTTACAAAACAAGGAAGTAAACCATTTTTTCCACTTTTTCCTATCCCGCCCCTAATTTGCATATGCAAATTAGGATTCGGTTCGGTATTTGGCTGAATCTTCCAAGATGGATTCGGGGATTCCCTAGTTAAAAGAGAATGAGTCATTTTTCAGGATTAATTTGCGGTTCAGACACAATCCAAGAGCTGATTTCCTCTATATATAAATACATGAAAACTGTTGGCGAACCAGTCTGTCCTGGTTACAGAAGAAAGAACTTTAACATTGATGTGGTGCCTTATGTAGTTTCCTATTTGAAATCACCAAGTGTGTTGCTGCTTTCCTTGAACGAAATTTTGAAAGGTATCGATACCACTGACAGTTGAGTGAATTCTCACACATGGGCGCAAATTCACTAAGCGCCGAACGCTAGCGTCAATTCGCTAGCGTTTGGCATTTTCGGTACTTCGCAAATTCACTAACGAACGCTGGCGTAAATTCGCTAGTGTTACTTTGCACCCTTACGCCAGGCGAATTTTCGCTAGCGACGTAACTACGCAAATTCACTAACTTGCGCAGTGTACTGAACGCTACCTTTTACGCTAGACTTCCTTCGCCACCTCAGACCTGGCGAAGCGCAATAGAGTAGATAGGGATTGTTTCAAAAAAAGTCAAAAATTTTTCTAAGTCCCAAAAAACGCTGGCGTGTTTTCTACATGATGGGTGATAGGCTGAAAAAGATCGAAAATATTTTTTGGGCTCCCCTCCTTCCCCCCTACATTTCCTGACTCATGGCAACTTACCTAGACAGTGGGCACATGTGTAGGGCAAAATAAAAATTATATTTGCTGATTTGAAGGTTTTCTAGGCATTTGAAGTGCTGATACGTGTTCCTCCATTGAAATTTGAATTTTGCGCCGTATGCAAATGAACCATTGCTAGCGAAACTTCGCTTCGCTTGGCGAATTAACGCTAGCGCAACTTCGAAAACTTACGCTACCCCTGTGTGCAACTTCGAATTTTAGTGAATTTGCGGAGCGCTGGCAAAAATACGCCTGGCCAAGTGTGGCGAAGTGCGGCGAAGTTGCGCCTGCCGCAACTTCTCATCTTAGTGAATTTGGGCCTCGGAGTGCCATTCATCAACATTATGATTGTATCGGTTTTAGAGATTTTAGAATCCACGAAAAAACTAATTTTCTCTAAAACCATGAATGCCAAGTTCTTTATTAAATTAGCCCACTATGAATAAGGACAAATCCCCACTGACTTCTACTTTACCTTGACAGCTTTTAGGCAAAGTTTTGTATTAGAGTTTTTCATGTTTTTTCTGCAAAATAAATTACAAATTCTTCATGGTTTACAGTAAATTAGCAAACAATAGATTATATCCAAAGATATATGTCCCAAGGCTTTTATGTCCCCTTATTTATAGTTAAAACAAAGTATTTATTTAGGTTACATTAAAATTATGATACATACTGACCCCACATGGCCAAGGTATCATAATTTTAATGTAACCTAAATAAATACTTTGTTTTAACTAATGAAAAGCCTTGGGACATAAATCTTTGGATATAATCTATTGTTTGCTGATTGTCTATGGAACTGGGGCAAGTCCCTTTGGCTTAATGTACAGAAATCAGATGTGGATTACAGTAAATTAGAGCTGAGAAATACAGTTCATAAAAACGGATGAAGTGCATCCTTTAGTAAATCAGCCCCTTCTAAATGCACTTACTAGTGTCTACGTGGCATTTATGCAAGGCAATTTTTTGACATTCGTTTGCATTTAACGAAACTTTGAACTATACTTACACAAATATATCGTCCTACTTAGTTTTAAATTTTCTCGCCAAATTGTTTGTAGATCTGAATCAGAATTTTTGCAATTTTGTGTAAGGACCTAGGTGTAAATATACTAAAAAAAAAAAAAAACTCAACATTATAGCATAATAAATACTCATCATGGAGGCCAGAAAATAATTTTCAAGAAAAAAAAATATCAGTATTTATTGTCTATCACATTCACACATATCTACAGCACTCTAGGGTCAACATCATCCAATATCACTTCCAGTATGTTTTTTTGGTTTGTAAAAGTAGAATGGACCAGAGGGAGCATAGGCAGAGAGGACCGTGTTCAGGACCAAACGAACAAAATGCAATCTTAAGCTCCCCATAGACGCAACGATTCTTCTTGCCGAACGACCGATTTTAGGGAAGCCCGACCAATCCTCCGAAATTATCGTGTGGTTAGTGGGATTACAACGATCGAACATGTTACGATTTGTTGGCCGACATCTGTCAGGAAATTGATCGGCCAGGTCAAAAAATCTTTGGGGCAAATTCACTAAGATGCGAAGTTGCGCCAGGCGCAACTTCGCCGCACTTCGCCAGGCGTATTTTCGCCAGCGCTCCACAAATTCACTAAAATCCAAAGTTGCGCACAGAGGTAGCGTTAGTTTGCGAAGTTGCGATAGCGTTAATTCGCCAAACGAAGCGAAGTTTCACTAGCGATGGTTAATTTGCATACGGCGCAAAATTCAAATTTCAATGGAGGAACACGTATCAGCACTACAAATGCCTAGAAAACCTTCAAATCAGCAAATATAAATGTTATTTTGCCCTACACATGTGCCCACTGTCTAGGTAAGTTGCCATGAGTCAGGAAATGTAGGGGGGAAGGAGGGGAGCCCCAAAAATATTTTCGATCTTTTTCAGCCTATCACCCATCATGTAGAAAACACGCCAGCGTTTTTTGGGACTTAGAAAAAAATTTGACTTTTTTTGGAAACAATCCCTATCTACTCTATTGCGCTTCGCCAGGTCTGAGGTGGCGAAGGAAGTCTAGCGTAAAAGGTAGCGTTCAGTACACTGCGCAAGTTAGTGAATTTGCGTAGTTACGTCGCTAGCGAAAATTCGCCTGGCGTAAGTGTGCGAAGTATCACTAGCGAATTTACGCCAGCGTTCGTTAGTGAATTTGCGAAGTACCGAAAATGCCAAACGCTAGCGAATTAACCCTAGCGTTCGGCACTTAGTGAATTTGCGCCTTTGTCGGTCCCAGTACAATGTATCTATGTCTGCAGGGCCAAGCAGGCAAATTGGTCTTTTTAGTTGATGGTCAATTCGTACGATCGTTCTGAGAAGATTGTGGTCTCACGATCAGGATCCGATCTTTTAAAAATCTCAACATCTATGGCCGGCTGTAGCCCAGCTATGAAGGCGTCTATCAGATTTTTTGTTCTTCATGTTTATTCAGTTCATCTGATGGATGTTATTTGCTGCCTCTTAGCCCTTTCGATGGATCTGTTGGTACTGACGCTTGCGTAGCCCTGCAGCAATTAGGACACAGAATAACCTTATCTAATTAAAATAAATACATTTTCTGCATACTGGCTAATATTCAATTTTGACAAGTATCCACGGTAATCTATGACCATAAAGCAAGTGGGTGAGCTGTGAGCCTCCAGGCGATCCAGTTGATAATGCTGGAGTTGATGGATTCCCTCTTGCTTTCGAAATCGCCCCATTCATATTAAACAAGCTCGGTATCTCATTCAAAGCTTTTCTATTCCACGGTTAAAGTAAAAGAGTTCATGCATGCTGCAGCTTTTGTCAGACAATTTCATCTCCAGAGTTTTTTTTTTTTTAAGAACAGGTATTGTATAATTTCATTTTTTTCCAATTAGCTTTCCTCTTCATTCCCCTCCAGCGGTATCTTCTAACTGGCTGAATATATTATACACAACGTGGGGAGAAACCGCTGGAAAGTTGACAGAACCTGAAGGCCGTCAGCTACATTTTGCTGCATTTAAGTTTTGTTTAGGTGTTCAGAGGAATGAAGAGCTGAAACATAAAACAAATAACTGGCAGGGTCCTAGTGTTGAAGGGAATGAGAATCCCTTGCAGTTATATTTTTGAATCCAATGTATAACTGATTTTTATTTTCATAATTTTTCTTCAATGCCAACCCGGCTCTAAAACATGGATCTGCATCCACTGCCTCACTAACTGTTACTATAGTACATCTCCTGGCATCCAGCAGCAGCCACTGGCTGAAGTTATCCAATCAGTCCTGTCTTTCTTGGTCCTAATATGCCTATAAGGGTTAATCACTTGCAGGGGTGGGTTTTTTTCCACACTAACCCTCAGTTATAACCTCATACCTGCTTGGACCTTGAAGAGGACCTTGTCCTCTTCATTCAAATGCACCAGCATGGGGTACTATTCTAGCAAGAGCCATGCTGCCATCTTTTTGCGGTCAGTCTTTGCTCATCATCATTTATTTATATAGCGCTGTCAAGATACGCAGTGCTTTCATCATCATCATCATCATCATCATCATCACTTATTGTGCCCACTGGTGTGAAAGAATTTCCACTGTCTCTGGCCAATTTTGTTACTGTGCCCCAAGTTCTGCATCAACTGCACTTCAGCAAGTTACTCTAGGCCGGCTTCTCCTCTGCTTCCTATCTGGAGTCCATCGAAGGGCAACATTGTGTATTACACATTTGTACAAGTCCAATTCATCTCCATTGCCTTTACATTATGATGGTGGCCATGTCCTCTAGTGCACGTGTTGAGTAAAGTAAAATCATTTTTGCTCTGCTGTGCTATGCAAGGAACTGTGATTTTTTTTTTATTCAAGTGGTGGGATATTGTCAGGCTGATTCTATGGAAATACACAGAGGTGTAACAATGGTTGACTGCATCCCGCAAAAAAATCTTTAAGAGGCCTGTCCTAACCACAAGCGCGGTGCCCCTCGCCACTCATTCTGGCCCTGGTAGACCGTCTGCCAACTCCATCCACCTCTTTTTTACTTTGGTGAGAGGCAAACTTTGTGGCAATGCTGAGGGGAATGGAGTAACTACAATAAACCAGTCCCATCAGTCTAGGCTAACTTGTCCCTGTAAGAAACTTACCCAGGGGACGGCAGGGACGCCTGCCGCCCCCTCGACGGCGCTGATTCGCCAGCGTCCAATGGCGCCAAATTCAAATGTTTAAAGGGCCATCAGTCCTTTTGTGCCTTGCCCAACGTAAGTTCTGTATACTGTTCCTGGGTGCGATTATTCTGTGATTCTTGTTGTGACCTTTGGCTATCCCTGATTCCTGTTTGACTTCCGCCTGCCCTGACCCTTTGGCTCGTCCCTGACTACTCTTTGGATTCCGTTCTGTACTTCGACCCTGTTAGTTGCTGACCTGGCCTGTGACCTCGATTACTCTTCTGCTTTCCGATTTTGTACTGCATTCCCGATTGGTTTCGACCCGGCCCATTCCTGGACTTTGATAACCTTCACGTTAAGTTCCCTTGCTCGCCCAGAGTTCTTCCCTCAGTCTCCTCACTATTAAGTCCTGGCGGCATCCGAGTAGCGGAGGGCCCCACCCGACGTGAAAGGCGGCGGTTATAGGCCGAAGCGTAAGCCGAGCCCGGGACATTGGGGTTTACTCTGGGTTGTGGGCTACTAAACGTTACAGTCCCCTACAACCACAAGTTCTACTGTGATGTAATTATGCCACGGGAAATATATAATAAGCAAATCAACATGTTAAAGCCATTGCCCTTTTAAATTAATCTACACCTTGTTATACTACTGAAGCATTAACCTTCAATAGAAATGTTGTGTGTTCCATACAAGAAGCAGAGATCTACAATCAGGTGAGGCATTCATCATAATCATTTCAAGGACTAAATGTGGACCAGAGTAGTAGCATTCTCAGTTAGTATTGCTCCCAAGCTCTTGACTAAACCCCTGCTTCTGCACTACAGTCACCAGATTTTCTTTACTATTTATAAGAAGTACATTGCATTACAATTGCTTTGGCAGTGGAAAACTTGCACAACAGAAATGTTTAGCAGACTCCAGCAAACAGAACTGACAATTCAGTTGTGATGCAACGGGCAAAGCCTGGTGAGGTTTCTGTGTTTTTAAACAGTGGACAGTAAAGCAATGGCGGGCGAGCCAGTCTAAAAAGTTGAGTGAGATGAGACGCTGTCTAAATTCTTCTAGAGCTATGAATAATACATTGGTGGTCAGGGGTTTAATACAATTTAAAAAAAATTACATTGGTGTTCAGTAAAACTGAACTCTTAGCTTCAGGTCTTTAGCTCCTTTCGTGGCTTCGGATAGTGCCGGGCCAGCCTGGGCAGACGCCTTAGGCAGCCTGGATGGTTGGAGTGAAACCTGATGCGCGCGGAAAAACAAGAACCTGTTGTGCACGCATGCGAAAACATGAGGCAGTGCGAAAGGGACATTGCGCATTCGCAAACTAACACACGCCGGGCAGAGAGGGGACCGGACTAGGGGTTAGAGAGCCAGAGAAGGTGCGTGCCTGGCGCCCTTCCAGCTTTGCACTCTAGGCACGTGCCTACTCTGCCTACCCCTAGTTCCGGACCTGGCTTCGGGACTTCAACTTCATTTCCTTCCGTGGCTTCAGATTTAATTTAAAAAAAAAACACATTGGTGTTCAGTAGAACTGAACTCGTGACTTTGGGTCTTTAGCTTTTGGACTTCAACCAAACGGCTTTGGGTCTTTTCCCAGCTTCGGGTCTTATCTCGGCTTCGTGTCTTCAATTCTGGCTCCTTTTGTGGCTTCAGCTCTGTTGGTGGCTTCAGGACTTCCGCTATTCGGTACTTCAGTGGTTCAGCACGACTTCGGCGCTGTCAAGGGGGGCCGGGCTATTTCGAAAAAAGTGGAGCACAGCCAGGCGCTGGTGATGCCAAATATTCAGATAACAATGTGCACTAGCAGGAATAATCTATGATGGTGACTACTATGATGATCACCCTTTCAGGAGCCTGGGCTAGGCCCCCTATGACTGTTCATAGTAATTGTATGTACTTGCTGCTATTGTCTACAGACCACACACACACACACTGCCAAGCAACATCCATTGTCCAAAGGTACCCAGAGTACTAAAGTGGGGAACAAAGGAAGTCCATATACCTGTGTATAGGTGGAACTATCTGTTATATGGTCATTCAGTGACACCGATGATCTTTGTTAAGAGTTAAGAGTTGGGATGTTGTTGAAATTTTCCCAACCACTGTTTTTCCAAAATCGTACTGTGCTATAGCTGAGTTGAGAGCAGTGTGAAAAAATTTTGGAATTTAGGCCTATAGATGATGTCCATATATTTAGAAACACTTGCAATGTGCATTCGTAGACATACCATGAATTTTACATGCAAGGGGAATGATAATGTCTATCCAGCTGAAATAAACAACACAACTGTAAAAAATTAGAAATGATAAGAAGGCGTTCAAGCTTCCAAGTCTCTATAAATATTTAAAGTATGGAAATGAGGTAGAAGACATTTAGTATCTTAAGGATTAGCCTCTATAAATTCAGGTGTTGAAAGACAGCTCTGGAATAGAAAGCGGTTTAAGACAATGTAAAACTGAAGAGTGGGATCCATATAAGTCAATAATGAGCTGAGAGAGTTTAGCATTACTGGGCAGCCGGAGCTAAGGTCCATTGTTATTTAGTGATCTCCTCTGAGCCTTGGGAACAGCAGTGCTTACCCATAACACACACATTTCTGAAATTCAAACGATGATCTGTTTTTCTCACAGTATCAAACACCCGTATGTCTGAATGTTACATTAATTGACAGAAGTTCGGAAAGGTGTTACCGCTGGTGATTTTTTTTTGTTTGTTGTTCCCTGCGAATCATGGAGTGAATGTTGATTAGCTGTGTAATGTGAACACAATAGTCAACATTTCCATGCTCTGCATTCAGTTCTTCTCCCACTGCTCTCTCTGCTGAAAACACGCCATGGATATAGTTTCTTTCTGAAGATATTACACGCTTGCTTATTCAGTAAAACTATACCCCAAAGAGACAAGATCCACATCTATGCAAATTAAATAAAACAGCAATTAGCGACGGGTCATTTATTTTGTAATCAAGCTCAGGATATTGTATTTTTTGCAAGTTTACACATGTTGGAATTCCTCTGTAGTAAACAAATATTTATTTGGTGTAAAAAAATGATATCTTTAATTGTCTAAAATAAGTAATTTGAAAACAACTGGACTTGCTGAATAATCATTGAAATCATTGAATCATTCACTACTCATCCGAGCAGCTTCTTCATTTCAACTGATTGAAGATACACCTGTCTGCTACATACAATACAGACGTCTGTACCCCGGCGGGTTCAGAACACTTCACACATCCATTCATGCAACTGTCACAAGTAACACCTGTATCTAGGAGTCACATGACACATTAGATAATCCTATCACAGTAACCCTACAGAATCTACACCTCTGTGAGTTTCAGATGTCACCTCTCTGAAGAGTTACAATGTGCCGTTATGATTGGATTAGTGGAATATTTTATATTCCAAGGATTTCCCACACCAGTCAGTTGAACTGAAGAAGCTGCTCGGATGAGTAGTGAAATGTCTTCAATGATTACTCAGCAAGTCCAGTTGTTTTAGAATTACACCATGACCTGGATGAATAAAAATCTTCATAATCATATCTTTAATTTCTTACTGGAAAGGGGGTAAAGTGCAAGTAATTGTATTTTTCTTTTATGATATGTAAACAAATAAATAGAAAAACAATTTCCGGTTCACTTATATTTTTTTCATTTTTTTAATGAACACATTTCTGGGAGTTTTAGTGCAATGTGTTATAACAGTTTTGCTAATGAAGGTGAATTGCCCTTTAAGCTGCTGGCCACCGTTTCCCCAAGAGATCAGCTTATCTTAAATAGTTGCAATTATTTCTTTGCTTATCTTAAATTGTTACGAATGTATCTAAGTGTATCTGTCACTTATTCTGGGCTCTCTGCCAAAAAAGGCTTTTATTTTTAATTAAGTTTCAGAAACTTTGTATCTTTTTCTCGAGTCAGTGCAGGAGATCAAAGAGAAACTGGAGACATTTCAGTAAACCCGGGACTGAGGGCTGAGCTGTCAAAATTTGGACTATTCTGCAGAAAACAAAACAGTTGGGAGGTGTGGTCACTAGTATGGGCATGGCCATCTTCAGTTCTTCGGTGCAGAGCGCTACCGACCCATATACACTATACTTCATGCTTCAGCTTACAAAGAATTTCAAACTCATACTAGGATGGTATGAACAGTCTGAACTAATTTGCCCCGGCAGCTAATGACAGATAGGGTGTATTTAACTGGCACTTTCTTGCAATATGGTTTCACTCAGGATCTAATAATGCGCAAATAGGGTTAGCCGCCCCTTATAGATGCTTCTACTGACACCCCTATCCATTTACAAGTGCACCTGTGTTTTATTCATTGCGTATTGCTGTGTAGGCACTAGAAATATTTGTCCTGGATATGTCACATTTTAATTTCTGGTTGCTGAAGCACAGTCTAAATAAAGATCATGCTTAATGTCACTGCAGCCTCTCACATTAGATATCAGTGTCATTTTCTTGCATGTGCCCTCATTTGTACTTGCAGGCTATATGTACAGCCCTACATGTGGCCACATTTAAATAACATTACATTTTATAGCGTGCATAGGTTTCGGAGTCAAAGTTTATTGGAGATCTCTCCTGTGATATCACAATATTATTTGACCACAAAAAAAAATATATTCACGGAGGATGTTCTAAGGACTTTTAAGATATCTAGTTCTGCAATCTTTGTATTTGGAAGAAAACAAATAGGAAAGTTTGTTCAAAGGATTGTGGCTCCCTTTCCAGCACCATTTCCAGGCCATAGATGCACCATTGTACAAAAAATTTTTTGTAGGGATACAGAGGGTTAACTCCCCTCTATTCCTGAAAATTTGAACCACATGGTGGAAATCCCCTGCCTGTGCAGCTACAGGGTCTCCTAGAGTATTGGGAATGGCTGGAGCCCTTGTCCCAGTACAGCATGTCTGGCAGATACCGGAGGGTGTCACAAGGTGTCGTCGCTGCTGCACCACCTTTGAATGTATAGGAGAGCCATGTGCTCACAGGAGGATTCCTTGCTTTCACATTCATGGAGAGAGGGTGGACAGAACTGCTGCAAAGATGTAAGGGGCTAAAAGGAGTTTGATAGCCCTGCGGGCTGAAGCAGGTTACTCCAAAGCCTGGTAAGCTCAACCATGCAGACTTGGAGCTTGGATGGACATCTTGTGTGTTCGCGCTATGGAGAGTGCTGGGAGCTGTAGTTCTGCAGAGGAGGATATACGAGTGCTCCCGCTTTAGACAGTGCTGGGAGCAATACCCTGCAGCTAAAGCAAGCTGCAGGAGCCTGGCTAAAAGGACTTCATTGCTGCGGATGTCTGTTCCAGCTCTGTGTGAGCCTACCCATCTGTGTGAATCCCATGGGTGAGTTTTGCCTGAGGGAGGGTAGAAAAAAAAGAGGATCCAGCAAGTCTCCTGTTGTGATAGACATTTTTTGTGTCCCTGCAACGAGGGAGCAAATATCTTGTCCAACCGGAAAGGTATTTGGGCAGGTAGCGCTACCTGGGGACACAGGTACTCTTTGGGGAAAAGGGACTGAGACTCTTTGTCTGCCAAAGGGAGTAGTGCAGGACTTTGCCTGACCAGGAGGTGCCAGAATAGACTGCCACAGGTTCCCAGGGTAGTGGGTCATTTATGTTGATATGAATGAAGATTTACTTTGCCTTTAAATTTTGCATAAAGTTATATTTGTTACACAATAAAGTGTGTGTTGAATGTTTTCCTAATGGGGCCACATGCAGGTGCATTCCCGGATCCCATTAGGTTGAGGCACTGCCAGGATAAGAACTTCCCAGTACCCTTTCACCTTGCAAAGGATCTGCATTGGATGTTGGTAAGAATATACAACCTTGGTACCAGGGGTGTCGCCAAGAGGGCGTTAAATTTTCATATGATATTCGGTGTATGTATGGTGGGAGAAGACTTGGATATCGGCTGGCTCCTCGATCGGGCTGGCCGGAGAATTTTGAATGGGCGTCTTTGAAGGGACCAAAACATCGGCCATTGTTAGTGCTGAATCATCAGATACAGGTAGAATTCTATTGTTTCTATCTGTATATCTGATGATTCAGCTCTATACGTGTGTATTGAAACTAACGATCTTTCCAGGAAACATCTTTTCCAGGAAAGATCGGTATTATTACATCTATGGCCGCCTTAACACCATCCTGACACTCAGACCATTCTCCTGGATTTCCATGAAACATTCTCAGTACAGCAATAATCTGCCCCATACTGGCTTGGATATATAGAGAAGATCAGATCAGTGCATCCTTAGCATGGATTTATGTTGCTGGAGATTGCAGTAAAATTAGACAATATTTGCAAATCTCTTGCTTTTCGCATTAATAGATACTCTTTCATATTGATAAACCACAGATTATAATTCAATTAAATGTATTCTGTACAAAGGTTAAAAAAAAAACTATTTCCCAAAAAGAATCAATGCAAAATTATTTTGGGGGAAATGTTGTTGTTTTTTTTTCCTGTCTTTTCTGCCTTTGAATATGTCCTAAGTCTTTAGCTTGCTCATCTCAAGAAAAACCACCATATATGATGTTTTTTCTATTATATCATATAACTCAGGCCTGGAATTGTGTGGAAAAAAACAATACCAAGCTTTTAAAGCATGTTTAGGACATTTTAGTGAGCTACAAACTGACTCTTAAACGCTTAAAGGGCATGTAAAGGCAAAAAAAATCACATTTTTACTTTCTTTATTGAAAAAGAAACCTATCTCCAATATACTTTAATTAAAAAATGTGTACCGTTTTTATAAGAAACCTGACTGTATGCAGTGAAATTCTCCCTTCATTTACTGCTGTGGATAGGAATTGTCAGACGGTCCCTAACTGGTCTGCAGGGAAACAATCATACTTATGAACAGCAGGGGGAGCCCCCGCCTTACTTCCCAGCCATGCAGAACTCAAGCAGCTTTGTTTGTTTCCCTGTAGAGCAGTCGACGACTGTGTAGAGATTTGTATTGGATTTTATTTTACATGCCCTTTACTGTTTCCAACTCCAGCTGCAGGGACAAAGTCCATGGAGCCAGATTTAAACAGATAAACTGGGATTCTATTTGGAGGATTATTTTGCTGCAGCCACTGGTTCTGCAGAGTTGGAGAAAGTTTGTATTAAACAATACAAAAACTATAAAACCCACATTAGATTACATGACAACACAGGACCCAGTGCAGTCTGTATATTCTGATTATTAATCAGTCTTGTTGTATCGGCTTCTGGCAGATATTATTTGACTTGTGCTGTTTTGATCATTTATGACAATCCCTATGCAGCCCAGACCACACTGAGCATGTGCGCAGTCTTGATCTTGCAAAGATATATAACAAAGTTACAAGATGGTGACCCCCTGTAGCCAACTTTGAAAGCATAAATCATTTGTTTGAATTAGTGACTGGACTATGAATAGGGGAGGCCTGAATAGAAACATGGATAATAAGAAGTAGCAATAACAATATATGTGTAGCCTTACAGAGTATTTCTTCTTTTAGATGGGGTCAGTGACCCCCATTTGAAAGCTGGAAAGAGTCAAAAGAAAAAGGCAAATAATGAAAAAACTATAAAAAAGAAAATATGAAGGCTATTTAAAAAGTTAAAACAGGCCATTCTATAGCATACTAAAAGTTAAAGGTGACCAACCCCTTTAAGTGCATGTGGGTGCAGTTTCTCTTGTTATTCAAGGTAATGGCCTTACCGTAGGTCAGGGTTATTTGTCAAAATCCTAATTTATCTGATGTTTTCAATAAAAAAAGTCCGACCAAACTATAATCCACTATTTGCCCTTATTAATCAATAAAAAAATCGGGAAAAATTGGACCGGGACTTTTTCCGATTGTTGCACGAAAATCGAAACTTTTTCGGATTGTTGCGCTAAAAAACTGAAATGTACAGATTATCATACAAAACCCAGCCCAGACAATAATATCTTCAAATTGCAACTAGGACCTCTGCCATTGACTTCTACAGGACCAGGACAGGTTGAAGATGGAGTATTTTCGGATTAAGACTTTTTGCAGCCTCGGGGTATGATAAATCATGAAAAATTCAAGTTTTATAGTAAAAAAAGAGTTTTTAGCATTCAGATGTTAATACATAACCGGCTAAATCTTGAGTTCGGTTGCTAGGACATGATGGAATTCTGTAACTGGAATCAAGGATAGACAAGTTTTACCCTATGTGACTTGGGTATCAGAACCACAAGGAGAACAAACTCATCTGCACTTTATTCTTTGCCTATTGTCAAATTGTAATGGACTTCTTCCATCCTCACTCATAGTCCAGACATAAGTATATATATATATTTATGTGCAGAAAGCCATGATATCTTACTCTACTTTTATAACTTTTGAAAAATGTTCTTGGAAGCCCTGCCCTTAGCGTCCAACCATTTACTCCTTCTTCATCTTTCCTGTTAATAGAGAAGGAGCCGCTAACAAAAGCCGAGAGACAGGCGCCTGCTATTCCGGATACAGAAGGATCAGCATTATGGAGCAATCAGACAGAGGAGCACAGAAGAATGAGTAAGTACTTGTCTGTGCATTGACTTTAGTAATAACTCGTCCCTTGGGCTTGTATTATTGCCTGTGCTGCTCTATCACTGGAGCCTTTCCATGCAACTTAACATGAACCAAGGATACAAATTGTCAGATGATTTCAGCATATTATTGGCAGTTTGCTGAATGTGCGGAGAAATAAAGACGTTTACAGCAGCAATTTGCCGTGATATTACTAATAAAGATTAGGCATTTAGGCCTAGAGCGATGCTTTGTGGATCATTTGGAATCTCCGAGAGCAGCAGTTTATATCTTACAACAGGGGGCCCATTTACTTAGCTTGAGTGAAGGAATAGAATAAAAAAAAGTTTTGGCCAGACATTGTTCAGGTGGGACCATTGGAAGGTCCTATACATGAGAAAAGCTGCTGAATTGGTCTAAAAAAACTGAACTGGCAGTTTAAATCTGCCAACAAATGGGCAACCTAACTCTGTGCCCTCAACAGGGGTGTTTTAAGCCTCTCCGGTGCCCCATCTACAGGTATGGGACCTGTTATCCAGAATGCTCTGGACCTGGTGTTTTCCTGGATAACGGATCTTCCGTAATTTTGATCTTCATACTGTCTACTAGAAAATCATATAAACATTAAATAAACCCAAAAGGCTGGTTTTGCTTCCAATTAGGATTAATTACTGTATATCTTAGTTTGGATCAAGTAATGTACTGTTTAATTATTGTAGAGAAATAGGAAATTATTTTTAATTATTTGGATAAAATGGAGTCTATGAGAGATAACTCGGAGCTTTCTGTATAATGGGTTTCTGGGTAACGGATCCCATACCTGTACTATGTATTAGACTACTTTTAAGAAGCAGCTCTGAGAGTTTGAATCGACTTATTAGAAACTTGCTGCAATCAGCCAACATACAGCAGAGTTGGTTGATGGCCAGTGAATAGACATTAGGGATGCACCGAATCCAGTATTCAGTTCGGGAGTCGGCCAGGATTCGTCCTTTTTCAACAGGATTCGGATTCGGCCGAATCCTTCTGCCCGGCCGAACCGAATCCGAATGCTAATTTGCATATGCAAATTAGGGGTGGGGAGGGAAATCATGTAACTTTTTGTCACAAGGAAGTAAAAAATGTTTTCCCCTTCCCACTCCTAATTTGCATATACAAATCAGGGTTCGGTATTCGGACAAATCTTTAACTAAGGATTCGGCCGAATCCAAAATAGTGGATTCGGTGCATCCCTAATAGGTATTAATGAGCTCTGATAGATACAGTATAACATGCTGGTGAAATGGATAATGTGGTTACAAGTTAATTCAGGAGACTAATATAAAAGCTGCATAATATCAGTGACGTGAAGGTAATTGTGCTAATTATGTAACAGACTGTGTTGGGAACCTGTAATTTTGGTAGAAAGATAATTCTTACAACATTCACAAATGTCACATGATGTGTAAATAAAAATGAGCAGCATTCAGTGTTGGTAGAATAGAAGGTTAGTACAGTTAGATTTATACTAATTATCTTACTGACTTCATTGCAGCTAGTGATTTTTTTAAAAAAAAAAATTTTTTTGCTGTTACTGGTCCTTAAAGGGCATGTAAAGTGTAAAATAGAATAAGGCTAGAAATGCTGTATTTTGTATACTAAACATAATCATGAACTTACTGCATCACAAGCCTAATCAAACAAATAATTTATGCTTTCAAAGTTGGCCACAGGGGGTCACCGTCTTGTAACTTTGTTAAACATCTTTGCAAGACCAAGACTGTGCACATGCTCAGTGTGGTCTGGGCTGCTTAGGGATCGTCATAAACAAAGCTGCTTGAGTTCTGCATGGCTGGGAAGTAAGGTGGGGGCTCCCCCTGCTGTACATAAGTATGATTGTTTCCCTGCAGAGCAGTTAGGGACCGTCTGACAATTCCTATCCACAGCAGTAAATGAAGGGAGAATTTCACTAAATACAGTCAGGTTTCTTATAAAAACTATACACATTTTTTTAATTAAAGTATATTGGAGATAGATTTCTTTTTCATTAAAGAAAGTAAAAATGGGATTTTATGTTTTTGCCTTTACGTGTCCTTTAAGATGTAGATTGTGTCAAATCCCTTAGTTAAAGTCATATCTGGCCATAAAACTCCTGGTCACATTCTAGGTTGTTAAACGTTTGAATTCCCACTCCTGTTGTGTCTTGAAGTTACCCTTTAAAACTGTGACCAAAAGATCTTTGATGCTGCGGGTAAAGATACAGGGAATATAGAGAAGGCAGCTATTGCCCAGGGGGAAATCAGAAAAGATCACAAACAGACAGAGTCTGAATTGAAACGACCCCCAAAATTCAAAGTTTTTTCTCCGAAATGTCCGGGAGGCTGCAAACAGCTCCTAATTAATCTCTGGATCTCTCCCATTGACTTAAACAGCAAGCCAGCAGGTTTTAGGTGGCGAATAGTTGAATTTGAGTTCTTAAAGAGCCAGAGTATGATAAATCTCGAAAATCAAATTCGATTTTTTTTTTTAAAAAAAAAAACGACTCGAATTTAAATAACTCCATAGTCGAATTTGACAGTTTTGACCATAAAAAAAAAATAAAAAAATTCTAATTTTTAATTTGACCCTTAATAAATCTGCCCCTAATATCCCAATAAATTACAGTAGTGGGTAGTGATGTCGATGTATACTATCAATCTCCGACAAATAAATGCATTTCTATATGTTTTCTATATATTTCTGAAAGGCTAAAAGTTCTCACCGTATGAATTTTGTGTTTCCTGGGCCCAGTGAGCAGTCTCACGTCTCTGCTGGGTGTGTTGAATTGCACAACAATGTACAGACACTTGTGTATACACAAAACTGTCCTCAGCAATTAGCTCTGCAGAACACGTCTAGTGGAGTTAGGGGTGGTTCGCCTTCAGGTTAACTTTTAATAGGTTAAAGAGCGGACATTTTTGGGTAACTTTTCGATTGGTCTTCATTATTTATTTTTTATGTTTTTTTGAATGATTTGACTTTTTCTTCTGACTCTTTCCAGCTTTCAAATGGGGGTCACTGACCCATTTAAAAAACAAATGCTCTGTAAGGCAACAAATGTATTGTTATTGTTACTTTTTATTACTCATCTTTCTATTCAGGCCTCTCCTATTCATATTCCAGTCTCTTATTCAAATCAGTGCATGGTTGCTAGGGGAATTTAGACGGCTGAAACTGCAAACTGGAGAGCTGCTGAATAAAAAGCTAAATAACTCATAAACCACAAAAATTAAAAAAAACAAAAACCAATTGCAAATTGTCTCAGAATATCACCCTCTACATCATACTATACATTCATTTAAAGGTGCACAACCCCTTTAACAAACCAGTGAGAAGATGCATTGCCAGGGTAAAGGTGGCCATAGACGCACAGATAATATCGTATGAAATTAATTTTCGTACGATAATCGGTGCGTGTATAATGGGAAAGGAGCTGACCAATAGTGATGTGCAGGTTCGGGCCGACGTCGCACTCTTCTTTGTGGGTCAAATGGCGGCTTTCTGACTTCTGGGTTCGTCTTTTATAGACGATGCGCCTGCTCGCCCCGCACCTTTTGTGACGCCGAAAATCCGAAGTTGTGCACAGGGGTAGCGTAAGTTTTCGAAGTTGCGCTAGCGTTAATTCACCAAGCGAAGTGAAGTTTTGCTAGCGATGGTTCATTTGCATTTGCATACGGCGCCAAATTCAAATTTCAATGGAGGAACACGTATCAGCACTACAATGGCTAGAAAACCTTCAAATCAGCAAATAAAAATTGTTATTTTGCCCTACACATGTGCCCACTGTCTAGGTAAGTTGCCATGAGTCAGGAAATGTAGGGGGGAAGGAGGGGAGCCCCAAAAAATTTTTTGATCTTTTTCAGCCTATCACCCATCATGTAGAAAACACGCCAGCGTTTTTTGGGACTTAGAAAAAAATGTGACTTTTTTTGGAAACAATCCCTATCTACTCTATTGCACTTCGCCAGGTCTGAGGTGGCGAAGGAAGTCTAGCGTAAAAGGTAGCGTTCAGTACACTGCGCAAGTTAGTGAATTTGCGTAGTTACGTCGCTAGCGAAAATTCGCCTGGCGTAAGGGTGCGAAGTAACACTAGCGAAACTAAGCCAGCGTTCGTTAGTGAATTTGCGCAGTAACGAAAAATGCCAAACGCTAGCGAATTAACGCTAGCGTTCGGCGCTTAGTGAATTTGCGCCATTGTCTATGATCGGGAGACAATGGGCCACACTCTCTTTGTACAAATCCCTGTTATGAAATTTAATAATAACAACTTTATTTCTTTCAAATCCCACATTATATTAACAGTGATGATTACTCATGTGAAGAATACCTGATATCTTCTGCCTACTAAACCCTCTGCAATACGGATCCCTGTGTTTGAGAAATGAGGATTTTGCGTCTTAAACTTGGGTCCCTAGATGTTCCCTGGCTCAATGCCCCTCATGCAAAAGCCTTGATTATAAGCCGAGCAATTGTAGCCTGGAAACATGTAGATTAAGATTATGTTGAGCTAGAGCAACATATTCTGAGTATTCATACATATTGGCCGCTAAGGTTTGTGGTTATTGTTTAGGTAAGCAAAAAAAGATATACAGAGGTAATTTTGTAATTATTTAAATGTAGGGATGCACCAAATCCACTTTTTTGGATTCGGCCGAACCCCCGAATCCTTCGTGAAAGATTTGGCCGAATACCGAACCAAACCCTAATTTGCATATGCAAATTAGGGGGGGTAAGGGGAAAACATTTTTTACTTCCTTGTTTTGTGACAAAAAGTCATGCAATTTCCCTCCCGCCCCTAATTTGCATATGCAAATTAGGATTCCGATTCGGTTCGGCCGGGCAGAAGGATTCGGCCGAATCCGACTGAAACAGGCCGAATCCTGGCCGTACCGAATCCTGGATTCGGTGCATCCCTATTTAAATGTTACTAATACTAATAATGGTAACTGCTGGTATTCATATGTAGGAGATCAAAAGAAAGACTGTAACAAACGTTTGGCAATGGATTTATATCTTAAAGGGAATCTGTCGTCATTTTAAACTTTTTTTTTTTTTTGCATTTTTATAAAAAACACACATCCATAAACACTGTCTGGCAAATAAAATGTTAATCCACAAATCCATGCATAAGTTATTTTAGATTGTATTTTGTCATGGGGGCTTCCATTTTTGCTCATTACACATTCATCCTGTGCTGCTCTAACAGCAGGCGCAGCATTACCTGTGTGCTTGGAGGCAGCCACTCTGTAATGAAAATCCAGGTCGCACCACGACATGAGAATCCAGCTGTACCCTCCCCCTCCCCTCTCTGCCCATGCGTGTGATGTTTGGAGGAGAGAGGTCACATGGTTTGCAGGGAAGCAATTACTTTCACGTTCCCTCCTCCCACAGACACTATCAAAGCTCCTCCCCTTCTGTAAGTTTGTTCTCTGCTTTCCTTTGGAGGGGGGAACTTTCTCTCCTTGCTGCCTTCCTAGTTAGTTTTACTGGTTACTAGATGAGGTAAAGGAGCTGTGAGTTCCCTCTGCTTATCCACCTCACACACACTGCGCTCCTTTCCTGCCTGCAATACTTCTTTTTTCATTAACTACTTACTGCCTCCTTTCTCCTGAGCTATTTTAACCCTTTCTTTATCATCATCATCATCATTTATTTATATAGCGCTGTCAAGATCTTTCTAGACTTCCTCCTAAGTTTTCCTGGTTTTCAAGTATGTCCTTATTTTATCCTTTTTTCTATTCCCTGTCATCAGTCCTGGGAGTGTACTCCTGTGTTTCATTTTTGTGTAAACAAATATAATAAACTATCTATATAAAATATTTTTTCCAGTGCCCAAAATGAATTGTGTGTGTGTGTGTATATATATATATATATATATATATATTTATTTATTTTTGAAACGTAAGTGGGGGCAGGGATCACAGGACTATCTTATTTCAGTCTGAAGTGGTGTCAGTGGGAGGAGCTTATCTTGATTCCTGCCTATTGTTCAATTGACAGGCTCAGCAGACAAGGCTCTATTTACATTACAGCAGCTTGTAGGAGGGAGGGGTAATGACATCACTGCAACCTGCAGTGCAGCAGTAAAGTGTGACTGAAGTTTATCAGAGCACAAGTCACATGACCTGAGGGCAGCTGGGAAATGTCAAAATGTCTAGCCCCATAGCAAATTTTAAAATTAGATATAAAAAAATCCATTTCTTGTTTTGAAAAACGGATTTCAATGCAGGATTCTGCTGTAGTAGCACTATTAACTGATACATTTTGTAAAAAACATTTTTTTCCACGACAGTATCCCTTTAAAGTAAGACAGTGACACCATGTGGACACTTGTAAAAGTGCATGACTTATTACTTCCTATGGCAAATGCTTCAGAGAACTAAACCCTAAAAATTAATGTGGCTAAAGATGCCAGATTTCATATAGTGAACTTATTGCACGAGGCTAAAGTTTGAGCTTGTCAATAGCAGCAATGATCCAGGACTTCAAACTTGTCACAGGGGGTCACCATCTTGGAAAGTGTCTGTGACACTCACATGCTCAGTGGGCTCTGATTGGCTGTTGAGAAGCTAAGCTTAGGGCTCGTCACTAATTATCCAGCAGAAAATGAGCTTCCCTGGCTGTAATATAAGCTGATGCTACAGGTTTGCTGATTATTCAATTCTGATGCTAATTGCACTGGTTTCTGTGCTGCCATGTAGTAATTATCTGTATTAATTACTAATCAGCCTTATATTGTGACATTTCTATTCTATGTGTACTGTATATTGTGAGTGGCTCCCTAAGCTCAGTAAATGACAGCAGCACAGAGCATGTGAATCAGTGAATCAGCAGAAAAGAAGATGGGGAGCTACTGGGGCATCTTTGGAGACACAGATCTTTACTGCTAAAGGGCTGTGGTTGCCTTGGGCTGGTACAGAAGCACAAAACATAATGTACAACATTTCTATCTACTTCTTTAGTTAAGCTTTAGTTCTCCTTTAATAATGTTAGTTTGGCAATGTTTTAGTTTTCTATAAGTGGGGTTATGTAAATGGTGTGAGCTTCAGACAGCAAAAAACACATTCAATCAAATTTGTACCTTTGAATCCCTGGATTTGTATTTTCCAAGTCCAGCGACCTCTCAGGCTCTCCTCTGCCTGTGCATAAAAAACAAAATCCAAAGTTGGATTGTTGTATCCCTCAGACCTGTGGGTTGTTTGAGGGGGAAACAATACAGAAAAATGGAATAATATACAGTGCAGTATTTCAGATTATTAATTGTTGCACCTTAAGTCTTCTTTTCAAAGGCTTATTTGTGTAGTATAACTACATACTTTTGCTATTGGTGAAAAAATATTTCCAAACAAATTCGTGATTATTTCTGCGAAGAAAAATTATTCCAAACAAAATGGGTGATTATTTCTACAAATACAGTTGTTTGAACCAGTGAAAAATAAAAAAAAATAAAAGATTAAAGGGATACTGGCATGTGAAAAACATTTTTTTTTCCCAAAACGAATCAGTTAATAGTGCTGCTTCAGCAGAATTCTGCACTGAAATCCATTTCTCAAAAGAGCAAACAGATTTTTTTATATTCAATTGTGAAATGTGACATGGGGCTAGACATTTTGTCAATTTCCCAGCTGCCCCTGGTCATGTGACTTGTGCTCTGATAAACTTCAATCACTTCAATTTACTGCTGTACTGCAAGTTGGACTGATATCACCCCCTCCCTCCCCCCCCCCAGCAGCCTAACAAGAGAACAATGGGAAGGTAACCAGATAACAGCTCCCTAACACAAGATAACAGCTGCCTGGTAGATCTAAGAACAGCACTTAATATTAAAATCCAGGTCCCACTGAGACACATTCAGTTACATTGAGAAGGAAAAACAGCAGCCTGCCAGAAAGCATTTCTCTCCTAAAGTGCAGGTACAAGTCACATGACCAGGGGCAGCTGGGAAATTGACAAAATGTCTAGCCCCATGTCAGATTTCAAAATTGAATATAAAAAAATCTGTTTGCTCTTTTGTACGATCAGATATAAAAAGTCTTTGTCTGCTTGTTCCGACTTTTCAGCGTCTTTTACTGTCCACTGCTCATATCCACATTAGGCTTCCGCAATCTTTAAAATCTTTAGTAGCCCTCGCTAACGCGTTTCGATCTGGAGACCCTTACGGAGGGCCCACCCTGCTCTCTTCCATTCACTCCAGGGACCCATTATCCAGCTTTTCCTAACTGGTACACAATTACACAGCTTTACTAGCTGCAGCAACACAGACTTTCCCTGGAGTTTTCATTTCACTAGTCTAACACTGGTGAAATACAATATTGTGCCCTTTTTGCACAAATATCTTAAAGGGGGCTTTATGATTCTCCGTAAAGGTAAGGCCATTCCACAGTAATCTATACACTCATTTTAATGAAATAAAATGGTGTTAAAGGACAAGGAAAGTCTCCTTATCCAATAGAGGGGCCCCAGCGTGTACCTGATCTTTAACATGATTTTCTCCAAAAAACACTCCTGTCTCCTGCACTCTGGAAGGTATCACTATTTCTCTGCACCGTTTTCTTTGGGGTGATGTAATAAAGATGGCACCAGCTAACTAAATGTGCATGCACCACAAAACCATTCCTACCCTTGGTCGTGAGCACGTCTAAAAATCTTGTTTTTTTTCGGGGAAGAAGACATCATGTAAAACGGGGCAGCTGGTAAGGGACTGTGTAAGGATTCATAACTATATTTTTTGTTTTACTGCAATGTGTATAAAGGTAGAAATCACCTCAAATTTTTCTGGTCTGGCTTTTTGTCGAAAAAAATAAGTAAAAGTCGCCTGAAAAAGAAGCAAGACTTTTTTCGGGATTTATTATGCGTCAACACTGTGTAAAGGCCAATGGCAGATGTGCCTTTTACAATTGGAAGATGTTTCATGCCTTCAAGATCTTTGAGGGTTTTGGGCTGGTTTTCATTCACTAATCCAAAAAGTCATGTTTTTCGAGCATCAAATCGAAAAATGATGCAGGAAACTAATTGACGCTCCATTTTATTGAGTTTTTTATTCTCAATCTGATTTTTTAGTAGGGATGCACCGAATCCACTATTTGGGATTCAGCCAAATCCCCGAATCCTTGGTGAAAGATTCAGACGAATACTGAGCCGAATCCAAATTTGCTTATGCAAATTAGGGGCAGGAAAGGAAAAAATGGAAAAAATTCTTCTTTTGTGACGAAAAGTGACGTGATTTCCCTTCCCGCCCCTAATTTATATATGCAAATTAGGAATCCGTTTGGCCAGGCACAAGGATTTGGCCTAATCCTGCTGAAAAAGGCTGAATCCTGGCCGGGACCCAAACCGAATCCTGGATTCAGTGCATCTCTATATTTTAGAGAAAAGGTTCGTAAATGAGCCACATTTGTGGATGGGAGTTAGATCAAGTTTGTTGTAATGAAAAAGTTGAGTTTTAGTAAATAACCCCCTTAGTGTCAGCCTGTCTCAAACGTCAGGTTAAATAGGAAGCCATTGGTTTGTATTTTAAACTATTCATAAATATATATATATACAAAACTTCAATGTGTCTGCAATAATGTAAACATTCAATAAAGCCAATAGGCTGGTTTTGCCTCCAATAAAGATTAATTATATCTTAGTTGGGATCAAGTACAAGCGACTGTTTTATTATTACAGAGAAAAAGGGAATCATTTAAAAAAAATTGGAATATTTGGATAAAATGCAGTCTATGGGAGATGGGCTTTCTGTAATTTGGAGCTTTCTGGATAATGGGTTCACGGATAACGGATCCCATACTGGTATTTACATTACAAAGATCTTTTATGGGATGCTTCTTTCTCTTCTCTATATAAACAGCTCAACAGCACTTAGTACATTTAGGGGGTTATTTATCAAAGTCCGAATTTAACTCAATATTTTATATTTAATATATATAATAATAAACTCCGATAAAATCCGCTCTGGTTTTTTACACTTATTTATTATTACATTTTCCTGAAAATTTGCTTTGCGGAAGAAAAAAAAGATTTGGATGATTTTTCCAGATTTTTCATCCGATTTTCGCAATTTTTTCAGAATTTTCACCCGAAAAACTCAGATTTTGAAAACTTCGGGGTATTGCACGAAACCCAGCACACATCAAAAAATCATTGGGACTTCTCCCATTGACATATATAACCTCGACAGGTCTAAGATGCCGGATTTTCTAATTTGGACTCTTCCATCCTCAGTTTTTAAAAAATTCTGAAAAAAAAGCATGAATTTTTCGTGACTTTTGCATTTGGAGTTTAGTAAATACCGTATATACTCGAGTATAAGCCGTCCCGAGTATAAGCCGAGGTACCTAATTTTACCTCCAAAAACTGGGAAAGCCTATTGACTCAAGTATAAGCCTAGGGTGAGAAATGCAGCAGCTTCTGGTAAGTTTCAATCAAAAAATTGAGGGTTTCTGCTCCCATTGGAGGTCTCGTTTTTGGATGCCGGCGACCATTCTTGGACGCCGGCGAATATTCTTGAAGACTATTCTTGGACGCCGGCGACTATTCTTAGGCGCAGGCGACTATTCTTAGGCGCCGGCGACTATTCTTAGACGCGGGCGAACGTTTTTGTGCTTGACCCGAGTATAAGCCGAGGTAGAGTTTTTCAGCATGAAAAACTCGGCTTATACTCGAGTATATACGGTAACCACCTTAGTATTCCATCCAAAATGGCACATCCAGCGTTGATGCTTTTTTCACACTTTATTCTGTTGTTCTGCTTGTATCCATGCTCACATATGGAAGTCAACGAAGCGTTCAAAGGATGAAAAGGAGCAAATAGGCTGTTACAGGAGCTAGTGAAAAGCATAAACAAAAAGAAGGACGGTAACATGGAGATGGAAATTAAATGGGTTCCAGGTTTGTATATAGATATCTAAAAAAAAAATTCTATATTTCATTCACATTCAGTTACCCTCCCTGAGAAAGCTTTCTTCTTGCTTTGTACCATTTTTGTGGATAATATTAACCTACCGTTGCTTATTTGGTGTTTTCCAACTTAATAGGTTTTTTTTTTTTTTTTTGCATCACTGTTTCATGGTTTATAAAGGTCATTGTAGAAAAAGGTGTCATTCCAAAAATCACCAGTGAGTGTCACTATCATCTTTCAGACAAAGGCAGGATCACATACATATGAGTGCATCCCACTAGTGCATGTGTATCCAAGCTTTTGATATTCTTGCTATAAAAGGTTTTTTTTCTACTTTGAATTAACTTTTATGGGGTTATCTATTAAAGTCTGGATGCTAAAAACTCAAAAAATTAGTTTTTTTTTTCTATAAAATATTTTATTGGGAAAAATTTCACTTTTATTATACCCCGAACTCAGAATCCGAAAATACTCCATCTTCAACCTGTCGAGGTCCTGTAGAAGTCAGTGGCAGAAGTCTTGTTTACAATTTGAAGATATTATGGTCTGTGCTGGGTTTCGTACGATAATCTAAACATTTCAGGCTTTTCCATCGATTTCACGAATAATTCGGACTAGGGATGCACCGAATCCAGGATTGTGCCATTTTCAGCAGGATTATAGCCATACCTCCCAACATTTTGGAAGTAAAAAGAGGGACAAAAAATTTTTTTCCCCACGTAGCGCACCAATTTTTTGACCACACCCCTTTCTGTGGCCACACCCCCTAATTACCATGTTCATTTTACAAAATTTGGCAGGTTATGAAAGTTTGAAAATATTTCTCCTGATCTAAACTGTGTTTTTGTGTCTCAAAATTGTTACAAAGTATCTTATTTGCACCTGTTAGCTGTTCTGGGCTCTCTGCTAAAAGCCAATTAAGTGAGAAACGTTGTTTCTTTTTCTGGCTGTTCAGTGCAGAGAAAAGAGGGACTTTCCAGTACAAATGAGGGACTGCGGGTTGAGCTGTCAAAAGAGGGACTGTCCCTCCGAAAAAGAGACAGTTTGGAGGTATGAATTAAGTGAGAAACTTTGTTTCTTTTTCTGGCTGTTCAGTGCAGAGAAAAGAGGGACTTTCCAGTACAAATGAGGGACTGCGGGTTGAGCTGTCAAAAGAGGGACTGTCCCTCCGAAAAAGGGACAGTTTGGAGGTATGAATTAAGTGAGAAACTTTGTTTCTTTTTCTGGCTGTTCAGTGCAGAGAAAAGAGGGACTTTCCAGTACAAATGAGGGACTGCGGGTTGAGCTGTCAAAAGAGGGACTGTCCCTCAGAAAAAAGGACAGTTGGGAGGTATGCTGTGTCATGTCTGAAAGACAACATTTGTATCTTAAACTGGCCATAGACGCAAAGATCTGATCATTCGAATCCTCAATGACTTCCCCATCTCCCGACCTGCCACTAAATTGCAGAAGGAGCCAGCTACTGACAGAAAAAGAGTGGAAAAATAGAAAGCGAAAAACAGGTATCCCTTATCCAGGAACCAGCCACCCAGAAAGCTCTGAATTGCGGGTAGGCTGTCTCCCATCGGGTCCGTTTGAAGCAATTTTAAGCTTTTCCTGACAGAAATAGGCGCCATGACACTCGCGTACCGCGTCTTGTCTCGCCACGCCCCCTAGGGAGTTCGCGGGCTTTTTCACGCGTGTTTTCGTGACGCCAAGATCCCGCGAGATGAGACGTGTGACGTCGGGAATCGCTTGCCGGCAGCAGCAGAGGAACTGGACTTTTAAAAGGCGTTGCGGGACATTTAAAGAGCGGTCCGGGAGTGCGGGGACTGTGCTGAGAGAAGCGTCAGTGTCGGGCGGTATGTGACAGGGGTGTCCGGGCTGAGTCACGTGCTCGTGTCGTTATCAGACAATTCCTGTCAGAACTAGTCGCGAATTCCTTCTTAAATGAAACGGCAATGACTGGTCCAACGCTTGGGACACACAGACTCCTGTGTCAGCGCCGGAGCAATTTCTTATTCACCGCAGATGTCCCTTTAACTGCTCTTCATGTTGTTCATTAAAGGGAGGCCCCCAATCTGCGCTGTCACATTAAATGTATTTATTAGAGATAAACCTAAAGCTCTGCTGTCACACCCCTGTATCACTGGCTCACTCACTAATACTCATTGTCTCTCTGTCTTACACCAGACATTCTGTGTGAAATATGAGACTAAACCAGTGCGTTACACTTATTTACATCAATTGGGCTTAAAGTGATCCTGTCATCGGAAAACGTTTTTTTTTTTTCAAAATGAATCAGTTAATAGAGCTGCTCCAGCAGAATTCTGCACTGAAATCCATTTCTCAAAAGAGCAAACAGATTTTTTTATATTCAATTTTGAAATCTGACATGGGGCTAGACATATTGTCAATTTCCCAGCTGCCCCTGGTCATGTGACTTGTGCCTGCACTTTAGGATGGAACTGCTTTCTGGCAGGCTGCTGTTTTTCCTTCTCAATGTAACTGAATGTGTCTCAGTGGGACCTGGATTTTACTATTGAGTGTTGTTCTTAGATCTACCAGGCAGCTGTTATCTTGTGTTAGGGAGCTGTTATCTGGTTACCTTCCCATTGTTCTGTTGTTTGGCTGCTCGGGGGAAAAGTGAGGGGGGTTATATCACTCCGACTTGCTGACGTTTATCAGAGCACAAGTCACATGACTTGGGGCAGCTGGGAAATTGACAGTATGTCTAGCCCCATGTCAGATTTCAAGATTGAATATAAAAAAAATCTGTTTGCTCTTTTGAGAAATGGATTTCAGTGCAGAATTCTGCTCAAGCAGCACTATTAACTGATTCGTTTTGAATTTTTTTTTTTTCCCTATGACAGTATCCCTTTAAACAAGTAGTGTTTCAGGCTGATTTATTGGATATTTCTGCAAAAAACCCTAATAATCCCTCCCTTCCACTTCCTGTTTCCTGAATTCCCAGGTTGTGCACTCAGCTCACTGCACTGTAGGACATGAACCAATCAGCAGCTAGCAGGACCTGATAGGGAACTGACACCTGTCTGTGCTTGTGTGACTGCAGGGCTGTGATTGGCTGTCCCCTTCTACTGTGCTACTGGCAGGGACACGCCCACCCCTCATTTGAAACTGGGACCAGAGAACATCTATCGGGAGCTCCAATAAAGGGGCTATTTTTAAAGATAAAATTAATGTTTAGCACCATATATTACTTATAATTGCCTACACAATTAGAGTTTTTTCATTTATCCTATATGTCTCATCTAGGGATGCACCAAATCCACTATTTTGGATTCAGCCGAACCCCTGAATCCTTCATGAAGCATTCAGCCGAATACCGAATACTAATTTGCATATGCAAATTAGGGGTGGGAAGAACATTTTTTACTTCCTTGTTTTGAGACAAAAAGTCACACGATTTCCCTCTCCGTCCCTAATTTGCATATGCAAATTAGGATTCGGTTGGCCCAGATAGAAGGATTCGGCCGAATCCGAATCCTGCTGAAAAAGGCTGAATCCTGTATTCGGTGCATCCCTAGTCTTATCCCTACATTCCCACTAAAATAAATAACTACAATAACTTCAACTGATATCACTGGTGAGTTTATAATATTTGGGGCCCCTAGGCTACATCTTCACAGGCCCCCTTCTAGGCTACTGTTGGATGTAGATGTGCGCACATACAAGCTCTTGACATTGGGTTTAGCGTCCGGGTGAGGGCCCTTCTTTTTGCAGCCCTGGTGGGCCCCCAAGACTCCAGTCCGACCCTGTTTAGCGTACATCAATGACATCACTGGACTGAATGCAGTACCAAGCCTACGTCTCCCAGTGCATGTTGGGTAATGTAGTTTTTGTTACAACAATACCCAGCAGTCAATGGGACTGACTTCTGTAGAAGTCGGGTGTTACCGAAGTCTCCCATCCCTCTTAAGGGCCGAGATACACTTGGAGATTCGGGGAGATTAGTCGCCCGGCACGAAATCGCCTCTTCTTGTGGTCAACTAATCTCTCTGAACTGCCTTCCCGCCGGCTAAAAATCGAAATCGCCGGCAGGATGACACTCTGGGGCAAATTCACTAAGATGCGAAGCGCCGAACGCTAGCGTTAAACGGACGCTGGCGTAGTTTCGCTAGTGTTACTTCGCAACCTTACGCCAGGCGACGTAACTACGCAAATTCACTAACTTGCGCAGTGCACTGAACGCTACCTTTTACGCTAGACTTCCTTCGCCACCTCAGACCAGACGAAGCGCAATAGAGTAGATAGGGATTGCTTCAAAAAAAGTCAAAATTTTTTCTAAGTCCCAAAAAACGCTGGCGTGTTTTCTACATGATGGGTGATAGGCTGAAAAAGATTGAAAATTTTTTGGGGCTCCCCTCCTTCCCCCCTACATCTCCTGACTCATGGCAACTTACCTAGACAGTGGGCACATGTGTAGGGCAAAATAACATTTTTATTTGCTGATTTGAAGGTTTTCTAGGCATTTGTAGTGCTGATACGTGTTCCTCCATTGAAATTTGAATTTTGCACCGTATGCAAATGAACCATCGCTAGCGAAACTTTGCTTCGCTAGGCGAATTAACGCTAGCGCAACTTCGAAAACTTACGATACTCCTGTGCGCAACTTCGGATTTTAGTGAATTTGCGGAGCGTTGGCGAAACTACGGCTGGCGAAGTGCGGCGAAGTTGCGCCTGGCGCAACTTCGAATCTTAGTGAATTTGCCCCTCTGAGAGGTTCGGTTTCTGAAATCTCGCTGGCAATTTAGATTCTAGCCTGCGGGAAGGCAGTTCGGGGAGATTAGTCGACCAGAAAAAGATCTGATTTGGTGCCGGGCGACTAAGGATTCACCGAATCCACTATTTGGGATTCTGCCAAATCCTTGGTGAAAGATTCGGCCGAATACCGAACCAAATCCAAATCCTAATTTGCATATGCAAATTAGTGGCAGGAAAGGAAAAAGTGGAACAAATTCTTCTTTTGTTGACGAATAATCACGTGATTTTCCTACCCGTCTCTAATTTACATATGCAAATTAGGATTTGGATTTGATTCGGCCAATTCAGAATCCTGCTGAAAAAGGCAGAATCCCAAACCGAATCCTGGATTCAGTGCATCCCTACGGGCGTCAAATCTCCACGTGTGTCTCTGCCCTAAGCATTCTCACATTTTTCCAGTGACTTTCCTCAATATCAGACAATTTTGGGGCAAAAATCTTCTGGCCACCAAAAAATCTAGAGAGGTTAAGGTGTTTTACTAATATTTAAAGGAATTGTATATGTATTAGGGTCTTATGGGACCCCTATACCTCCTGGGCCCCCTCTGTAGTAGCAGGTGAATCTGTCCCATTTTGCTTCATGGAAAAAATTGTGAATTTTACTATATATTCATTTATTTTTTTAGACTTTTTTTTTTCTCTGCCCATATTGTGCTATATTTGGGCTAATTTTGAAGTGCCCCTTTTGCAAAGTACATTAATTCGGCTAGTCTTTAAATATCATTTACAAATTTGTCTGTGTAGCATTATGTGCAAGTCAGGAGAACAACCTGACCTATTAGAAATATTACCGTTTATTGATCTCAGAATTGATTTCCTCTTAGCAAAGAAAGACACGAGATTAAAGGAGAACTAAACCCTAAAAATGAATGTGGTTAAAAATGTCCTATTTTATATAGTGAACTTATTGCACGAGGCTAAAGTTTGAGCTTGTCAATAGCAGCAATGATCCAGGACTTCAAACTTGTCACAGGGGGTCACCATCTTGGAAAGTGTCTGTGACACTCACATGCTCAGTGGGCTCTGATTGGCTGTTGAGAAGCTAAGCTTAGGGCTCGTCACTAATTATCCAGCAGAAAATGAGCTTCCCTGGCTGTAATATAAGCTGATGCTACAGGTTTGCTGATTATTCAATTCTGATGCTAATTGCACTGGTTTCTGTGCTGCCATGTAGTAATTATGTGTATTAATTACTAATCAGCCTTATATTGTGACATTTCTATTCTATGTGTACTGTATATTGTGAGTGGGTCCCTAAGCTCAGTAAGTGACAGCAGCACAGAGCATGTGCAGTGAATCAGCAGAAAAGAAGATGGGGAGCTACTGGGGCATCTTTGGAGACACAGATCTTTACTGCTAAATAACAAATGCTCTGCAAGGCTACACTTGTATTGTTATTGCTCATTTGTAGAACTGCGCTTTCTTTTCAGGCCTCTCCTATTCATCTTCCAGTCTCTTATTCCAATCAGTGTATGTTTTTCATTTATCCTATATGTCTCCTTTAATAAATGTAAAATAAATGTATCTGCTGGACTGCAATATTATATTACAGTATGGGATCCATTATCCAGAAAGCTCTGAATTACAGGAAGATCCTCTCCCATAGACTCCAGTTTAATCAAATACGTGAAAATTAAAATAAAGTACCCTGTACTTGATTCCAAGATATAATTAATACTTAATGGAAGCAAAATAATCCTGTAGAGTATATTTAAATTATTTTTTTTAGTAGACTTAAGACAAATTCCAAATTACGGAAATATCGCCTTATCTGGAAAACCCCAGGTCCCTAGCATTTTGAATAACAGATCCCATACCGGTTTCACTTAATATTTCAAGTACATTGGAGTGAAATTATTTTCATCTTATGTCCTAATTGGTTAATATTTACATGTTTTGCCTTTTAGGATGTTCATTCCCAAAAAAGCAATGGTAACTTTGCTAGAACATCATGGAGAAGGCACTGAATTCATCAGAAATATTGCCTTCTAAATCATCTCCGATTGTGAGCCGCAAGGAGGTGGAACCATCCAAAGAGACCAACAGCAGCAAAACACAATGGGAAAAACGGGTTGGCTTCGTATTGGTGCATGCAGGTAAATTGGCTCCCGTTGTAATGACTTATTTAGCCAAGTATACGTAGAGCTTTTTATCAGTCTAGTATAGGACTGGGCTACATCTCCGCTACATTTGGAGGAAATCAGGGGATTTAATTTCCCTTTATGGCCCTGCAATTCTGTGTAAGGCAGACGTGACGATTTCGGGGAGATTAGAGGCCTGCAGCGGGTCAGGTACCTGCGGGTTACCAGCAAAAACCTGCGGAACCCTGTGGGTTTCAGATGGAAGTTTCGGGAGCGAGTATAGACCTGGGTCGACGGTTCTCCGGGTTTGCGGGTCTTCTCAATACCGAGTTTTAATCCTTTTTTCTGATCACGGCTACTTCCAATGATGCCACTTCCGGTTTACAACGACAGCACTTCCTGTTTCTTGATGGTCATCGTGTTGCGGATAAGGTACTTGCGGGTCAGATCCATTCTGCTAACTACGGGGGTTGCCGTTGTGGTTGGGTTTTAACAATTGGTTCCGCGCAGGACTCTAGGGCAACTAATCTCCCCGAAATACCTTCCCACCGGCTAGAATGTCGGCACTCGGATCACTTTGGCTTTCCAAAGTTGCCCCGAAGTTTGCCTCCACCAATAAAAAATAAAAAAATTAAATGAAAGAGCGTTAGCACTTCTAAAGCAAACACATAGTAATTACAAATGCAGAGAAATAAATTATTTAAATGATGCCCTGTTGTCAGTGGCCTTCCAGCAGAATTCTGAGAGTGCTGGGAGCTGCAGTTGAACCATAACTTTCAATTTGGATAGATTAAAACCACTAATTTCTGCTTTCCTTTTTTGCATCTCATGCTTTGTTTTCCCCTGTATGTTTAGTTGTCCTCCAGCTGCATGTTTAAATAGAACTGGATGTACTAAATGTTGCAGTTCAGCCCTTGCGAAGGAGAGTCTATAATCTGAGCTCAGGGTAGAAGAATAGAATTATTTACTAGAATATAATATCGCTATTTTGCATTCTTCATTAATACTCTACAGTCACCAGGAGCTAAATTACCTTTATGTATCACTTGTGTATTACAGTATATGACCTACAAGCCAACAGAGTGAGTGCAATGCTTTGTTCACCACAATTGTTTTGTCTCCAGTAACTACAGGTATAGGATCCCTTATCCGGAAACCCGATATCCAGAAAGCTCCGAATTACAGAATGGCTATCTCCCATAGACTCCATTTTATCCAAATAATCCAAATTTTTAAAAATGATTTCCTTTTTCTGTGTAATAATAAAACAGTAACTTGTACTTGATCCCAACTAAGATATAATTAATCCTTATTGGAAGCAAAACCAGCCTATTGGGTTTATTTCATGTTTACATGAATTTCTAGTAGACTTAAGGCATGAAAACCCAAATTACAGAAAGATCCGTTATCCGGAAAACCCCAGGTCCCGAGCATTCCTGTATTAGAATCATCTAGATTTTGCCTAAAGGAACAGTAACATCAAAAAATGCAAGTGATTTAAAGTAATACAAATATAATGCGGTGTTGCCCTGCACTGGTAAAAGTGATGTGTTTGCTTCAGAAACACAAGCACGCCCAACCAGTAGTCAACTTGCGGGTCACCATGGGTTTCGATTCAATCCGCGCATCACTAGCTCATGGTAATGTTCCGTTTGACTGCCTCTGATCACCCATAAAAACCCTATGCTGCCCACGATTAGTTCTTGTGCTTCTGGAGACCGTTTTTAGTGCAACATTTTGGCTAAAAAGGAGTGAGCTAAAAAAAAACCCAAACTCAACCAATGTGTTGCTGATAGTTTGCAAAGGGCCCACAAGCTTTGTAGAGGAACGTTATGCAGAGCGAGTGCTGATCTTGAAGATTTCATTTGCTAGTACAGTGCCATTACATAATACCTTGTATAAGCTGTACTTTTAATTATTTGTTTCCTCTCACCTAGGTGCAGGTTATCACTCGGAATCAAAGGCAAAGGAGTATAAACATGTCTGTAAGCGCGCGTGTAAAAAGGTAGTGTTTTATTCTTCCTTTGTTTGTTTTCTGCCTATCTGCTAACGGCAATACATGTGTAAACCATTTCATATTATGATTTGCAGCTTTGTTTATATATATATATATATATATATATATATATATATATATATATATATATATATATATATATATATATATATATATATAGATAGAGATATATATTAGGGATGCACCGAATCCACTTTTTGGATTCGGCCGAACCCCCGAATCCTTCACGAATACCGAACCGAATCCGAACCCTAATTTGCATATGCAATTAGGGGTGGTAAGGGGAAAACATTTTTTGCTTCCTTGTTTTCTGACAAAAAGTCACGCAATTTCCCTCCTCGCCCCTAATTTGCATATGCAAATTAGGATTCGGATTTGGTTCGGCCGGACAAGGATTCGGCCGAATCCGAATCCTGCTGAAAAAGGCCGAATCCCGAACCGAATCCTGGATTCGGTGCATCCCTAATATATATCTAAACAAAGCGGATCCTTCTGGAGGTATATATATATATATATATATATATATATATATATATATATATATATATATATATATATATATATATACACACCTACCTCCAGAAGGATCCGCACTCTCAAGACTTATAAATGAATAAAATTGATCTTTGTTTCAAAGGCCTTGGATGGGGCCGAAACGTCAGACTGAAGTTCTGTAAATAAAGATCAATTTTATTCATTTATAAGGCCTAAGAGTTCGGATCCTTCTGGAGGTATTGTGAAAATTGTATGTTTCTTCACCCAGGCATATATACTAATTTTGGCTTGGGGAGAGTTCATCATTGACTGGTCCATGTATTAACATAGCCGCTAATTGAGCTTTAAAGGACAAGGAAAGTTAAACTAAAGAAGTAGCTAGGAATGTTGTACATTATGTTTTGGGCTTCTGTACCAGCCCAAGGCAACCACAGCCCTTTAGCAGTAAAGATCTGTGTCTCCAAAGATGCCCCAGTAGCTCCCCATCTTCTTTTCTGCTGATTCACTGCACATGCTCTGTGCTGCTGTCACTTACTGAGCTTAGGGAGCCACTCACAATATACAGTACACATAGAATAGAAATGTCACAATATAAGGCTGATTAGTAATTAATACACATAATTACTACATGGCAGCACAGAAACCAGTGCAATTAGCATCAGAATTGAATAATCAGCAAACCTGTAGCATCAGCTTATATTACAGCCAGGGAAGCTCATTTTCTGCTGGATAATTAGTGACGAGCCCTAAGCTTAGCTTCTCAACAGCCAATCAGAGCCCACTGAGCATGTGAGTGTCACAGACACTTTCCAAGATGGTGACCCCCTTTAAAATGGACTCTGTGGGAGATGGGCTTCCCGGAATTCGGAGCTTTCTGGTTAAGGGATCCCATTCATAAATGACATACTGCTTTCTGATACTTTGTCTGCAGTAGGGGGGAAGTGTCCCATTTCTAATGAAGCCATAGTATTTACAGGTACTATACAAGAATTTTGCAATTATTTTAGTGCTTTAAATTTATGTATAAAATGGGACTGTTATGTAAATATGTAGAATAATACCGGTATTTTTTAAATGTTAGGATCTTAGAATTTGCCTTGGGTTATGTGGCCATATATGGGCAGGTAGCTGTGATTCTTGTATGCTCATACGTGATTTTAGGAGGTCCATGATTTCTTAAAGGGCACATGTTTCCATGAGGCTTGTAACAATAACATTGATCCCATTCTATGAATGTATTTTACTGCTTGTAGCATGTATGTTATTGTTATATAATCTACACTGTATATTTGCTGTCAGTAAGGGTATGCTATTGTTTTACAAAATTCTCACACCAGAAATCAACATCACTGCTGCATATTGTGTTTGTTGCTCAGGTATAAATCCCCTCTTTATTTTACTTGCCATGTTTCTCTCACATCTGCCTTCCTATTATTTGTCTTAAACAGGCTATTGAAAAGTTACAGGCTGGTGACCTTGCAACTGATGCGGTAACTGCAGCTCTGGTTGAGTTGGAGGTAAGTGCCACTGGTTATGCACTGTATACGAGTATGGGATCTGCTATCCAGAAACCTGTAATCCTGAAACTCCAAATTACGCAAATAGACTCAATTTTAATCAAATATTTAAAAATGATTTCCTTTTTCTGTGTAATAATAAAACAGTCGCTTGTACTTGATCCCAACTAAGATATAATTAATCCTTATTGGAGGCAAAACCAGCCTATTGGCTTTATTTAATGTTGAAATAATTTTTTAGTAGACAAGATATGGTGATCCAAATTACTTAAAGACACTTTATCGGTAAACCCCAGGTCCCGAGTATTCTGGATAACAGATCCCATACCTGTACTATGAAACTATAACAATTGCATTTCTGGAGATATGATTTATTGTATCAGTAAACCATATCACTGATCATTTACACCAACTACTCTTTTGAGTAATTTTGAAAGCAAGTTGGTCGGAGTTAACAATCGAATGCACTGTTTATTAGGGATGCACCGAATCCACTATTTAGGATTCGGCCGAACCCCCGAATCCTTCTCGAAAGATTCGGCCGAATACCGAACCGAATCCGAACCCTAATTTGCATATGCAAATTAGGGGTTGAAAGGGGAAAATATTTTTTACTTCCTTGTTTTGTGACAAAAAGTCACGCGATTTCCCTCCCCGCACCTAATTTTCATATGCAAATTAGGATTTGGATTCGGTTCGGCCGGGCAGAAGGATTCGGCCGAATCCGAATCCTGCTGAAAAAGGCCGAATCCCGAACCGAATCCTGGATTCGGTGCATCCCTACTGTTTATTGAAAACATATTCCTTACAAATAAAAGTTATGCGTCATCTAAGGGGTAAATTCTAACGCCAGACAAAGTTGCACTCGACGCGAAACGACGCAGATTTACTACGTTTTTTTTTTTTTTTTCTGAACGTTACCTCTTTCTACAGAGTTTACTTCGCCAGGTCAGTGCGAAGTGCAATAAAGTAGATTGGAGTTTGTAAATAAAAAAAGTTGAACATTTTTCTAAGTCCCAAAAAAATGCTGTTTTTTTTTTTTACTTTTTATAGGGCGATAGGCTGAAAAAGATCGAAATTTATTTTTAGGGGTACCCTCCTTCCCCCCTACTTTTGTTAACATATGGCACCTAAACTATACAGTGGGCACATGTGTAGGGCATTAGAACACCTCTATATAATTTAGTAAGTTTCCCTGGGCTTGTGTAGTGTTATTTATTTGCTGCAGCATATACGGCAGTTCAAACTTCTATTTCGCGCTGTATGCAAATTTCCGATCGCTATTGTAACTTTGAACCGCTGATCGTAACATCGCTAGCGCAACTTCGCAAACGATCGGTTCTTCGTGAATTTGCACAGCACTGGCGAATCTACACCTGGCAAAGTCAACGCTGGTGCAACTTCGAAGGTAAGTAAATTTGCCCCTAAGACAGTTTCCCTAAAGGACAAGGAAAGTTAAACTAAAGAAGTAGCTAGAAATGTTGTACATTATGTTTTGTGCTTCTGTACCAGCCCAAGGCAACCACAGCCCTTTAGCAGTAAAGATCTGTGTCTCCAAAGATGCCCCAGTAGCTCCCCATCTTCTTTTCTACTGATTCACATGCTCTGTGCTGCTGTCACTTACTGAGCTTAGGGAGCCACTCACAATATACAGTACACATAGAATAGAAATGTCACAATATAAGGCTGACCTCTAATGCTGTACTAGCCATAATTAAACGCTAGTGCATCTTCGCTTTGATTGCCGAAGCATTCGGCGCCCTGGACCCAACTTCACACTTAAGTAAATTAGTGTTGTCTGTGCGAATTTTCACCTGTCGACGTGTAGCAATGGGTGCAAAGCTGTCGCTGGCGAATTTTCGCCACTTAGTAACTTACCCCATAATATATATAATAAATGAATAAAGGTAGTGATATTTATACAGTATTTCATGGTTCAAATTTGGCCAAAAAAACTCCTTTGCATTAGTTCATCCAAATACTGTAATACAAAATAGTGAAATGTTTATTATAAAACTACAGGATCTGTTATCCAGAATGTTAGGGACCAAGGGTTTTCCAGATAAGGAATCTTTCCATAATTTGGATCTCCATACCTTAAGTCTATTAAAAAACTATTTGAACATTTATTAAACCCAATAAGATTGTTTTTCCTCCAGGAAGGTTTAATTATATTTTGTTTGGGCCAAATACAATGTTCTATTTTATTATTACAGGACAAACAGAAATCATTTAAAAAAAATGTCCCATAATTCGGAGCTTTCTGAATAACAGGTTTCCAGATAACAGATCCCATACCTGTTATTCATGTTCTAGGCCAAAAGACTGCATCTTGGTTCAGCAGGTTAAGAGAACATTGGAGTATTTACTAGGGATGCATCGAATCCACTATTTGAGATTAGGCCAAATACCAGAATCCTTTCTGAAAGATTCGGCCGAATACCGAACGGAATCCAACTCCTAATTAGCATATGCAAATTAGGGGGGGAAAGGAAAAAGTGTGAACATTTTTTCACTTCCTTGTTTTGTGATGACAAGTCATGTGATTCATTTCCCGCCCCTAATTTACATATGCAAATTTGGATTCAGATTCAGTTCGGCCAGAGACAAGAATCCGAATTCGGTGCATCCCTAGTGTTAACTATATAAATGTCCTGAAATGAGAACCTGTTTATATTGATTCCTGTACTGTATTTTTGCTTGCAGGACTCGCCATTTACAAATGCAGGAATGGGCTCAAACTTGAATCTACTTGGCAAAATAGAATGCGACGCAAGTATAATGGATGGCAAATCTCTTAGTTTTGGAGCAGTGGGGTCCCTAAGTGGTATGACTTAAAAATACAATAATATTTATATCTATGGAAAGTTGTCAGTCATATTGTAAAATATTAGGATGTTGTAAGCTACCGAGGAGTTCCCTGGCCATGTCAAGGCCGGTTGCTTTTAAATAGGTCGTGGAACTCCAAAGGTCACTTCTCATTTCCTCATATTTCACAGTAGGAGGTGGATTATTTGTTATAATATTTTTCATATGACACCATCACAGCGATTATAACTGACATCCCTAAGCATTGTTTATAAGGAAATCATTTACAGGGTATTCATGGCTATTGTGTATTATATACAAGTGTAAGATTTTTCTTTGGATTCATTTTAAAGGGCATGTAAAGTCTACATTTTCCTACCATGTATATAAGTTGGGCACATCTTCCCCACCCAAACCACATCATTTGTACTACATATACCCCCTCCATTTTCCAGCGCCATCACATTTTCCTTAAACAAATAGCAGCCTTCACTTGGCGGCCATTTTCCCTCTAACTCATCATCAGTAACATTGAGACATGTAGGCTGTAGAGTTCATGCAAAGCAGAATGCAGGTTACACAGGCACAACATACTTTGATACAAAGTTCTGCTGGGGTTGAGCACTGTAATGGTTAAGCTGAGCTCAGGAGAGGTGGTTAGGAGAAAAAAAATAGGATCAGACAGCTAGACCAGCAATGCTAACTCTTCATTGGCTGTTAGACTGGAGGGTGTGTTGAGAAATCCGAGCTGAGAAGAACTGAGCATGCTCATAAGTCAACAGCCAAAGCAAATTCCAGAGGGAGGGGAATGAGTGGGTTAGAGGAGGAGAATGATTTTTAAGTGATTAAGGGGATGCTGCAGCCTTACTGTTAACCTTTTAACAACCAGAGTGGCACTTATCTAAAGATTTCAAAGAGGCTGTTCACTGATTACATTTTTGTGGAGGGGGTGTACATGTCCTTTAAATATTAAAATGCTAGTAAGACCCACATCTGCTGTATAGTGTACAGCATTCCTTACTTGTCCCACCATTCCTATGTGTACCAGAAATCTTTAGAATGCTGGATGAGTTTTAACTTTGAAGTCTCTGACACACAGTGAATATTATGATCTATTGGAGGCGGCTACAGGAGTGCTGTTGAATAATAACGTTAACTAGCCATCTGTTTGTTTGATATGAGTTATTAGAGCGATCTTTGTGATTTTTCTTAATTACCCCCTTAGTTCATTTGCGAAGTTAAGGGGCAGATTTATCAATGGGTGAAGTTCGAATTCATTTGAGTTTTTTAAAACTCCCATGAACTAGAAATCTGACTTAGCGAAATGTATTATTAAAATTAAATTTCTAATCACCCTGAAAACTCGAAATCCACCCGAAAACTCAAATCGAATTTGAAACGAGTTTTAAAAACTCGATTCAAGTTTTTTTCCGAAACTTCCGAAACTGAAAGGTTGCAAACAACTCAGAATTGATCCCTGGAAGTCTCCCATTGACTTTTAACAGGAATTTCTGGAGGTTTTAGGTTGTGAATTTGAGTTCTCAAATTTCTTGAAAACGCAAATCAAATTTGGATAACTCCCTAGTTGAATTTGCAAGTTTTGGCCATAAAAAAAACTCAAAAATTTTACAATTTGAATTTGATTTTTCAATTCGACCCTTAATAAATCTTCCCCTTAATGTGAGACGGCATTTCTCATTGAATTTGGACACGGTTTTATTTAAAGGGTACACGTCGCTCAGACATAAAAAGCTAAATATATCTGTAGAAATAAGTCAAATCGACTGGACCGGCTGTGTTTTTCTTGAAGACTTTCACCAGTCATCCAACTGGCTTTCTCAAATCAGAATTTCTCATTCCGAAATTGAGGAAACCAGTTGGGTTACTGGTAAAATGTCTTCAAGAAAAACACAGCCGGTCCAGTTGATTTGACTTATTTCTACAGATATACCATGACCTGGATGAATGAGAATCTTTACAAACGTTTAATAAAATAATTTTTTTACCAACTTGAAATTATTTCTAAGGATAGAATGTCCCCTTTAATGTATTCATATACAGGTATGGGCCCTGTTATCCAGAATACTCCGGACCAGGTATTTCTAAATGAAAAAACACTAAAATTATTTAAATAATAAGGGGCAGATTTAGCAAAGGTTGAATTTTGAAGTTATGTGAATTTTTTTTTAACTTGACCTGAAAATTCAAAACAAATTTGAATCGAGTTTTCCTAAAAAAAAAACAAACTTGAATGTCAGGAAGGTAATTAACATTGTAACTTGTAAATGAACTCAGCAGGTGTTAGGTGGAGAATAGTCAATTAGAACTATTTCTAGGGTCAAGATGTAATAAATCTAACATTCAAATTCGAGTTGGTGATTTACAATCCAAATTTGTGAGTTTTGACCCAAAAAAAAAAAAAAAAAATAGAAAATTTGAATTTACCATTCGAACCTTAATAAATCTGCCCCTTAATAAATCCTATAGGATTGTTTTGCCTCCAATATGGATTCATTATATCCTAGTTAGGATCAACAACAATGTACTGTTTTATTAGTACATTATTGAATCTAATGATTTGAATTATTTGATTTAAATGGAGTCTACGGGAGGTGGCCTTTCCATAATTGATGTCATTCTGGGTTTCCGGATAATGGATCCCTACCTGTATACCTTTCTGTGGATAGTGCATAAGCAGTGGCACATACCCCAAACTCAACCAGAGCTGAAGTTATGTTTATGATTTTCAGTATTATGATGTCATATTTAAAGGGATCCTGTCTTTGGAAAACATGTTTTTTTTCAAAACGCATCAGTTAATAGTGCTACTCCAGCAGAATTCTGCACTGAAATCCATTTCTCGAAAGAGCAAACAGATTTTTTTTTTTATTCAATTTTGAAATCTGACATGGGGCTAGACATTTTGTCAATTTCCCAGCTGCCCCTGGTCATGTGACTTGTGCCTGCACTTTAGGAGAGAAATGCTTTCTGGCAGGCTGTTGTTTCTCCTACTCAATGTAACTGAATGTGTCTCAGTGAGACCTGGATTTTACTATTGAGTGTTGTTCTTAGATCTACCAGGCAGCTGTTGTCTTGTGTTAGGGAGCTTCTATCTGGTTACCTTCCCATTGTTCTGTTGTTAGGCTGCTGGGGGGAAAGGGAGGGGGGTGATAACACTCCAACTTGCAGTACAGCAGTAAAGAGAGACTGAGGTTTATCAGAACACAAGTCACACGACCAGGGGCAGCTGGGAAATTGACAATATGTGTAGCTCCATGTCAGATTTCAAAATTAAATATAACAAAATCTTTTTGCTCTTTTGAGAAATGGATTTCAGTGCAGAATTCTGCTGGAGTAGCACTATTAACTGATTCGTTTTTAAAAAAAAAAAAAATTCCCATGACAGTATCCCTTTAATGTGTTATATTAACTCCACATTCTTTCTTAAAGGAATCAAAAATCCTGTTTTGGCAGCAAACAAGTTGCTTTGTGAAGGACAGAAAGGAAAACTTTCAGCTGGCAGGATTCCCCCTTGGTAATACCATTGTATAATCTAATTTTTTTCCCATTTAATACATGTGATTTGTATAATACGCTGTTATTAAACACTGGCTCATGTGAGAACTATTCATTTCTTTCCCATTGATGCTAGGATGGATGTTTTTGATAATCTTAATTTCTTTAGTCTGTTTTTTTTGCAGAACAAACAGTTCAGTTCAAAAAATATTATTTTAGCAACATTTCTCTGCTGTTTTTAGCACGTTTTTGCATTTTCCCTTTGTAGTGGCAAAAGCATAACCTTAATGCAAAAAGTAAAAGTATTGGGCAATAAAGGATTCTGTCGGCATACTACATTAAAACAATAAAATACAGTTACGTCCATAAATCTTTGGACAGAGACAATTTTTTTTTCTAATTTTGGTTCTGTACATGACCACAATGAAATTTAAATGAATCAACTCAGATGCAGTTGAACTGCAGACTTTCAGCTTTAATTCAGTGGGTTGAACAAAAAGATTGCATAAAAATGGGACGAACTAAAGCCTTTTTTTAACACAATCACTTCATTTCAGGGGCTCAAAAGTAATTGGACAATTGACTTAAAGGCTATTTCATGGACAGGTGGGGGCAATTCCTTCCTTATGTCATTATCAATGAAGCAGATAAAAGACACACGAATTGCTGGTCCCAGCGTATCAATTCCAACGTGGTATCGCTGTAAATTCCTAGGAGCCTGTGCCACACTCCCAAAGGTTATACAATAGATTCAAATTAATGAAATAAACAGCTTCAAAGCAGTATTTTCAAAACTGCATGTGTATTTATTTGCATGTGTGTTGCACTGCTAATAAATACACATGCAGTTTTGAAAATACTGCTTTGAAGCTGTTTATTTCATTAATTTGAATCTATTGAAGCAGATAAAAGCCCTGGAGTTGATTTGAGGGGGACGCTTGTATGTGGAACAGACAACATGAGGACAAAGGAGCTCTCCATGCAGGTGAAACAAGACGTCCTTTAGCGCAAAAACAGAAAAACCCATCCGAGAAATTGCTACAATATTAGGAGAGGCAAAATCTACAGTTTGGTACATTATGAGAGAGAAAGAAATCACTGGTGAGCTCAGCAACACATAAAGACCTGGATGTCCACAGAAGATGATCTCAGAATCATTTCCATGGTGAAGAGAAAGCCCTTCACAACAGCTAAACAACAGTCTCCAGAAGGTAGAGTCTCCATATCCAAGTCTACCATATAGAGAAGACTGCATGAAAGTAAATACAGAGGGTGCACTGCAAGGTGCAAGTCACTCATAAGCAACAACAATAGAAAGGCTACATTGGACTTTGCTAAAAAAAACATATAAAAAAAACCGCACAGTTCTGGAAAAACATTCATTGGGCAGATAAAACCAAGATTAATGTCTAGCAGAATAATGGCAAGAAAAAAGTCTGGAGAAGGCTTGGGAAGAGCTGATGATCCAAAGCACAGCACAGTTGTGTATAAAAGATTTGGGAGGCAGTGTGATGGCTTGGGCGTGATTGGCTGCCAGTGGCACTGGGACACTAGTGTTTATCCATCATGTGACACAGGACAGAAGCACAAGAATGAATTGTGAGCTCTTCAGAGACACTGTCTGCTCAAATCCAGATAAATGCACTCACATTGATTGGGAGACGTTTCATAATGAGCCAAAACATAGAGCCAAAACAACCCAGGAGTTTATTAAAGCAAAGAAGTGGAATATTGTTGAATGGCCAAGTCACCTGATCTGAACCCAATTGAGCTGCATTTCACTTGTTGAAGTCTAAACTTGGGACAGAAAGGCCACAAACAAACAGCGGCTGCAGTAAAGGCCTGGCAGAGCATTAAAGGGCATGTAAAGGCAAAAAATAAAATCCCATTTTTACTTTCTTTAATGAAAAAGAAACCTATTTCCAATATACTTTTAAGTAAAAAATGTGTACCGTTTTTATAAGAAACCTGACTGTATGCAGTGAAATTCTCCTTTCATTTACTGCTGTGGATAGGAATTGTCAGACGGTCCCTTACTGCTCTGCAGGGAAACAATCATACTTTGTTTGATTAGGCTTGTGGTGCAGTAAGTTCATGTTTATATTTAGTATACAAAATACAGCATTTCTAGCCTTATTCTATTTCAGACTTTGCATGCCCTTTAAACAGGAGGAAATCCAGAATCTGGTGATGTCCATGAGTTCAAGACTTCAGACTGTCATTGTCAGCAAAGGCTTTTCAACCAAGTAATAGAAATGAACATTTTATTTTCAGTTTTTTAATTTGTCCAATTGTTTCTGAGCCCCTGAGATGAAGTGATTGTGTTAAAAAAAAGGATTTAGTGCCTCGCATTTTTATGCAATCTTTTTGTTCAACCCACTGAATTAAAGCTGAAAGTCTGCAGTTCAACTGCATCTGAGTTGTTTCATTTAAAATTCATTGTAGTCATGTACAGAACCAAAATTACAAAAAAGTTGTCTCTGTCCAAAGATTTATGGGCCTAACTGTATATTTAAGTTGAATGTGTACCCTATGGCCCTTCTTTTTTTAAATTCAGCTCTAATTTAACACAGTCCCCAACCACTGATTTATCTGTAAAGATTGTTTTGAATGCCTTTAACTTTGATCAGCAGAATAATGAAGACTCCAGATATTTGAAGGGTTAGGGTTAATGTGTCTGATCTGCTGCCTGAATTAACACAAGTGCCATAAAAATGTTCAGAATGTATTAACAATCAGTGTTTTGCTCTTTGATCGCCGAGCGTTTCATTTACAGCCTGTATAAATAATTTTATTAAAATGATCTATTTGAAGCTGCATTTATGCTTAGCTAGTGTATATATATTGTGTGCTAAAGTTGCTACATAGTAAATATCTTTGCAGATAAAGAAGGAAATAGATATTTCACACCCAAAGCAACATTATGAAAAATAATTGGGCAGATGAATAAACTGGAATACCATATATACTCGAGTATAAGCCGAGTTTTTCAGCCCCCGAAATATACTGAAAAACTCTACCTCGGCTTATATTCGGGTAAAGCGAAAAACGGTCGCTGGCGCCTAAGAATAGTCGCCGGCGCCTAAGAATAGTCGGCTGTATCTAAGAATAGTTGCCCGCGCCTTAGAATAGTCGCCTGCGCCTAAGAATAGTAGTCGGCGCCTAAGAATAGTCGCCAGTGCCCAAGAATAGTCTCCAAGAATATTCGCCGGCGTCCAAGAATGGTCGCCGGCATCTCCAATGGGAGCAGAAACCCTCAATTTTTTGATTGAAACTTACCAGAAGCTGCTGCATTTCTCACCCTAGGCTTATATTCGAGTCAATAAGCTTTCCCAGTTTTTGGAGGTAAAATTAGATACCTCGGCTTATACTCGGGACGGCTTATACTCGAGTATATACGGTAAGTTGGTTATAAGATTCCAACTCTGAGGCTGCTTGGAACTGTTGCCTAAAGTTTAATCGTTTGATTTATTTTTTATGTTTAATCAGCTATGTTATGGGTGCTTTTAAAGACCTCCGGTGCATTTATCTTAGTCATAAAGCACTATTTTAAAATGGTTTAATAATAATAATTATTATTACTATAATAATAGTAATAATCAAGGTTCATAAACTGTTCTTTTACGTTAATCCAAAAATAAGTGCCAAACATACCTTGCACTAAACCACATAAGGAGCCTATACTGTAAACTAGTTATGCACCGAATCCACTATTATGGATTCGGCTGAACCCCCGAATCCTTCGCGAAAGATTCGTAGAATACCGTTCCGAATCGTAATTTGCATATGTGAATCGGGGCGGGAAGGGGAAACTTTTTTTAACTTCCTTGTTTTGTGACAAAAAGTCACGCAATTTCCCTCCCCGTCCATAATTTGGTTCTGCCAGACGGAAGGATTCGGACGAATCTGAATCCTGCTGAAAAGGCCGAATCCCGAACCGAATCCTGGATTCGGTGCATCCGTACTGTAAACATAATAATCTCTTCTTTTATCTTCAAGAAGTTGCACATTGCTGTTCGGGCCTTACTTCTGATGTCTGCAGACCTTGGCTTGCTTGATTGGTAGAAAGCCAGTTTATAGGCCAGAGAAAGTCCAATTTAAAATATCTGAAGGGTTAGGAGCAGCAAGTAGCAAGGTCAGAGTCAGGGAACCAAAGAATCGAGGCAGAATAACAATTTACCAGCACCCAGGAACTTTAGCAAGAACCATCTATATTCGGAAACTGAACCGGGGTTCTAGTGTTCTTTTGACCTTAATTTCATGCCAAGCCTGATGACATCACACGCCGGTGCAACGCTACATGGTGCCCCAACATTATTGTATTGAGGCGGCCATCTTTGATATGGAACGGCTTGCTTCTGACAGATAGATGCCCATAGGGACTTTGCTTAGTGTGTGGGCAGCAATTTGATGAAGTTGGATTTTCTTGCTACAGAGCTGATGTATAGGGCAGACACTTTAGTTTCCCTCTCACATTAACAGTGCTATTAAATTAAAGGAAAACTATACTCCCAAAATGAATACTTAAGCAACAGATAGTTTATATCAAATTGAATGACATATTAAAGAATCTTACCAAACTGGAATATATATTTACATAAATATTGCCCTTTTACATCTCTTGCCTTGAACCACCATTTCGTGACTCTATCTGTGCTGCCTCAGAGATCACCTGACCAGAAATACTACAACACTAACTGTAACAGGAAGAAGTGAGGAAGCAAAAGGCACAACTCTGTCTGTTAATTGGCTCATGTGACCTTACATGTGGTTTGTATGTGTGCACAGTGAATCTTACGATCTCAGGGGGCGGCCCTTATTTTTTAAAATGGCAATTTTCTATTTATGAATACCCAATGGCACATACTACTAAAAAAGTATATTATTATGATAATGGTTCATTTACATGAAGCAGGGTTTTACACATGAGCTGTTTTACTCAGTATCTTTTAATAGAAACCTACATTGTTTGGGGGGTATAGTTTTCCTTTAATTTAGCAGACCGCAAAAAGTGCATGTTTTCTGCCTTCTGTGTTAAATATGGTTGAAGAGGTTTATTCAGAGGAATTATTATTTCAAGAGCTTTTGGTGATTTACAGTTGCAAAGCTTAAACCATGTTTTTTTTATTTTTTTTTAATCGGGTGACCAATAAATGTTAACCGCTGATTGGTTGCTATGGGTTACTAGGCCAAATGCAAAATGTGCTGATTTTATTACATTACAGGTAATGATGACACCTATTTTTCTCCTGCTGTTCTGGTTGGCTGGCTCCTCCAGTATGACTCTCAAGGGGCCATTTGCCACATTTTAGGGGAATTTGCAAAGCAAGTCTAAATCTTACTCCAGAGTAACCTATAACATTTATTTTTAAAGTTGTCAACAGTGGATTATTGCCCCTTGTCTGCCTTCTCCTCCCTGCAGGTGCACAGCACAAATAAAAATATATATTAAAAGGAAGAGAGTAGAAATGGGCATAGGGTAGCCTGTGCATTAATCTGCCCCTGGTTGTCAAGTGTATTTAAAGTTATTTTATAATTATCTTTTGTGGAATGACCAAACACAGCCAATTTAAAGGAGAACTTAACTCCCCAAGTAACAAAAGCACCCCTCTCTCTCCATCCACAGTGCATTAGTCAGAAAGAAGCACCTGAAGAAATACCTGACCCTAAAATGGAAAGCAGCGCAGTTCCTGGGCATCATCTTGTGCCCGTTCGAATTCTTTCGTTGAGAACAGAAGAGAATGTGAACGACCAGAAGATGGTGCCCAGGAACTCCACTTCGCTGCTTTGCATTTTTTCAGGGGTGTCTTTTTTTAATAATGGACAGGATGGGAATATAGAGAGAAGTGGGGTGATGGCAAGCTGTTAGGCTTTTGTAATTGGGGGGGGTTTAGTTCTCCTTTAAGCTACTCAGCAGGTATCTCCAGTGTAGGGCTCTTATGCACTGTATTCCCCATAGATATCAAGCTGAAAATGTCAAGATATCAATTGGGCAGTTTTGGAAATCCCATTGGCCATGGATGTCATTCGCACATTAATGCGGCACTCTCCCGATGGGCCTGTATAGGTGCCAAATAAGATCCGATCGTTGGCCTAGGGGCCAAACATTTGGATTACGCCAACTTGGTCCAGAATGTAGGTGGCCAAAGTCCTGGGTGTGATCGGACACCTGGTAGCTATGCCACTGTCTTTAAAGGGAAACTATTGTGAGAATGATAATTTAATATAAGCTTTGGCATACTGAAATAAGACACTTTCTAAATATAAACCATTAAAAATTCTGTACCATTTCCAAAATAATCAGGTTTACTGTATCTTCATTATCAGCATCTGTTTCTCTTCATTCTGCCTTCATGCAGCAGTTATTGTGTCAGATATTCACTGACAGTTAGATCCAATATATATTATAGGGGGGGCTCATTTTGCCTAGAAGATGTATTAGAGCTCACTCTATTAAAATCTTGTCTCTCTACATGCAGAATTTGTGCAAAAGGCAGTTATTTTGTTTTTCACTGGAATCAGTTATTTGAGTGAGCTCTAATACATCTGCTAAGCAAATGGAGCCCCCTATAAGATATATTGGATCTAACTGTCAATGAATATCTGACACCCAACTGCTGCAAGACAGAATGAAGAGAAACCGATACGGAGAGAGGAATAGTGAATATAAACTTGATTATTTCCGAAACAATGCAGAATATTGAATTGATTGTATTTAGAAAGATTCTTATTTCAATATGAGGAAGCTTATATTACATTTTCATGATAGTTCCCCTTTAATGTATATGCCCAGCTTAAATTGGAATGACAACAGATACCCGTGCCATGTTATTTTCATAGAACTATATTAATTACGCCAATTTAAAGGAGAAGGAAAGCTACGGAGGCATTTTATTGCCAATAGATTAGCTGCAATAGTGCAAGCTATAACACTATATTTATTCTGTCGAATGTTTTACCATACCTGAGTAAAAAGCTCTAGAAACTCTGTTTGTTTAGGATAAGAGCTGCAGTATTAACATGGTGTGACATCACTTCCTGCCTGAGTCTCTCCCTGCTCTGGGCTCAGATTACAGTAGAAAAGGGAGGGGGTGGGGAAGAGGAGCAAACTGAGCATGCTCTTGCCCAGGGCAATGAGGTTTAAGCTGAAAACAGGAAGTCTGATACAGAAGCCCATGAGTACACAATAGAAGGAAAGAAATGTGCTGTTTCTTTTGACAGAGGACTCAGAGCAGCACTACTTTGGGGGTTTACTGGTATATTTACATGGACCTTTCTGATAAGGCTTACTTAGTTTTAACCTTTCCTTCTCCTTTAATAAAGAGATTGCTTATAGTGATCAGTATGCTGGCAATTGTATAGCGTATACAGCCATTTATTTCATCAAGATAATGTCATGTACATCTCTGTCTGTTAATACAAAAATGCTTCTTTGCAAACAGAACAATTGCTCTTTCTATTTGCAGCTTTCTGGTTGGAGACGGAGCATTTAAATGGGCCGTAGACCACGGGATACCAACATGCCCCCAAGACATAATGGCCACAAGTGAGTTTTTCTATAGAGATGAATGTAAATATTCTGTATCAGCGTTTTAATGTGTTCTTGAATTAACAAGAGGCCAGCCACTGTAAGTAATGGCAAACACAGTTTTTGTATGGAGGTATAAGTAATTTGAGGAGGTGTTTATCCAGATGACTATGATGTCATTTTGTCATCATTATTATGGCTCAAATAAAGTCTTATAATTTACTTTTTTTGTCCTGGGACTGTCATATTTATACGCTGGTCATCACCTTCACAAGCCTATTGCTTATATCAACAAGGGCCTTATAGCTCGGCGGCATTTGACAACAATTCACCAGCGTTACCGCCTGCAGGGACATTGGCGATTTACTAATGGGCGCAGGCGCCAATTCGCTAGCGAAAGAGATAGACGCTAGCGCTCATTCGCACTGTATCGCCAGGCGACAATTTGCACTGGCGAATGGACGTTACTCTGCAGATACAGATTTTACTGAATGTTAGCTCTTTCGCCCAACTTGCCTTCGCCAGCTCAGACCAGGAGAAGTGCATTGGAGTGCATAGATCTTCCTCAATCTTTTGTTACTTACATCATATTTTTTAGTGGAAAAAGCTTCCAAAAAACGCTGGCGTCTTTTCTTTTTTCCAGAGTGACAGCCTGCAAAAGTCCTTAACATTTTTTTTGGGTAACTGGGTTCCCCCATACATTTTGTAACATATGGAACATTAACTATGTGTAGGGCAATATATTTACTCTAATGTCTTTATTAAGGTTGTGTAATTAACAGTGGAAATGTTAAGTATTTGCTGCAACATATATCATAAAGACGTCCATTCAACTTTAAATTTCCCGCTGTATGCAAATTAACCTGAGCGCAAGATCTGTAGTGAGGCAGAAATGAACGCTAGCGGATCTATACTTTGAATTGCTCGCATTGCCGAAGTAACAATAGTGAAATGTCGCCAGCTTTCGGCGCCCATGCTGAAACTCCACATTTTAGTGAATTAGCGTTGTCTGATCGAATTATCGCCTGGCGAAGTGTGACGATGGGCGCGAAGTAGTCGCTGGTGACTTTTCGCAGGTTAGTGAATCTGCCCCGTAGTGTTGGCTGCCACATTTCATCTGAAAGAAGCTCTGTTTTAGAGCTGTATTAGGTATTTGTATTTTGTCCTTGGAAATAAGCTCACAGTCAAAAGGAAACGTTTGTAAACAAGCCCTCCAGATTCAGTTCTGGTCTTTGGTGTCCCCCTCCCTCTTTTTAAGTACTGAATTATTTGTGTTATGTAACACTGACCTGTATAAAAGGGAGACAGAAGAGTGGGGTCCTGATGAAACCAAACTCTTTGTATATTATATCTACTGTCTGGCTTCATTCACAGCAGAGGCAAGAAAACAATGTTTAAGTGCCTAATGGTGGCAATAGACTTTCCCCGATATGCCACTAAACTGCTTGGCTATATCGGGGGTAATTCGAGCGTTCGGCCGTATGGCCGAACGATCCAATTACGATGCGCCAAGCGGCCCCGACGTGTCGGTCGGGTAAAAATCCAGCCTTCCCGATCGATATCGTGGCCAGATATTGATCGGGATGACCCGTCGGAAGCCACCATACACGGGCAGATAAGCTGTCAAATCGGTCCAAACGACAGATATCGGCAGCTTTATCTGCCCGTGTATGGCCACCATTAGATGCCATACCAGCTCATTAGCCTTAAATGTGGAACGTATGAGGAGTGCAGCCCCTTTCCAGGGAGACTCAACTTGCAGGGAAACCAAATGAATGTAGAATCAGTGGAACTCAGGAGTTTGGCATGTTCAGTGCAGACATTATCCTGCTTATTGGGGTTTGCATTCTTTCCATAAGGAAAAAAACATATTACACAAATTCAGAATCCTTTTTCTTTACAGCAGGGGTTGAAGGTGAAATACGATTTCTGAATCTTAAAGGTGAAGGAAAGAACAGAAGCAGTTTATTGCCAATAGATTAGCCACAATAGTGTAAGCTATAAAACTTGTTATTCTGTAAAAATACTTTACCATACCTGAGTAAACAGCTCTAGAAGTTCTCTGTTTGTTTAGGATAGTAGCTGCCATATTGGCTTGGTGTGACATCACTTCCTGCCTGAGTCTCTCCCTGCTCACTCATAGCTCTGGGCTCAGATTACAGCAGGGAGGGGAGAGGAACAAACTGAGCATGCTCAAGTCTCCTAATCCGTGTAGCTTCTGATCCCTTTTGATAAATGATCTCGTATTTTACATTTCAACTGTGTCTCCCGTTTCAGAAAAGTGTACAGCAACTGTTTGGTCTTTGCCCTTTCTGCCCACTTTAAGTTTAAACAACAAATAACATGTTGGACTGAAAAATGAGACAACATAATTATTAACCCATAAGCCCCCTGTGTGGTCGTTATCTCCTTTTAAACACTCCTTACATGTCTTTTGATCAATGTTTTTTTTAATGAGCTGCGTGCATGTATGAACCAGGCGATGCCTCATGGTTTGCTAGGAGTGGGGTTTTTTTTAACAATGTAATTTGTTCCCAGTACTTTTTCAGAATGATCCAATTTCAGTGATAGTTAAAGGGATACTGTCATGGGAAACATGTTTTTTAAAAAAACAAAAAAACACATCAGTTACCGTATATACTCGAGTATAAGCCGAGTTTTTCAGCCCCCAAAATATGCTGAAAAACTCTACCTCGGCTTATACTCGGGTCAAGCGCAAAAACGGTCGCCAGCGTCTAAGAATAGTCACTGGCGTCTAAGAATAGTCGCCAGCGTCCAAGAATAGTCTCCAAGAATAGTCGCTGGCATCCAAGAATGGTCCAAAAACGAGACGCCGGCACCTCCAATGGAAGCAGAAATCCTCAATTTTTTGATTGAAACTTATCAGAAGCTGCTGCATTTCTCACCCTAGGCTTATACTCGGCTTATACTTGAGTCAATAAGCTTTCCCAGTTTTTGGAGGTAAAATTAGGTACCTCGGCTTATACTCGGGACGGCTTATACTCGAGTATATACGGTAATAGTGCTGCTCCAGCAGAATTCTGCACTGAAATCTGTTTCTCAAAAGAGCAAACGGATTTTTTTATATTTTGTTTTGAAATCTGACATGGAACTAGACATATTGTCAGTTTCCCAGCTGCCCCCAGTCATGTGACTTGTGCTTTGATAAACTTCAGTCACTCTTTACTGCTCTACTGCAAGTTGGAGTGATATCACCCCCCCCAGCAGCCTAACAACAGAACAATGGGAAGGTAACCAGATAACAGCTCCCTAACACAAGATAACAGCTGCCTGGTAGATCTAAGAACAACACTCAATAGTAAAATCCAGGTCCCACTGAGACACATTCAGTTACATTGAGTAGGAGAAACAACAGGCTGTCAGAAAGCAGTTCCATCCTAAAGTTCTGGCTCTTTCTGAAAGCACATGACCAGGCAAAATGAGCTGAGATGCACCTACACACCAATATTACAACTAAATACACTTGCTGGTTCAGGAATGAAATTTTATATTGTAAAGTGACTTTACTGATGATGTTGCACATAAATAGTTGCTCAATGAGCAATTTCTCACTTTGTGGGACACAGGTGTGTCCATTGAGGCTGTGAGCAAATTATATGACACCATTTTTATCTTTGTTTAATATTGAATGATCATAAATTGAATCGGTTTCGCATTTTTCCCTTTTTATTTGCATCCAGTGACACTTTAATGGTTGGAACTAATTTCCCTTCCAGCATTTTGGCATCAGATTTGGTACATGGGTCCCATTAATAGCTCACACTGATTTCAATGTACAACACTGGGCTGACGGTTATTGAATGTGCACATCTTTAAACTGCTCCCAATACCTCTGCTAATCTCAATACTGCACTGAGTAATTATTTTTTTAAATAGATCAAATATCTTTAATAGCAATAAAGTGTATTCAGTATTGTTTCCAAGCTAGTTGTGCAAACAGTCATGTTTCCTACAAGTATTGGCGTTTCGTTTTAAAAGCCATTTAATGATTGGGAGGAGAATTCTGATTCATCAGTTGGGGCCGATTGGAAACCTCAAACATCTAAGGTGAATAAGTTTGCTTAATTGATAACACAAAATCAGTCGTTTCATGTGACCAGTGGTGGAACTACCAGGGGGAGCAGGGGGTGCGAGCGGGCCAGGGCCGGCACCCCCTCAGGGCCCCCCGGCAGTCCGTTTGCTGCTGAGAATGCCGGCATATGCGGCCGATCGCCACTGCATGTGACAAAATCTGCCATCTTATGTTGTGTTGCAGTATGACTTGTAAAAAAAAACTACCTAGACTTTGCTCATTGGACAGAGAATATGTTAACAAAACATTACCATGGCTTTTGTAATGTTTTAGTTTTCATTCTTACATTGGCCATTTTCGTAATCCTTTTTATTTCATTCTTTTGCCTTTAAATATTGTTGCCTTTCTCCCTCTGTTTCTATCCTGTCTGATTTTTTTGTTTTATTTCCAGTCTTTTCGTTCAGTTTCTGTAGAAGGTTTGCTTTTTGTTGCATGTTCCTTTTTTCCTCCACACTTGCCTTTGACCGTTTAATGTTCTGTTTTTATTTCAGATTTATTTATTTTCATTTTTTTGGCCTAAATATCATTTCTGATTTTCACTATATACTATTTACGTTTATATTATGGATGCCTTTTTTTTCTTGATTCTTAAGTCAGCGAAACCTACACATATCTGAGGCTATTTTGATATATAATTAGAGAATTTTGTCTAAAATTGTCTAAAAACAAAGGCACACCTATGACATTATTTCTTATACATCATAGAGAAAATAACAAAATTTCACAAAAGACTAGATGTAAAACATTGGACCATCTCTTTCTCTGAGCTTTAATAATCTGTTCTTATACATCTTATGTACTGTAAGAACACTATTTACTCATGACCATTTATTCTCCTCCTTTAAATTAAATTGTCTAATATGAGGTTCATTTTCTATGTGTTGGTTAATTTTCTTTTTAAAACACAAATAGCCTCTAATATTCTAATATTTTTTTTTTTTTTGTTCTTGCGAAGAGTTAAGTTTGGCAGCATTCAAGCGTAACAAACGAAAACTGGAGCTTGCTGAAAAGGTGGAGACGGATTTTATTCAGTACAAAAAAAGAAGACAATCAAGTGAAAAGGTTGGTGTTTTTGCAAAAAGAGTCTCTGCAGGCATTTTGACCATGGCAATGGGTAGCGGTGATCAAAATGCCCGCTATTGCTATTATTATACTCGTTAATTATGGCAGTTCTCTATGAGAAATACATCATATGAAACAGGCCGCATGTAAAATGTTTTATCATATAAATAAAGCCTGTTATTAAAAAATGTACTTTCACATAATTATTTTTGCTCATTCCTTTCAAGTGTTTACTCAGTGAGCACACACAGCATCACAATGGTTCAATCAAAATTAGGGATGCACCAAATCCACTATTTTGAATTCAGCCAAACCCCCCCCCCCGAATCATATGCAAAATAGGGGTGGGAAGGGGAACATTTTTTACTTCCTTGTTCTGAGAGTAATTTGCATATGCAAATAGGATTTGGTTCGGTCTGGCAGAAGGATTCGTCCGAATCCTGCAGAAAAAGGCTGAATCCCAAACCGAATCCTGGATTCATAATGTTGGAGCATAACCTGATGTAATTGGTGACTTCCTTGGAAACACATTTTATTTTCAGAAAAAATAGTCAGCGTTTGTTATGTTGCTTCTCTGCTCTTATTAAATCATATTTTCCGTACTAAAGCCATCAATGAAATGGCTGGATATATATTCCAGATCATTTTATGCAACATCACAAAGTAGATCGTGAAAAATCTGCGTCCAACTGAGTCATGTTAGAGTAGTAACTAGGAACTAAATTTAGAATTTCCAGTTTGCAATGCTAAGAAACATTGTTAGCAGATCCTCATCTACTTTACTTCCAATGTTTTGGTAACAAACCCCTGTGATGTTTTACAGGCGTCTCTGGCAGAAAAAGAGGTTACAGTTAAGTGCATAGAAGGCTCATTTTGGTTTTTGCATAAAGCTGACATGCCACAGGTTGTTCAACTTCCACTGCCTTATCTTAGGATAATAAACTAATGATTATGACAATTAAACCAAACTTGTTTTACCTAGTCTCCACATCTTTTTGTATCACCATCTCCTAATGAACAGACAACAGAAATAAAAGTAATGACAACAGTAAGGAGTGTGAAGAACAATGATTGTCCTCAATGACTGGTCTGTGCTTTGCACCTTACATCTTAAGGTGGCCGTAAGGGATGCACCTAATCCAGGATTCGGCCTTTTTCAGCAGGATTCGGCCGAATCCTTCTGCCGAACCGAATCCGAATCCTAATTTGCATATGTAAATTAGGGGCGGGGAGGGAAATCACGTGACTTTTTGACAGGAAGTAAAAATGTTTCCCCTTACAAATCCCTAATTTGCATATGCAAATTAGGATTCGGTTCGGTATTCGGCCGAATCTTTTGCAAAGGATTCGGGGGTTCGGCCGAATCCAAAAAAGTGGATTCGGTGCATCCCTAGTGGCCGTACACGGGCAGATAAAGCTGCCGATATCGGTCGTTTAGACCAATTTGACAGCTTATCTGCCCAGGTATGGGGGGCTTTCGACGGGTCTTCCTGATCGATATCTAGCCATGATATCGATCGGGAAGGTTTGATTTTTAAACGACCAACCCGTCGGAGCCCCTTGGCGTATCATAATTTGATTGTTCTGCCATACGGCCATGTGTTTACCGTATATACTCGTGTATAAGCCGACCCGTGTATAAGCCGAGGTACCTAATTTACCTAAGAAAACTGGAAAAATTTATTGACTCGTGTATAAGCCTAGGGGCCTCATGTCAGATTTCAAAATTGAATATAAAAAAATCTGTTTGCTCTTTTGAGACATGGATTTCAGTGCAGCACTATTAACTGATTCATTTTGAAAAAAAAAAAATTCCCATGACAGTATCCCTTTAAAGTCAGGGAATGTAAAATGTGAGTTCTAGTGTATAATAGAGAGGGCAGTGTGTTCCTTATTTGCAGAGATGAAAGGCAGGTATTTGCTGCACTAATGAGCTGTGATGTTGTCCTCTCAGATAAACAATCTGTACCTGCCAGATAGAAGGCAAACATAAAGACATTATCCAGAGCAGTAGTACTGTGACTGTGTCTTAAATATCGATGTGATGCCAGTGCCTTAGCAAAGTCATCGCCTTTTACAGCTGCTTCTCCGTCCGTTTTTCCAAGCAGGAATGTTAAAGTGTTCCTTGGATGCGTAATGACAAGAAATCACTTGCCAACAAAATGAGGACCACGTAGTTTTGCACAGCTTGTGCGGTACGGTACCTTTTTTCTGCTTTTGCTAGGTGCAGCGCCTCATTGATCTTCTGAGCAGCCATGACACCTCTAGTGACAACCTCCTACGTCACCAGACAGGAGGAGCTGCGCTACGTCTTCTCCTGATGCGCTGTGGGAGAGGGAGGTGTGTTGGGGCCGCGGAAGGAGCCTCGTATCTGCGGCCGGTGAGGGACTGGCTACGGTATGTGCAGGGATTTAGCTGACCCGCGTATAAGCCGAGGTCGAGTTTTTCAGCACATTTTGGGTGCTGAAAAACTCGGCTTATACGCGAGTATATACGGTAAATTGCCCCCGATATAGCTATGCCGTTAGTGGCATATCGGGGAAAGATCTGCTCATTTGGGGATGTCGCCAAACGAGCGGATCTTTGAGTCTATGGCCAGCTTTATATAGAAAAGCAGTGGCAGATCATTGCTTGTGTTAATATGAGATTTATAGAGTAAATGATTCCTGCAGGAGAAAACAGATTTATCTCAATTATAAGAGGTAACTTGTGGTGGTGCCCTTTGTGAATGTATAGTTAGGTGCCAGGGGTGCACCAAATCTAGGAATTTTGGTAAAATCCATAAGGTAAAAATGGACATTAAGGTGGAACATATTTATACAGATGATTTAATTTTGCCAATAGTTTTGGTTACAAGTCAAATTTTAAAAAAAAAATCACATGTATTACAACCCTAGTTGTTATATAACTTTACTTTATAGGAAGTGAAATACACAGTTGTGCCAGCATTGGCCATGTAAGCTGTGAACTCAGCTTTGCTGTATCATCAGCAGGCGCCTTTTTATAGGTCAAGATCTCTGTGTCTAGACCATTAAATGTTTTCTCCTTTCCCGGGAACTGTGAAAGTTGGGCTATAGTGTTTTAGCTTCACCATGCAAATAATAGTGTCCCAGTTCTTTAGGCATGGCTTTCATTCAAAATGAATATCCTAAAGGCCAGAAAAATAATGTTATGGAGAACTATACATTGGTCATCAGCAGAAGTCCTGCTATATGTCAAGATCTCTGTGTCTAGACCACTGAATGATTTTTCCTTGCCCCTCAACTGGTGAAAGTTGGGCTGTAGCTTCATAATCCACAGAGGTCCCTGTCCTATTTGGAAGTTTCTTTTGTCTGCGCTGAAATTAGCCAGAAAATCTGACTTTTTGGGCAAAAATCCGAAAAAATTCGGGCTTTTCAGGAAAAAATGTTGCGTTCTGGGTTTTCGCTTGATTTTATCGAGTTTGTCCCTGATTGGTTTAAATTGTGCTTTTTTAATAATATATAAGGTCACATCGTGGATTCTAGTTTGGTCTGACTTCTTTATTTTAAACAATCAGAAAAAAATGGATTTTGATAAATAACCCACATAATGTTTAAATAATTTTTTTAGTAGATCCCTTAATCAGAAAAAAAAAAGGATCCCGGACGTTCTGGATAACAGATCCCATACCCGTAATTGTAAATTTTCACCATCTCGAAAGCAATGAAGGTTTCCTACCCCTGGTTTATCACAAGATCAAAATGTGGCCTTGTCATTGAATGGCAGATTATCAAATGTATTTAGTTTAATAGTCCTGATCAGAAAGCAGTGCTTAAAGGGAAACAATAAGCCTGAACATAAAACATATATTGCATATGTAAAACACTGTTTCCTAGTCTAAATTATCATTTTTTAATAAATATACTTTTGTTGTAGTATGTGCCGTTCGATAACACAAACTAGGAAAACTGCCATTTTTAGTACAAAGGTCCTCCCCCTGCTCATACAATAAACTGTGCTTACACACAAACCAAGGGCACACGTATATGCTGGGTTACATGCTGGACAGAACACTCTAACGCCTTCAATTTCCTCAATATTATACGATCCTTTATTTGGTCACTTATTAAGATATGTATTATCTATTTTTTTAGTTTTTCTTTAATGTGCAATTAAATGGGTTGAACAACGTTGCCGATATGAGTGATTGGGGCAGCAGACAGGTAAACTTACCGTCAAAATGTTACAGGGTAACCCATTTGAAACAAAAAAAAACAACGAGAGTGGTATAAAGGTGATACCATCATTGGCTAAAGCTCCCCATAGACGCGACGATTCTTCTTGCCGAACGACCGATTTTAGGGAAGCCCGACCAATCCTTCGAAATTATTGTGCGGTTAGTGGTATTCGAACGATCGAACATCTTACGATTTTTCGGCCGACATCTGTCAGGAAATTGATCGGCCAGGTCAAAAAATCTTTGTCGGTCCCAGTGCAATCTATCTGTGTTTGCAGGGCCAAGCAGGCAGCTCCCCTTTGTTTTCCTGGTAAATTGGTCTTTTTAGTTGATGGTAAATTTGTACGATCGTACGATCGTTCTGAGAAGATCGTGGTCTCATGATCAGGATCTGATCTTTTAAAAATCTCAACATCTATGGCCAGCTTAACTAAGATAATCATAGCAAGCTTTCAGAACATTTTAGTTCCTTTTTCAGCTAAAAATAATATCAAACTCTAGTTGGTTGACACCAATACATAAGCCAACATCAATGTCAACCTTAGGTTTTTGTATTTGTTCATTGTAGGTTGTGGGTACATGTGTACAAAAATGTTGTGATTATAGTAGATTTGTTTTTGGTCTGGATGGAATAGGAACACCCCATGTAATTCGATCAGAGGACAGTTAATCAGTGGGACGGCCAGTTTGGCAAATGACTAAACTGGCCACCTCTCCGTGGTTTACTCTACCTTGACTCGGTGACTTCTCTATTCCACTGTTATTGAATCCGTTGTTTAACTGAATTGGAGAGAATAAGGCAGGATTGCATTTAGAAGCATGGTTGAGTCTGTGTGTAATCTCTCCAACTTGTCTCATGGATAGAAGGAGCCCTACTTGACCCATGAGTGGAGATGTCTGCAGTGGTTGATAAATGCATAAAAACGGTTCTCACCAGCACTCGTCCTCCTCCTTCAGTTCTGCTGCTTTGCACTTTGTTCCCTGGATGTTTGGCTTAACAACACCAGGGGGGCAGATTTCGAGGGTTAAAAAACCCTTGAAGTAAAATCCTTCGAATATCGAATTCGAAAGCATTTACCGCAAATACTTCGATTGAATAAAAATCGTTCGATCGAAATCCTTCGAATCTAACGATTTTAAGCGATCGATCAAAGGATTTTTATTCGACCACAAAAAACTTCGAAAAGTGCTGGGGAAGGTCCCCATAGGCTAACATTGAACCTCGGTAGGTTTAAAGTGGCGAAGTATGTATTCAAAGTATTTTTTAAAGACCGAGTACTTCCACTATCGAATGGTCGAATAGTCAAACGAGTTTTACTTCATTCGATTCGATCGAATTTGACCCATTCAATGGTCGAAGTACCCAAAAAATACTTCGAAATTCGAATTTTTTATTGTTCGAATCCTTCAATTGAGATTAGTAAATCTGCACCCATATGTTTCCATGAAAAAAATATAGGATTGTCAAACACATTTCTCATATTCTGTATTCATTGAAGTCAGTAGTGCGGCGCCTCCTTATATAAGTTACTCGAGGAAATGAAATGTGGCAGTAAACAGGAGCAGAGGCACTGAGGTATGTATCCATGTCCTAGGTATATTGGGAAAGGGATCAAAGTCACCGGCACACAGGGAATAACCCTTGCAATAATTATTGTGGGATGCAACGTTTCGGAGCAAAAACCTATGCTTGACAAAGGAGTTTTCCCCCCGAAACGTTGCATCCCGCAATAATTAATGCAAGGGTTCGCCCTGCTAGCGCTATTCCCTGTGTGCCGGTGACTTTGATCCCTTTCCCATGTTGGTTGTGAGGTGGCCAATACCTCTTTCACTGTGCACCAGGGATTCACGTCTTCAGAGCGCCAGGGTGAGCTAGTGTAAGTTGTTTTCTACCACTAGGTAGTATATTGCCACACCTCCCAACTGTCCCGTTTTTTCCCGGGACTGGTCCGATTTTGACCGCTCATCCCACATTCCCGAAATGTTACTGAATAGTCATAACTTTCTCTTTGATCTTCTGCACTGAACAGCCAGAAAAAGATACAAAGTTAAAAAAAAACTTAATTGGCTTTTGGCAGAGAGCCCAGAATACGTGGCAGGTGATACTTTTGTAACCCTTTAAGATAAGCAAATAAACAATTGTAACAATTTAAGATAAGCAGGCCTCTTGGGGAAACTGTGACTTGCAGCTTAAAGGGCAATTCACCTTCATTAGGAAAACTGTAATAACACATAAAAACCACAGAGAAGTGTTCAAACTTACGTAACCTGCAAAATGTTGCAAAATTAACATGGGAATTAGGGGGTGTGGCCACAAAAATGGGAGTGGTCAAATTGTCTCTCTCTCCGCCCGCCAAATCTTTTTGTCCCTATTTTTATTTCCAAATTGTCGGGAGGTATGTATTGCCAAGCTCTAACTGTTGGGATGTTAAGCATCACATTTCCCTGAAAAAGCTATGAACTTAAAATGTCACCGCCTAATGATGTGTATTATATAAATTGTGAAAATGCAGCTATGAACAGTATATATCACGTGAGCCAGGATCTCTATTATATACCAAGATAAACAATGCAAAAATATGACATACTTTTGATTTTGCCGGCAGAATATGAAATGCATACGTTTCTGCTCAGGCGGACTTTCCTTGTTAATGTTCTTTTATAAACACCGGTTGTTGTTACTCCGCAGGAGAACGACTCAAGAACTTTGGACACTGTTGGAGCAATTGTTGTCGATCAGGATGGGAATGTAGCGGCTGCTGTTTCCAGTGGAGGATTAGCCATGAAGCATCCCGGGAGAGTTGGCCAGGTGAATGAATATATTCTTTATTGAAGCCTACATCATCCCAATGGAACATCTCATGCTTCACTTTATGAACTAAAGATGCAAATGGCATCTTTGAATTTCCAAGAATGGGGCTCCTGCCCCTACATATACAGGGTTTTTGTCGGATGAGTCCTCTCCATAATATTATTTAAAGTAGATGACAGGGCACTTCTGACGTTAATGCGATACTGACTCGTTCCTATTAAAATCATAGGAACGTGTCCATATCTATAAGCTGCAGCACGCAGAATATTTTCAAATAAAAGTTTCCCCAAAGCCACCCCAGGAACGGTTGTTGACCGACCCTCTGACACTGCTAAATGATTTTCTTTTTTGTTTCAGTGACGCGCGACCCTTCCATAGGCTAATTACAAATGACATCAGCCTATGGAAGGATCGCTCTGCCCCCAGCCCCGCGTCACTGAAACAGAGAAGATCATTTAGCAGTGTCAGAGGGTCGGGACAACAAAGATTCGTGGGGCTGGTGGCGGCTTTGGAGGTGCTTTTAGTTGAAAATATTCTGCGTGCAGCAGCTCCTAGATATGATTTTTATAGGAACGTGTCGGTATTGCTTTAAGGGCTCAGTGATAACAGGTGGGGCAGATATTCTAAAAACAACTGTGATTGTTGTCCTCGTAAAGGAAAACTATATCTTCAGATTTACAACTTAACCAAAAGAGAGTTTATTATATATATATATATATATATATATATATATATATATATATATATATATATATATATATATATATATATATATATATATATATGGGACTTATTAAAGAATTGTAAACTGGAATATATATGTATCTGTGAATATTACACTTTTATATAATTTACTTTAAAGGAGAAGGAAAGTCTATTTGCACTTGGGGGTGCCACATGTTAGCCACCCCCAAGTGATTGATTACTTACCTGAAAGCCCAGGCCAGTGTTCCTTTCAGCAGAAAACTGCACCCGCCCGGGGTAATGCCAGCAAGCACCATGGAGCGATCCTCTTCCAGCCTCTTCTTTCTTCGGTGGCTGCTCATGTGCAGTAGAACGAAAAGCCAAACTAAAAAGTATTTCATTCTACTGCGCATGGGTTTGCCCAGTGATCACCTGACCAGAAATACTGCAGCTCTATCCGTAACAGGAGGAAGTGTAGGAGCAAAATACAGAGCTTTGTCTGTTCATTGACTCATGTGACCTAACATGTATGCGTGCCCTTGGTTTATTCATGTGCACTGTGAATCATATAATCCCAGGGGCCATCCTTAGTATTTAAAATTACAATTTTCTATTTAGGGTTACCCAATGGCACATACTGAAAAAAACATATTTTTTCTGAAAATGGTTTATTTAGATGAAGCAGAGTTGTATACATAGGGTGATTTATGCAATATATTTTCATGGAAACTGACATTTGTCGGGGGCATAGTTTTCCTTTAAAGCTATGTCCTTTCCCAGAGGCAGTGTAGAAGTGCAGCCGACGCTCCTATTCTGCCTGACATGTTGGAGAAATGAGAGAATCAAAGGCAGAAATTATCATGATTTTATATAATGATATAATATAATTTATGATTTTAATGTGAGCGGAACTTTTCCCAAATAAAAAAATCACTAATTCCAATTACTGAACTAGATTTGAAAAGGTCAAGCCCTAGCTTTCTACTTTGCCATATGACAGGTTTCTCCTCTGAAAAGTTAATATTTATAAGACATAGGACATACCTCCAGATCGCTGCCGCACCTACGAGTTCAGATAAACATTAGTCGGAGACGTGTGCGTTGGCCTGACTGTAACAGCGGGAGATCAGAAGCAGCAAATAAGCTCAAAATAAAGTGAAATGGGGCAACCAAAAGTCGAAAACAGAATAGGGGTAATGGCAAAACGGAGATAAAGCACAAGTCAGAAGAAAAAGCAGCCAAAAAAGTGGGCATAAAGAAGTTGGGGTTAAGGTAGAAAAAAAGGGAAGGTATAGGTATGGGATCCGTTATTCAGAAACCCTTTATCCAGAAAGTTCTGAATTTTTGGAAGGCTATCTCCGAATGACTCCATTTTATCCATATAATCCAGATTTTTATAAACTATTTCATTTTTCTCTGTTATAATAAAACAGTAGCTTGTACTTGATCAAAACTAACATATAATGTATACTTATTGGAGGCAAAACCAGCTTATTGGGTTTATTTAATGTTTGCATGATTTCGTTTTAGAGGACTTAAGGTATAAAGATCCAAATTACAGAAAAAAAATGGCTAAAAATAATAAGAATAAAATGCAGGTGTATACTACAAGTAATGCTGTACGTGTGTTGCAAGGTGGTAAAACCTTGCAGAGCACAGAAGGAGCTCAGAAAGTGAGTGATTTTGGATACAAGTATGCCATTGTTGTTCATGTGTTTTTGACGTTCAAGCAGTGTTGTGGGGTTTTTACTCATTATTGATGATCTCTTACTTTAATGGCTTCCCACCTTTGCAGGATAAAAGAGAAATCTGTAGAATAGTAATGAATATGTGAACACATACTTACTCTCATGTCAGCGCTGCTCAACTTCTCTTTCTTCTGATTGATGTTATATTTGTTTTTGTTTTGTCAAACATTTAAACACCAAGGAGTTGTTGAGGGGATGCACTTTTGGCCTTTGGGTTTAAACCACTCCAATATGGGGTGCACTAGCCTGTGCTCTGCTTATACAAAATTCAATTTAGAAAGTTGCTTAGCGTCCCTTTCAACTGCTTTGAGATAGGACTTGCCTTTATTTTCCTTGTGTGGCAGTTAAAAGAGACTAAAACTAAACCCTTAATTAAAAAAACCCTTCCCTACATAGACCCTCCTCTATGCTCCCCCAGCCTAGCTGTTACCCCTGGTAAATGCCCCTATCTCTTATCTTACCCCTCGTGCAGAATCAAGGCATCGGAGTTCACGGGTGCCATCTTCTTCTCTTCGGTAAAATCTTTGGGAAGAGATATTGGTGCATGCGCAGTTGGAGCAGTCTTTTGTTTCGTGACAACTGTGCATGCGCAGAAAGTCGCGGAAATTGCCGAAGTGCTGAAAGGTTACTGAAGAGAAGTAAATGGCTGCTGTGAACTCCGATGCCCTGTACCCGCACCAAGGAGTAAGTAAACAATTAGGGGCAGGGGGGTCTATGTAGGGTAGGGGGTTAGGGTTTTTTTTTTTAAATTAAGGGTTTGGTTCTCCATTAAGCCTTGAGTTCTGTAATCTGTTTGAGGGTTTCTTCTCTCTTCTTTCTGAGTTGCTTCTGAACTTCACCAAGTGAACTTGGTCTTTTCATGGTGTTCACTACAATTGACTGGCCAATGTGGACAACCTACATTTCACTGAGTGGTATCACATGCCACTCACAGATACTTTGATGGGTTGAGAGGTAATGTTTAATTCATTGTGTCCTTCAGACTTCTACTTTAGAGGTGTAAGGATATGATCGCTCCTCATATGTATTCTGTTGTCAAGTGGGCGGGCAAGTTATAGCAAGAGATCAGCAATCATCATCTCAGTAGATGTTCTTGGTGGCTGTGGCCTTGAAAAATCATGGAAAAAAGGAAACAGGTACCGGCACACAGGGCGAATTCAATTAGGGGACTAGCCCCTTACGTGTTTATTAGTCAACACAACGTTTTGGGGGCAGTTCCCCCTTCATAACCTGACGAAGTGAGAACTGCCCCTGAAACGTTGTGTTGACTAATAAACACGTAAGGGGCTAATCCCCTACTTGATTTTGCCCTGTGTGCCGGTACCTGTTTCCTTTGTTCCTGACTGTGTTGAGGAAGTGCCGACTTCCTAGGGTCCGAGCACCGGGGGTAAGCATTCCATAGGGCTCGGGTGTGCACGTGACTGTTTGCTTGAATGCCTTGAAATATCATCCCACCAGACATAAAGAATTTATGGAATTATTTAATTAAAAACACTAGAGGTCATTTTTAAACACTGGGCAAATTTGCATCTGGGCAGTAACCGATGGTCACCAATCCATTGTCTTCGTTCCCAGTCACTGATTGGTTGTTATGGGTTATTGCCCAGGTGCAAATTTGCCCAGTGTTTATAAATGAACTCCACTAAGTCTGCCTAGGTACAGTGACCCATAGGGCCCAATCAGCAGAAGGAATCTATTGGTCACATGTTTAAAATGGAAATATCTTATTGGTTGCTATAGGTCACTTTACCTTGGCAAACTTCATGCCTTTTATTACTTCTGGGGGTAATTTGCTCGATAGGCAACAGTCTCCCTTATGATGCTTTCAGAATGGTGACAGGTGATAGTTAATATCCAAATATTTAGCTTGGCTCTCTTTTGTCAATATTTCGCTAGAGAATGTGCCATTGTTTTTAGCCGATAGTCTTAACTGCTGCCCTTGTTGCATCTTGTTTATAGGCCGCTCTCTATGGATGTGGCTGCTGGGCTGAAAACACTGGAGTTCACAATCCTTATTCCACAGCTGTGAGTACTTCAGGTATATTCTTCCATTCTTCCATTCAACATTTACTTAAACCTCAGTGATGTACAAGTGAAATAAAATCTGCACACGTCTGTTATTTATGTTTATGTATGATTACTGTATTGTGACTATATCCACAAATGCACGATTACAATTATCTATTGATACAGTATTATAATGCTTGCTTAAAGGGATTCTGCACAAAGATAGGTATAGAAAATGTATCGGAGCTCACCCTTCTTGATAGCACAGCGTCTCTCCCCTCGGTAGCAGCTCTCGAGGGATCCTCCTCACCGCGTTCAGGAGGTAACTATAGTGCACAGATTTACCCCGCTATACGGCGCTGATCGAAGGAATCACAAGAGACGTTTGAGCTCAATTTCCTTGCGGCTTTATTTGGCACATCTAGTGAACTTGTGGCAGTGGGTTGGTGAGGAGACCTATGCGTTTCGTGCCTTCTCTCCTGGCACTTCGTTAGGGTCTGTGCCAAATAAAGCTGCAAGGAAATTGAGCTCAAACGTCTCTTGTGATTCCTTTGATCAGCGCCATATAGAGGGGTAAATCTGTGCATTAAAGGGATTCTGTCATGATTTTAATGATGTTGTTTTATTTCTAATGTGCACTGTTTACATTTCAAATAATTCACGCTACAATATAACATTTTATTCCTGACGCACACAAGTATATTTTTTTAGTTGCATAATTGGCAAGTAGATGGCTATCTCAATTCATTTTGCCTGTTTCTGTGCTTTCAGAAAGAGCCAGCTCTTCACAATGGAACCGCTTTCAGACAGGCTATTGTTCAGTGTAACTGGAAAAGTCGCAGTGGGAATTGAATTTTTACTTTAGAGTAGGGATGCACGAATCCAGGATTTGGTTCGCGATTCAGCCAGGATTCACATTTTTCAGCAGGATTCGGATTCCGCCGAATCCTTCTGCCGGCCGAACCGAATGTTAATCCTAATTTGCATATGCAAATTAGGGGTGAGGAGGGAAATCGTGTGACTTTGTCACAAAACAAGGAAGTAAAAGATGTTTTCTCCTTCCCACCCCTGGATTCGGTTCAGTATTGGGCCGAATCCAAAATAGTGGGTTCAGTGCATCCCTACTTTCGAGTGGTATTCTTATATCTACCACTAGGTGGGGCATGGGCCAATTTTTTGCAGTGCAGGTGGCAGGCAGCTGTTATCTTGTGTTAGGGAGCTGCTGTCTGCTTACCTTCCCATTGTTCTGTTGTTAGGCTGCTGGGGGGGAAGGTGTGTGGGTGATATGCAGTACAGCAGTAAAGAGTGACTGAAGTTTACCAGAGCTCAAGTCACATGACTGAGTACACCTGGGAAACTAACTGCATGTCTAGCCCCATGTTATATTTCAAAGTAAAATATAAAACAATCTGTTTGCTATTTTGAAAACTGGATTGCAGTACAGACTGTTGCTGAAGAATGACTATTAACTGATGTTATTTTAAAAAAAATATATATATTTTTTTGTAATGGCATCCCTTTAACCAGATACTAGATGTTTTAGTGGTACCTTCTCCTACATTATCTCAAACAATATAAGACCCAATGCTATGCTGACTGTATACCTACATCACTATACCTGTCCAATTGTTTTGTTTATTAATCCCCCGCCATCATTAGCAACAACCTGAAGAAAAGAAATACACTTTTGCCCATGTCTTACTGCCAAAGAAAGTATCCTTACACAGTCAATGAAATGCACAGCAGAAAAAATGTCACAATAAGTAGTACCTACATTCTAGCATTGGTGCTCTCCTGCTATTCACACACCTGAAAGCAATATATTGCCAATAGATTAGCCACAATAGTGCAAGCTATAACACTATATTTATTCTGCAGAATGCTTTACTATACCTGAGTAAACAGCTCTAGACCCTGTCTCTTTGTTTAGGATAGCAGCTGCCATATTAGCTTGTTGTGACATCACTTCCTGCTTGAGTCTCTCCCTGCTTGCTCATAGCCCTTGGCTCAGATTACAGCAGGGAGGAGAGGAGCAAACTGAGCATGCTCAAGCCCTAGCCCTGGAGGTTTAAGGTGAAAACAGGAAGTCTGATACAGAAGCCCATGAGTACACAATAGAAGGAAAGAAATGTGGTGTTTCTTTTGTCAGAGGACTCAGAGCCGCATTACCATATATACTTGAGTATAAGCCGACCCGAGTATAAGCCGAGGTACCTAATTTTACCTACAAAAACTGGGGAAATTGACTCGAGTATAAGCCTAGGGTGAGTGGGTTAAAGAAAACTGGTACATTTCACAAGTCTAAGCCAAGGCAGTTTATCAGCAATGGAGAATGGGTTGAAGTCTCTTGTACACACACATTACACATATTTATGGTGCCTCAGTCTAGCTATGTATATCCATCAGTGAAGAGAGAGAGTGTGTGTGTGTGTGTGCCATACAGGGGCAGCAGTAATTAGGTATGGTACACGGCTCCTAACACAAAATGGAGGCTTTAAAGGAGAAAGAAAGGTTGGAGACACTTGGGGGTCCCAAACGTTAGGCATCCCCAAGTGATTGTAGCGACTTACCAACAACCCAGGGCCTATAGGAGTGAGCACCACAGGGAAAGCTACGGTACTTCTGTCTTCGCGCAGGGTATGGGACCTGTTATCCAGAATGCTTGGGACGTGGGGTTTTCCGGATAACGGATCTTTCAGTATTTTGGATCTTCATACCTTAAGTCTACTAGAAAATCATATAAACATAAATAAACCCAATAGGCTGGTTTTGCTTCCAATAAGGATTAATTATATCTAGTAGAATTAATTATATCTGTGGGCTGGGCTGTCAAAATCGAGACTCTCCCAGGGAAAATGGGACAGTTGGGAGGTATGTAATAGCCCTATGGCATTGTGATCCAATTATACCCCCTTATACAGGTATGGGACCCATTATCCAGAATGCTCGGGACCTGGGGTTTTCCTGATAATGGATCTTTCTGTAATTTGGATCTTCATATCTTAAATTTATTAGAAAATCATGTAAACATGAAATAAACCCAATAGGCTGGTTTTGCTTCCAATAAGGATTAATTATATCTTAGTTGGGATCAAGTACAAGTTACTGTTTTATTATTACACAGAAAAAGGAAATTATTTTTAAAAGTTTGGATTATTTGTATAAAATGGAGTCTATGGGAGATGACCTTTCTGTAATTCGGAAATCTCTAGATAATGGGTTTCCGGATAACACATTCCATACTTGTATTTGAATTATTATTATCCAGCCCTCTAATCTGCAAGCCTAAGAAGGGTCAGGGCTTTCAGTTTATCATGACGCATTGCTATAAGGTCAAGACTCCATCTTTAATTTTGTCTGTAGACACTTGTTTTCTCTGAATCCATGAGTTTGGAAAAATAAAACCGAAGCTGCTAAAAATGTAATCTTTAATCTTCTCTTTTCGGCATTATTGATGTAAATAGAGAAAGATTGTCTCTCCAGAGTCATTAGCTTTTGATGTTGTGTATGACTGGCTAGTTTAATTGCTTTCATTAAGATGAGAAGTGGCCTCTGTGACTGTCTCTGTGACTCCCTTGTTCTGTCTGTGGATCTTTGTCCCAGAGAATTTTAACCAAAAGTACATGTTGTTCCCTTGCGAGAGAATATTTAGTAATGGTCCAGTTTAGGGCAGAGACACGCGGTCAGATTCAGGGGTGATTAGTCACTGAGTCACTCTTGAGTGCCATCCCGCCGGCAATTTGCATTCTAGTCAAGGGGAAGGCAGTTCGGGGAGATTAGTCGCACCAAAGAAGAGGAGATTTGTCGCCGGGTGACCATGTGGCTCTGCCCTGAAAAGTAGTCTTTTTTTTTTCTTCATTAATCTGTACAAATTAAGCTGTTGAAATCCAATTGTGGTTAAGAAACAGCCGGCCTTCTCCACTTGGAACCTTAGTAGTTCACCAGCCTTACCTCAGGAAAACCCCAGGTCCCGAGCATTCTGGATAATTGGTCCCATACCTCTATAAGGGGTATAATTGGATCACAATGCCATAGGGCTATTACATACCTCCCAACTGTCCCATTTTCCCTGGGAGAGCCTTGATTTTGACAGGTGTGCAACACCCTATCTTCAAAACAGGCAGTGTCAGGATGTTTTGAAGATACATTACATGGGACACCGAACGGGCAGTGGGTGATGACGCATGATTTATCCATCTCTTGAGTAAAAATCTTCTGAATCATATATACATTATCAGTGACTGTGATTAGCCGTTGAGTCATCAAAATGGAAACACATTTAATCCGTGTCTGTAAAACATGCAAACTAGTTTTGAAATGGAGAAAGACTTCAGCAGCTTTTAGGTGTTTTAAGTTTTTCTTTGTTTCAAAAGGCCATTTGGGTAAAATAACATAGATTGCTGAGGTCCATTGGCATGAAACCCTGCCTGATTACTGACACAGAGCTTCCTTAAAAATTGCTAATGCTGAAAGAAATTGAAAAGAAAGAAATTGAAAAGAAATTGGCCTCTTTATGTCGTGTACTAAACCAAGTCTAACACTAGCATTGAAGATCTGTTCCTCTGAAAAGGCCCCCAGTAGCCTCCCATGTCTCTTTTGCTGTCCATTCACTTTCTGCTAATGATTTCTGGTGAGCAATAATGAGCGAATCTGACCCATTTCGCTTCACAAAAAAATTTGCGAAATGGAAAAAAATTCATTGAAGTCAATGGACGATTTTCTGTGCAACATTTTTTAAGCCACACAACATTTTTTTTTAAATATACTTTTGAGCAGTGATCCCCAACCAGTGGCTCTCAAAGCAGGTACTTATTTTTTTTTTACCATTAAATATATTGCGTCAATGTGGAATGATGTCTTGGTACAAGGAAGAAGGTTTAAGGTTCCTAGAAGATTTTACTTTTTTTTCTTGAGGTATAATCACCATTGTGACAATAGACCTTGGCGCAAAAGAGGCACTGAGTTATGAAAGCCTGGATTTCTTATATTACATCACTGAAGAAGCCTTCTTTTATAAAGAACCCAAATCAATAAGTAGGGGGACAGTATACACCTATCTCAACTCAATGAATAGGGTTTGTGGCAACTTTGTCATGAGTTCATAAATATTAAAGATGTTGTTCAACTTCAAACACTTTTTACAGTTCAGTTGGTTTCAGATTGTTCCCCAGAAATAAAAACTTCTTCCAATTATTTCTACCTTCACCTTCTTATGTTTTTCTGAAACAACTCTGGGTGTTCTAAACTACCGTATATACTCGAGTATAAGCCGAGTTTTTCAGCCCCCAAAATATGCTGAAAAAGCGCAAAAATGGTCGCCGGTGTACAAGAATAGTCTCCAAGAATATTCGCCGGCATCCAAAAACGAGACGCCGGCACCTCCAATGGGAGCAGAAACCCACAATTTTTTGATTGAAACTTAGCAGAAGCTGATGCATTTCTCACCCTCGGCTTATACGCGAGTCAATAAGCTTTCCCAGTTTTTGGAGGTAAAATTAGGTACCTCGGCTTATACTCGGGACGGCTTATACTCGAGTATATACGGTAATACATTAGTTGATCAATTTTTTTTATTTTTCTCATAGCACATTGCACATTTTTGTGACAGTGTTTATATTTATTTATTGCACTATTTATACTCCCAGTTTTGGACTTTAAAATATCTTGTGCTGCTTATGCAAGAAGTGCTGTATAAAAAATAGAAATGCATACTTAATGGATGGAAATGTTCTAATTTATGTGTTACAGTGTGTATAGAAATGATCTTGTTATGGCATTTTGTATAAATTATTCTGTGCATGAAAGTATTATTCTTAACCTGTAGTACATTTTATGTTGTAGGCTGTGGAGAGCACCTTGTACGGACCATATTGGCCAGAGAATGTTCGCTTGCATTGCAGGCTGAAGATGCTCACCAAGCTTTGCTAGAGTCTATGCAAAATAAATTCATTGGTAAGAGCAAGATACAACTGTCTGCTTGTAAGGGGGGAAAAATGCTGGAAAAATAATTCCTCAAAAATAGATAAGAATAAGAAATAATACATTTGTCAGCCTGTACTGGTGTGGGATCTGTTATGCAGAATGTTTGGTATTTGGGATAAAAAGCAGTTTGGATCCTCCTAAATTGTCTACTAAAAATCATATAAACATGAATTAAACCAAATAGGATTGTTTTGCCAGCAATATAGATTAATAAAATAATATAATTATTATATATTTGCTATAGTGATGAGCGAATTTATTCACCAGCCATGGATTCACAGCAAAATACCGAATTTCGCCATTGGGGAATTTTTCCGCGAAACTGCAGTGAAAATCCGCAGCGAAAAAAGGCCATAAGAAAAAACACACATTGGCTTTATTGCATTTAGGAAAAAAAGTTGCCATAACAAAAAAAAACACCCACTGACTTTAATACTTTAATGCTTTAATGCTTTAATGCATTAGGACAAAAAAAGTCGCCATAAGAAGTTTTTTCGACAAAGCGAAATGGGACAGATTCACTCATCACTACTAACTATAGACTCCGTGGGAGATGACCTTTCTGTAGGATGAAACACACGTATTGTACCCCAATTTGTTCCTGATTAATGTTAATGTTTGTACATATGCATAAAGAGCTGTCAAACCCCCCCTTATTTTTTGGGAGTTACCCGATTTTGACCCTCTCCCCCGGTCATCCTACCACGTATTCCCAAATTTTAAGCATTCCCCTGATTTTGCATGTGATTTGTGGGGGGGGGGGAAGTGATTGTAGAGGGAGCCTGCCGGTTCCGTGACATCACTTTGGGGTCTTCAGAAAAAAATCTTCGCAAGTTGACAGCTCTGTGCATGTATGTTATTCATATACGTAGTTCTTCCTTCTTTGCAACAATCTACTAAGCTGTTGTGAACAGATAAGTTCCCCATCTTGGATATACAGGATCTAGTTGATCCCCCGAATCCAATGGCTCTTACAGTATTTTTTTTAAGGGTATTATGGATTATCCCGTGGCATTTTCCTGCCTATGAGATTCATAGTTTTGGCTTGTCCTGTGCTGTGGAGGAGAAACCAGATGAACAGAGCCATATTATTGAGATCCCTCCACACATTTATTTACACCACATCTCATAAGACAGTTTCCTTCCGTCTTTTGTAAGGCAGAGCTTTTCGAAAATTTTTGGCAGCCGATGTCCTGGAAATCACTAAGGTTCAGCTAAACTCATCATTCTGATTCCACTGTGTTTTAAATCCATTTAGAATAGATGAAAGAGTTAGGGCTCAGTATAAACTTTTGTCTTGTACCTTCATTGCCTTAGTTGCCATGTGTGGTTTTTTTTTGGCAACTAAAAGGCTTTTTCATTTGCAGGCAGAAGATAGGTGTAACACACTCATCTGATAGGAACCTTAGAAGCCGTGGGTACACTCGGATGCACAGGGGCACCCCTGTGTATTCTGGTGTTCTCCAACGCCCTTTTGGGGCCCTGGGCTTTCTACAAGGAGTACTGCAGAAACAGTAACAAGTTCAAAACGAAGTACTGGCAAGGATTAGGCAAGACGTAGTTGAAGATCAGGCGAAAGGGTCAAGGCAGGCGGCAGGAATCAGAGTAAAAAATCAGGCAGGAGTCAAAAAAACAGGAATTCAAACACAGTATAAAACTTAGGCAGGATCTGTACACAGAAGCCAACTTGGGCACTGTTACCAGGAAGAGCAGGGCTTAAAAAGTAGATTTGGCACCAATTTTCGAATTTTGCACTGCGTGGTGACGTCATGCCTTATCTTAAACAAATTATACCTTTAAAGAAGAACTAAACCCTAAAATCAATTTTTTTATACTGAACCTATTGCACGAGGCTAAAGTTTGAGCTTGTCAATAGCAGCAATGATCCAGGACTTCAAACTTGTCACAGGGGGTCACTATCTTGGAAAGTGTCTGTGACACTCACATGCTCAGTGGGCTCTGATTGGCTGTTGAGAAGCTAAGCTTAGGGCTCGTCACTAATTATCCAGCAGAAAATGAGGTTTTGCTACCGGGCTTATTATTAAATTCTGATGCTATTTGCAGTGGTTCCTGTGCTGCCATGTACCAATAATCTGAATTATTTCATATTCAGCGAGTGGGTTCCTAAACTCAGTAAGTGACCGCAGAACAGAGCATGTGCAGTGAATCAGCAGAAAAGAAGATGGGGAGCAACAATGTTCTCAAGATACCCTCAAGTCACATGAGTGCTGTTCATCCAAACACTGGATTCTCCCCAGCAGCTATTTGATTTATCTGAATTCCCAGTATATATCATGCATTTACAAAATAGATGATGGTTACCTTGAAGGGCCTACCTGGAGAAGAAGACACTCAAAGAAAATCTCAAGAAGCCCCATTAGGGATTGGGAAGTGTACTGTATGCTGGGTCTAGGTCAATACTTTTTAAACCTTAATTTTTTTTTTTTTTGCTATAATAAAGGCTGAAATTCAAGAATGTCATAGAAGCAAAAAAAAAATAACATGGAAAAATATTAACTGAAAACTCAAGAAATTAATAATAAGCATTCACCCATTTCATAGGTGCTAATTAATAATGCAGATATCCAGGCTGCATATAAACCAACACACAGTTTAAGACAGAACCAAACTTTCCATTTGTCTGAAGCACTTATGATGTATCTTTGTTCTTTTTAGGTTCACCGTTCCTAGCAAATGAAGAGAGCATTCTTGGTGGAGTTATTGTACTTCGATCATGCAGGTGTTCCACAAAACCCAGCTCTGCAGATGAAAAGCAGGCATTGCTAGGTAAATGGTGTCTGTTTCTTAAGTGGAGGTCATGATGTTTGTATCAGACTTGGGAAATAATTCTATTCTAGATGTAACTAGCATTTTGCGCTGGTGCTTAAATATAACATACTTTGTTGTGATGTTATTTTTACAGTGGAATTTCTATGGAGTCATACAACAGAGAGTATGTGTGTTGGTTACATGTCAGCGCAGGATGGCAAAGCCAAGGTAAGAATACTGAATATATATATATATATACATGTGGTAAAGTACCCAAACTTGTCCAATAACCTGCCTTTATTTGAAATAGCTATTTCACCCAGAAAGCTTACATTTGAGTGTTTTCTGACTGAAGTCCAGTGGAAGGATTTAGGCATCTTTTCACCAGCAAAAAAAAACAAAAAAAACACCAACATGTGTCCTGTGGCCATTGACCTCAGTCTTAAAAGCATATTCCAATATCTTCTTCTCACTCATGTCTCCTGTTTGTAACAGTTAATTATTAATTGTTATTTACTTTCTCCACTAAGCAGGACTTGTGCCAGTAGCACCCAAAGGAGACAATAGGAAGGCACAACAATGCAGCATAAGTGTGTGAGAATGAGAGGTTAGATGCTTTGGTTGAGCTCAATATTCTGAATGAGTGGAACTTGACCTTCCTGGTTCTTCAAGAGATATTATGAACAATTCGATGGTATGACCCATCAACAGGAAGAATTGTAGAGTCACACCTAATAATTTTTGGACTGCAGTCTAGCAACTGCTCTAGAACTCCTTGGAGTTCTGGTGACCCCAGTTGACTTTATTGAAGAATTGAACTCTGGTAGGGTTTCCACTTTTTGAGAAAACGGGCAGGGTGGGGGCAGGCTGCTGGGAGCAGGCTGGTGATGTCAGGGGGCAGGCTTGTGATGTCAGGGGCGGGACTGCTGACGTGGATAAGTGATTGGCTGATCGCCATGTCATTCACTTCAATGTCCTGTCCGATTTCCTAATTTGGAAATCCAGACAAGAACTTCCAAAAACTTCCTTCCTTCCAAACGCTTGGCTGTCTGGGTGAAATCCGGTTAGGTGGTAACCCTAAACTCTGGACAGCCTTTTTTAAATAATAGATTGTCATGTGGAATGCTTTCAGTTACACTGAGTTTTTGCCACCCATTCCTTCAACCATTGACTTTATAGAAGCCTCTGGCAACATTAGTACATGTGGATTTTGGCATCTAAGACATTACCATGCTGTGTGAGGTAGTTATTGGGAGGAGAAATGTTTTTTTTTTAAAGTTTTTATTCTTCTGGAGGAGACACTGACTTGTGTGACGTTAGCGTTTAAGGCATTTCTGTTGGTAAACATATTCCTATAAACATATTCCTACAGATATTGCGAGTTTGTGCCTTCAGCTATAGCAATGCATCAGCTTACAGGCTACAGGTCTTGAATTTGTGAGATTCCTAGTTTTATCTTTCAACATCTGGTGCACCTTTTTGCTAGTAAATTCTCCAGCTGATAATCTTGACCGGGATGACGGAAACAGCTGCTCCACTCCATCCACTTTTAATATCATGTTTTTGACCTTCCTTGAAGATGGTTAATCCCTTACACTCTATTCTTTCTTTGAGCCGAAGCTGTTTAAAGTGTAAACCCGCCATTGCCCTGGCTGATGCTTTCTATTGATTAACGGCATAATATATACTGTCATGAAAGGAGGAATTTTTGGTGTTGTGGAGGAAAGCAATGAGGGCGCTGGGGTGAAAATAGAATCGGGTCTTCCAAGTAGCAAGGGGCAAATATTTCTCAAGTTTTGAGGCTGCAGTATGCAACTGGATTTCATACCAAAGTAAGTCATTGTGCCTGACTGTGACCTTTGTGACTGACTTCTCTAGTTCACTGTTTTCAAAGCAACTGGGACAGTCTTTTCTCCCCCTGCGTTAACAGATTATCTGCCTGTTCTCACAATAATGAAAGTTTATTTTGTGTTTGGGCTCATTAATGCCAGAGGAAGGTTCAGAATGCATTCTGTGAATGCTGAAAGGGACATATGGTCTGAAAGCTAAAAATGGAACTTGGGTTTAGCCGGATACAAGCCACAGACCCCAGGTCATTTTGACAATAAACAAAGTGGACCAGATTGGTCAATAATGGATCAGATCCAGTCTTTGGGAGTCATCCAGATGATTGTAGTTAAGTATTGATGTGATCATTGCCCTGAACAGGTGTGCCACCATACTCAACTGTAACACGATGGGCTCAACAGCTTTAAACAATAGAAAGAGTGTGAAATAACTCGGGGACCTCTCATTTGACATACAATTTCATGAAGCCAAAATCTGACAAAGTAATGTTTGTTTTTTATCCAACTGTGTAGCGTTAACATCTGAATCCCTCTTCTGTTCCTGGAGGCCCACAGTAAATAATTTGTCAGCCTTTATGGAAAAACTGGATTTGCCGATTGAAATTCTTCTGTAGGTTCTAATTTAAATGCATTGTTGAAAAATCTGGCCTGTAGGACATAGTGTTGAACCTAGTCTGGATTCTGGTTAAGAAGTATCCCTTGCTTACCTAGTAAGGTCAATGGATTGGAGGCCTCTCCTGGGAATTTAGCAACAGCTTTGGCTTAAAAGGAGTATCAAAATGATTTTGTCTAAATACAGAATCCACCTGCCAAACATTCCTGCTTTGTAGTGGAGAACACAGGAGACCAATATATGGAAATGTGTGCAAATTGTCTGTCTGAGGTTGGTGATCTGTTATAATGCTTGGATTAATTTTTGTAGAGCAGAACAAGACTATCATTGTATCCTATGGTCCTGACAACATGGGCTGTTAACCTTCTAAGGAAGTCAGAGCAACAGTGTTTGTTGGGCTGTTACTCGCAGGACACTTTCCTGAGCAGACATGCTTAACTATTCTTTGCGTCAAAGGAAAGGGGAATGCAAATTTAATGGGGGGATCCCTGAGATCTCTTTATCCACTACCCTGGCGTGGGACATGTACAGTGTTAAGACTTTCTGCTCTCTTCTAGTTGCTCTATTGATCCAAATCATATCTCTCACTCCTCGAGTGAACTGTTACAGAAGCTATCCCTCACTTCAGCCCTACCTCCTCCTGGGGTGACTTATGTCTTCTCGATGCTTCCCAAGTGGTGATTCACATGTTACCCACTGGGGAAGAATTCATTCAGAGGAGCTGCTAGAAGAGGCGGGGTGACTAGTTTTTTTCACCCTTAAAGCGACCATACATGTTACAACTATGATCTTTCCCGAAGCCATCGATCATTCGATTTCTCTACTTACATTATCCTCAAATATGCAAGTAGAAACAAAAGAATTCTATCAGACAATTCAGCAGTAATGTTTTGCCTTCAATGCACCCAAATAAAATTTAGCAATTTGTCCAATTGGTGAGAAAATGATTATCCAAGACTTTTGCCAATATGAATCACCTGGTCTCCCACCATGCACGCACTAAATATCGTCGTTTTTGTACCATAATATCGGTACATGCATGGTCACCTTTAAAACTCTCATGTTGAGTAACATTGGTCTGCTGTAGCCATTGAATTAGGAATACACCAAATCCAGGATACGATTTGGAGATCTGGCCTTTTTTTTATCAGATTTGGCCGAATTCAAGTGCCCAATGTAACCGAATCCAAATCCTTAAAATCGCTTGACTTTTTGTAACACAAACAAGGAAGTAAAAACAATTTTAACCATGCTGCACACGTCGTTCTCTTTCACCCTTCCTGGCCCTAATTTGCATATGTAAATTAGGGATTGGATTCAGAAGGGCTGAATCTTCCACAAGGGATTTGTTGTTCCGATGAATCCCAAAATAGTTTTGGGGCATACGTACATTGAATGCCTTGTAAATTGTTTCTTGTAAGAGCTACAGAAATCAGACAGCAGTGAATGTACACGTGACACTGGCTGTGCCTCGGATTTCTGTCATCAGGCTGTAAACTCATGTTGTCATCGTTTAGAAAACTATGTTTTGTTTTACAGCAGTGCTGTCCAAGGAACTGCCTAATTATACAATATGCCGCATGTTCATCGGCTGGATCATATTCTCTTATTTTGGAGGAACTGCTATTTTATTTAGAATTTAGAACAGATATGTGCCTTTTGTAGGATAGACACTGTGTGCTCAGAGTCCTCATTTTAATTGTGTTTATGTGCCAAAGAAACCTGACTTTTCTCTATTTTTGGCACATTGCGACTATTTGACTTTGATTGCATGTTTTTAGGTCAAGGGTTTGAGTTTTGGAAGAGTATTTGTCTATTATTGCTGGTGTATAATGGTCAAATTCCTCCAGTTTCATGTGATTTGTTCTGGCTGCTGATTTTCTAACTCTCTGCCACTGAACATAATCAGATTAGTGGTCTCACATAAATAAATCTCTTAACTCTGCTCTCCCCAATGGGGGGTCATATGCTCCGAGTCCCCTTGTTCATAGATGTCCCTTTGGAATGCTCACACAATCTGGAAAGCGAATGGTGTGTGATATACATCTGTAAGCCTGCAAACGGCTGCATTGACTCGGTGCCAATGATTTGGCTGACCCACAGCAAACAACTCAAGACAAGAGTGGTTATGTTGCCTTATGGAAATGAGATCTGCAACACCAGGCATCTGAGTAGCCCTGCTGACATGGAGACCTACACCCAAAAGGCTGCTGAGCCACTAGGGAGCAGTTGAGGAATCTTTACCACTGGCATGGAACATAAATATTGAAATACCACTTGGTTCCTTCTGAAATAGTTGTTAAGACACCAGCCAAGGCCGGAGCGTAGTGATGTGCGGTTCGGGTAAAACCCGCTCGCGACCAGGCCTACCTCCACCCACGCCTGCCTGATCCTGACTTCCGGGTTCCTTTTATAGACCTGCCCCACGATGATGGCAAAAAAGTGGCGGAGTGAGCAGGTGCGTGGCGATAAAACCGGAAGTCGAAATAAAACCGGAAGTCGGAAGCAGCCAGTGTAAGGTGCTGGGAGCGGGGTGTGCAGAAGGAAGAGCTACCCTCAAATTGGGGTGCGAGGTGGGCCTGAACCTGACCAACCTGCGGCTAAACCAGTGGGTCCCGTCCCATGGGTATCGGGCCAGCCCAGACATCACTACCGGAGCAGTATAGCCAATTTACCAGCAATGCATTTGCCCGTAAATATATAATTCCTATCTGCCCAAAAACCCTATCCCTGCTCTCCCAAAACCTGCCTACTCACCTAAACCAAAGTGTAGCAGCCTTTTCCTGGCCAAACCAGCCCCTGGAACATCATGATTACCCCTCCACTGAAACATCACAACCCAACCCCTTCTCTTCACCTACATCATCGGCTGGTAAGGTTTGAAGAAAAAGGTGGCAGCTCTAATCTCAGATGTTTGAGGTCTAATGATAGCCATAGACATCACAATTATGATCTTTCCTGTGACCAAAGGTGCCCGATCAAAATGATCAAACCTGACTGATCGATGAGCCGACCATAATCTGAGTCTTCGGCTCCTCTCCCGCCATAAACGCACCAAAGTAAACAAAACAAAGTTTCGTATGATACTATCTGTGCATCCATGGCTTCCTTAAAGGAGAAGGGTTTTTTGCAAAAGGGTTTCCTTCTCCTTTAAGTGTGAAGTACGTGGGGATATTATACACCTGGTTCAATCCCTTCTAAATGATTTAGCAGAAGGCAGCTCTCCTCCTATCAGCACTCCAGTTCCCACAATGCCTTGCTTGTTCTGTAATCAACAGACCTGTGTGTTTTTTCAGTTCAGAAGCCAAATGGCAGGGCAGATTCTGATTTTAAGAGGAAAAAATATTTAGAAAAACTAAACATTTTTATTTAATGCTTAGAATGCCTTTTTTTGATGTGCAAAATGTCAAGATTTTTATTATTTCAGCTGAGTAGCCCAAACACTGATTTTGGGTAGAGACACGCGGTCAGATTTGGGGAGATTAGTCGCTCGGCACCAAATCTCTTCTTCTTCGGGGTGACTAATCTCCCCTTCCCATCAGCTAGAATGTAAATCGCTAGTGGGATGGCACTTGGAGCGCTGAGTTTTCCGAAGTTGTCTGAAGTTGCCTCACAAGGAATCCTTGGGCCACTTCAGAAAACGAATCGCTCATCCCCCCAGCGATTTACATTCTAGCCGGCGGGAAGGCATTTCGGGGAGATAGTCGACATCTTTAATGTCAATATCGAGGGTGTAACTGCAGTCAGTGATAAAACATGCTGAATGTAAGATACTTATTAATACGCTTATTTCCTTCCTCCACAGACGCACATTTCTAGGCTACCTCCGGGTGCTGTCGCTGGCCAATCAGTCGCCATTGAAGGCGGGGTCTGCAGACTGGGGAACCCTAATCCAACCGCAACACTTCCCTGAACGCACTCTACTAGGAAATAGGTTTAGTTATTTCGCAAATCTTGCTGCAGTTCCGAAAACAGTTGGTTGTTCTGTTCTAGCAAAACCGAGCGATACAATAGGCACTTGTGTAAGCTAATCAGCATGCTAGCTGTAAGGCCACACCCCTTCATCGTTACACAATAATGGCTTTATTTATAATATGCGTAATTACAATAGACTGTATAACTGTCAGTGACCAGTGCAATACAACGTGGATTAACCCATTTTAATCTTTCCTTCCACTGTATATTTTAAGTTATGGATAGTTACTGCCTTTAGGGATGCAACGAACCCACTGAATCCTTCGTGAAAGATTCGGCCGAATCAAATCCGAATCCTAATTTGCAGATGCAAATTAGGGGTGGGATGGGGATAACATTTTTTACTTCCTTGTTTTGTGACAAAAAGTCACGCAATTTCCCTCCCCGCCCCTAATTTGCATATGGATTTGGCCGAATCTGAATCCTGGTTGAATCCAGAACCGAATCCTGGATTCCGTACATCCCTAACTGACTTATATTTCAGTTTCTTTCCCACTATTTTTACTATGCTTTATCATTTTCTCTGCAAAGATTGTCTTCTGGAGGTGTAAAATATACAATTATAAGTTGCTTTGTTTTGTGCATGGTCTGAACCCTCCAGCAGGACTTGTAGATGATTAGAATTTTCTCTGTATTTAGTGCTTTTTAAAGGGGTGGTTCACCTTTAAATTAATTGTTAAATGACCGGTAACGTAAAAAAAATTTATTTTCAAAAAATTGTTTCTACATAAAAAAACACCAAGACCATTTAACTTTAAATTCTTTAAACCTATAAAGAAATATCTTACTGATTCTCCGCTTGTGCTCCTCTTCCGAAACGGCGACAGGGCGAAGATCCATCGCCCGACGCACGATTTTTCCTCCTGCCTTCCTTGTAGGAGAAATCGAGCGCCGAACAATGGATCGTAACCCGGTTGCCGTTTCTGAACAGGAGTGCAAGCGGAGAATCGGTTAGATATTTCTTAATAAAGACTTTGCAAATTTCCATTAAGTACAAACGCATTTTTTTTAGAAAAAAAATTGTTACTGGTCCTTTAATGTTATAGAATGGCTAATTCTAAGCAACTTTTCCATTGGCCTTTGTTTTTTTTTTTTTATAGTTTTGGAATTATTTGCCTTCTCCTTCTGACTCATTCCAGCTTTCAAATGGGAGTCACTGACCCCCATCTAAAAAACAAATACTCTGTAAGGCAAGACATGTATTGTTATTGCTACACTGTATTATTCATCTTGCTATTCAATCCTCTCCTATATATATTCCAGTCTCTTATTCCAATCAACGCGTGGTTGCTAGGGTAACCCGGGTCGTAGCGACCAGATTGCTGAAATGGCGAGCTGCTGGATAAAAAAACGAAATAACTCAAAAACCACAAATAATAAACAATTGTAGATTATCTCAGAATATCACTCTCTACGACATACAAAAAGTTAATTTAAAGCTGAACAACCCCTTTAATTAGAATTGAAATAAGGTGCTTCTTGTTTTTGTGGCATTAATCGATATTATATCATTTTACCTATGAAATCAACTCTTATTATGTACTTGAATTTACATTTATATATATATATATATAAATATATGACTTTGTTTATCGTAGCATGGGCTTCCAATCGAACCCTCCGTGTGGCCTACAAATATATTTGCTTGCATAGATACTTATGAGCAGTCACTTTAATTTCCCTGTATTTTAACCCGTTCACTGTTATCTTTCTGTAAGAGGCAAAAGTAAGTAAAAATACTATAGTATGACGGTATAAAATATATCAAAGCTTATGTACTGTAAACTCCGTATAATCCTTCTGTTCCGTTGGAAAGATATTTTCTAAAAGTCTAAATAAAGAGGACGGTTAACATATGTTATGGTTTTTCTCAAGTGCCGCGGAGTTAATAAGCTGGATTTATGTATGAACTATATAGAAACGTCTGTCAAATGATCCCCCTCAGTTGTGCCCCTGCCTTGACTGATGCCGAATACATATGGACAGACATTAAATATGAGCTGAGACCAGGACTGGCTTTTTGTGCTTGGGGGGCCCTGGGCAAAACATGAATTAGTATTTGTAAACGTATATCTGACCTCTCCCACGTGGAATAGATGTTTGTGCTATTGGAAGAGACAATCATTCTGTATATTGTAGCCAAAATATAGGCAAGCCTCTTCTTTGTGTTCTGGAAATATTTAGACCTGTTTGGTGAAATACTATGGTTTGTGGAAATACTAAAATGCCATCAGAAAGTCCAGTCTCTATTTATTGAAGCTGATTGGCTCTCTGTGTACTTGAAATGCCAGGGACTGTTTTGAATCTTTGTCCAGACTTATATAGTTACATACTTAAAGGAGAAGAATGGAATCCTGCATTTGGGGGTGCCAAATTTAGGCACCCCCAAGTGATTGTATCGACTTACCTGACACCCCGGGCCGGTGCTCCTATCAGCAAAAAACTGCATCTCTTTTTTTCCAGAGAAAACAACCCCAACCTTGTCAGTCTCCCCTCATAATTTAACTCTTCCCTCCCTCTAACCAGTTTAGTTGCACTTAGTCTCTGCACTCTCTCCAGCTCATTTATATCCCTCTTAAAGGGCATGTAAAGGCAAAAAAATAAAATCCCATTTTCACTTTCTTTAATGAAAAAGAAACCTATCTCCAATATACTTTAATTTGAAAATGTGTACTGTTTTTATAAGAAACCTGACTGTATGCAGTGAAATTCTCCCTTCATTTACTGCTGTGGATAAGAATTGTCAGACGGTCCCTAACTGCTCTGCAGGGAAACAATCATACTTATGAACAGCAGGGGGAGCCCCCGCCTTACTTCCCAGCCATGCAGAATTCAAGCAGCTTTGTTTATGACGATCCCTAAGCAGCCCAGACCCCACTGAGCATGTGCACAGTCTTAGTCTTGCAAAGATGTATAACAAAGTTACAACAAGATGACAGCCCCCTGTGGCCAACTTTGAAAGCATAAATCATTTGTTTGATTAGGCTTGTGGTGCAGTAAGTTCATGTTTATGTTTAGTATACAAAATACAGCTTTTTTAGCCTTATTATATTTTACACTTTACATGCCCTTTAAGGACTGGAGTCCGAAACTGCCCCCATACTCCAGATGAGGCCTCACCAGGGACCTATAAAGAGACATAATTATGTTTTCATCCCTTGAGTTAATGCCCTTTTTTTATACAAGACAGAACTTTAGAAGGAAGGAAGGATTAAATCTAGAATTGGCCTGATCGGTGACTACAGAAATTTAATGACAGCAAATCACATTCAGAAATGTTAAGACAAAATGGCAGAGATGGTGGTGAAAAATGACCAATGACGTTTACATTTTAGGCAGGAAAAACAATATTGTGCGGGGCCAACGGGAGTAAAGCCAGGTGAGATTTAGGGGCCGATTCACTAACTTCGAGTGAAGGATTCGAAGTAAAAAAACTTCGAATTTCGAAGTGTTTTTTGGGCTACTTCGACCTTCGACTACGACTTCGAATCGAACTATTCAAACTAAAAATCGTTCGACCATTCGATAGTCGAAGTACTGTCTCTTTAAGAAAAAACGTCGACCCCCTAGTTCGCCATCTAAAAGCTACCGAACTCAATGTTAGCCTATGGGGAAGGTCCCCATAGGCTTTCCTAAGTTTTTTTGATCGAAGGAAATTCCTTCGATCGTTGGATTAAAATCCTTCGAATCGTTCGATCGAAGGAATAATCCTTCGATCGTTCGATCTCACTATTTGCGCTAAAATCCTTCGACTTCGATATTCGAAGTAGAAGGATTTTAATTCCCAGTCGAATATCGAGGGTTAATTAACCCTCGATATTCGACCCTTTGTGAATCGGCCCCTAAGACTTTTTCTTGCCAAAAGAACCAGTAAGGCATTTCCAGTGGCGTAACTACCGAGGAAGCAGACCCGCAGTTGCGGGGGGGCCAGGGGTACAGGGGGCGGGGCCTGCTTCCTCAGTAGTATGCACAGCCAGTTCGGACCGTGGATGGTGCTGGCCGTTAATTATACGGACCACTGGGCATTCAACACGGTCCTTATATAACCCACTCTACACCCCACATCAGTCAATAGAAGATTGTGGTCGTTAGTTATATTGTATATGGAATGGAACTATATTACATCAAGATTACTTGAGGTAGGAAGAAAGTTCTTCAACCCTTAAAGATTGTGTTTTTTTTTTTGTTTTTTTTTTTTTTTTTATCCTACTCATGATAAAAGTTGGGATTCCCTGTCTAATGTTAATTCCCCAGTGGTGCTCTACCATTGCCTTAGAAGATACTGTAACTTGGGCTTAAAAACCCTACCGATAGAAAAGCAGAGGCTATGTTAAAGGAGAACTAAACCCTAAAACCAAAAAAAACTGAAGCCACATTTTATATACAGAATGTACTTCATGGGCATCTCTAAACAAGTAAAGATCCAGGCCTTCAAAGTTATGCACTGGGGGTCAGCATCTTGGATTTTGTTAGAAGTGTCAGTGGCCCAGCACATGCTCCCTGTGCTTTTGGGCAACTGTAGGGAAGGCTGTTGTACATAAAAAAAAGTGTTCAGTGGGTATAGTTTATGAATCTGCCACTATGCCATTCTACTATTGTTTCTGGGGGGTATTATACATGGAATTGCCTCTGTGCCATTCTAATATGAATTCTGGGGGGTATTATACATGGAATTGCTTCCCTATTGTATGCTTGTCTATGGTTTTCTTTTGTGTTCTCATAACTTTTCTTTGTCCCTTCTGCCCCCTCCCTTTTCCCTCTGGCAGTGATTCTCTTTTATTATGTTAAATAGAACTGCACATTTGTAGGATAAGTTTTATACTTTTCCATATATTCCATATATGTTATTCTTACTTCAAAAAGAAAAAGTGTATATTTATTATTGGCATTTCCACTAATTAATATAAATGGAGAGGGCACCAAAAGTTGTTCGCCGGGGGGCCCCTGAAAGTTCCTCTGTGTGGAATTCCCACTCCCCGATTTGCAGACGCGTCTGACTTCAGGACTAAGCCCGGCAGCCCCTGGAGCAGTGTGCAGCCCAAAAATCTTCCAACAAGCTGAATGACAATGCAGTTTCTGTAAGTTATTTCTTAATAAAGGCTTTGCTATTTTAAATTTTAATTTGTGTTGGTGTTATTTTTTCGTTGTGTACTAACGAATTTTTGAAAAAAAAAATTTTGATGTTACTGGTCCTTTAAGGGCTGCTTTACTGCAGTGCTGCAATCACTCCATTGGCAAAGCCTTTATTATTATTAACATGTATTTATATAGCGCCAACATATTGCGGAGCACTGTAGCCTTCCAGTGAATGCTGAATAACCAACAGGAGGCGGAACACAAATACAGAGCACAAGAGGCAGATGAGCCGGTTAAGCAGAGGCAGGGGAAGTGACAGTTAGTGGAAAGGAGGGAAGTGACAGTTAGTGGAAAGGAGGGAAGTGACAGTGGAAAGGAGGGAAGTGACAGTTAATAGAAAGGAGGGAAGTGACAGTTAGTGGAAGGGGGGAAGTGACAGTTAATGGAAAGGAGGGAAGTGACAGTGGAAAGGAGGGAAGTGACAGTTAATAGAAAGGAGGGAAGTGACAGTTAGTGGAAGGGGGGAAGTGACAGTTAATGGAAAGGAGGGAAGTGACAGTTAGTGGAAAGGAGGGAAGTGACAGTTAATAGAAAGGAGGGAAGTGACAGTTAGTGGAAAGGAGGGAAGTGACAGTTAATAGCAAGGAGGGAAGTGACAGTTAATAGAAAGGAGGGAAGTGACAGTTAGTGGAAGGGGGGAAGTGACAGTTAATAGAAAGGAGGGAAGTGACAGTTAGTGGAAGGGGGGAAATGACAGTTAATGGAAAGGAGGGAAGTGACAGTGGAAAGGAGGGAAGTGACAGTTAATAGAAAGGAGGGAAGTGACAGTTAGTGGAAGGGGGGAAGTGACAGTTAATGGAAAGGAGGGAAGTGACAGTTAGTGGAAAGGAGGGAAGTGACAGTTAATAGAAAGGAGGGAAGTGGCAGTTAGTGGAAAGGAGGGAAGTGACAGTTAATAGCAAGGAGGGAAGTGACAGTTAATAGAAAGGAGGGAAGTGACAGTTAGTGGAAGGGGGGAAGTGACAGTTAATAGAAAGGAGGGAAGTGACAGTTAGTGGAAAGGAGGGAAGTGACAGTTAATAGCAAGGAGGGAAGTGACAGTTAATAGAAAGGAGGGAAGTGACAGTTAGTGGAAGGGGGGAAGTGACAGTTAATGGAAAGGAGGGAAGTGACAGTTAGTGGAAAGGAGGGAAGTGACAGTTAATAGAATGGAGGGAAGTGACAGTTAGTGGAAAGGAGGGAAGTGACAGTTAATAGCAAGGAGGGAAGTGACAGTTAATAGAAAGGAGGGAAGTGAGAGTGGAAGGGGGGAAGTGACAGTTAATGGAAAGGAGGGAAGTGACAGTTAATAGAAAGGAGGGAAGTGACAGTTAATAGAATGGAGGGAAGTGACAGTTAGTGGAAAGGAGGGAAGTGACAGTTAATAGAAAGGAGGGAAGTGACAGTTAATAGAAAGGGGGGAAGTGACAGTTAATGGAAAGGAGGGAAGTGACAGTTAATGGAAAGGAGGGAAGTGACAGTTAATAGAAAGGAGGGAAGTGAGAGTGGAAGGGGGGAAGTGACAGTTAATGGAAAGGAGGGAAGTGAGAGTGGAAGGGGGGAAGTGACAGTTAATGGAAAGGAGGGAAGTGACAGTTAATAGAAAGGAGGGAAGTGAGAGTGGAAGGGGGGAAGTGACAGTTAATAGAAAGGAGGGAAGTGACAGTTAATAGAAAGGAGGGAAGTGACAGTTAGTAGAAAGGAGGGGAAGTGAGTGTAAAGGTGAGACTGAGCTGCGCTTGTCTGTGAGTGACATTATGAGGAGGAGGAGGGTCAGCACTGGGTCGGGTGACAGTGAGATACAGAGGGAGGAGTAAGAGACCCACGAGCAGCTCCAGTTCCGCCGTCAGTCGCAACATCGTCCGGACACTTCCGCCTTTAATGTCCCGCCCGCTCGGGTCGCTGGGAGTGAAACCCCCGGTCTCCGGGTCCAGAGGAGAGACTTGTGCGGAGGAGTCTCAGTAACTGAACAGCAGCAGCACCTGTGGGACTGAACCAAACTGCGGGGGGGCGGGGTCAGTCCATTAGTCACTGCCGGCTCCGCTTATTCTCTCGGACTGATCCAATAATATAATGTTATTGACCCGGGCTCCCCCCTGCACTTGTTTCAGTCCGACCCCAGAGTCTCACGTGGGAAGAGTCAGTGTAACATTATGCGTCTCCTCCGCATCTCCCGCTGTCATTCTCCTCCCCCAACCCGAGAGGAATAGCCACGCCCCCATTCCCCTGTGTGTCCCCCTGGCTCCGCCTCCCCCTCTAATCACCGCGAGTCACTTCTTATAGTCAGTCAGTCAGTCCTGTATTGGCAACATGAGAGCCAGTTTGATTGGTTACACTGACCTGGGCGTATCGTACAGATGACACCAAGATCCTACTAATTGTGCCCATGAGCTGGTGTGGCTTGTCCGATAGGGATCAATTGTTCATATTGTGAGAAATACCATTAGTGCCACCAATATGCCCCTAGTATAAAGTCTAGTGATATAAGGGTAAATATGTTTATGTACATCAGCAGGGCCGCCATTAGAAATCACGGGGCCCCGTACAACAAAATTTTTGGGGCCCCCCGGGCCCCGCCCACACTGACGACCAAGCTCCACCCCATTTCCCGCCCACTCCACATCGCAGTTAAAAGACCACACAGACATCAGCGCTAAAAAAGTAACCCCCCCCACACAGGTTGTAAAAAGCTATTGATGGTCAGGGCCCCCTTATAAAAAATTGGGGCCCCAAAAAAAAAAAAATTAAAATTTTTTTTTTTAAAAAAAAACATTGGTGGCAGGGGCCCCCTTATAAGTTAAAAAAAACATGGGGCCCCAACAAAAAAAATGTAAAAAAAACTAAAAAATAAACAAACATTGGTGGCAGGGGCCCCTTACGAGTTAAAAAAAAAATTGGGGCCCCAAAAAAACATGTTTTAAAAAAAAAGATTGGTTGCAGGGGCCTATAGAATATTAAAATAATACATTGGTGGCCAGGAGATTAAAAAAAAAAAAATACACAAACTGGTGTTCAGTAGAATTGAACTCACGGCTTCAGTACTTCAACTTCACCTCCTTTCGTGACTTCGGGTCTTTTCACTGCTTCAGGACTTCGGCTTCGGCTGTTTTCGTGACTTCGGGTCTTTGCGCTGCTTCAGGACTTCGGCTTCGGCTGTTTTCGTGACTTCGGGTCTTTTCGGCGCTTCGTGACTTCGGCTTTTTCCGTGACTTCGGGTCTTTTCGGCGCATCGGCTTCGGCTTTTCGGCGCATCGGCTTTTCGGCACTTCCGCATTCGGCAGCACAGAGACAAGACGTACGGCTCGGGCGCTCGTAAGGGGGGCCCGGATCTTTAAAAAATGCAGCGCTGCCGGGCCCCCCTTCATGCCCGGGCCCGGTACGCTTGTCCCCCCTGTCCCCCCCTGATGGCGGCCCTGTACATCAGAAATGCTGATTAGTTACCCTTCCTGCTGTTGCCCCAGTGTCCCATTGTGTATTCAGCACGTGCTCCTCATTTACAAGCGATATTCCCATCAAGTTTATTTACATGGTCTCCAGGCCTGGAGCGCTATATACACAGCTTGCATTTGGGAAGGGGGGGGGGGTTATTTTGAAAAGCAAAAATACAAGTTGACAAATATTTGGTAACGCGATGCCCGTCCACATGTGGCTCATTCCTACAGAAAAGTGGGAAGCGGATAATGAATATCCCTGGAAGCCGACTGAAGCCATTAGTAAAGACACAGTATGTGAAACAGCTTTGTTTGGTTTAGATTTAGTAGTTGGAGGCAAATCATTGGCTGCTCTTTGATTCGGTTACTGTACATCTGTTTCACATGTTTGTGTAGGAATGTGTTTTTTTGTTTTTGATGCCACTCCCTCTTGATCACTTTTTGTGAGGTTTAGTGCATTACAAGGGCTATGGGAGGTGATACAGAAGGATATCGTAATTATTTTTGTTTCGTAATTCTTTTCTAAATCTTTTTGTCAAGCCTCACAATCAGTGACGTAACTAGATATTACTGGGCCCCACAGCAAATTATTTTTCAGGCCCCCAAAATGTTTTGGGGTTGACTTGTTTCTCCAATATTTATTGAAATTTGATATGAATTAGGGCCCATGGGGCCCCTATACCTCCTGGGCCCCCCTGCAGCCGCAGGGTCTGCTTCCTCTATAGTTACGCCCCTGCTCACAATGCCTCGGTCACATTTAGGGAGGCATTTAGGGACAAAGCAGTCCCACTTTGTTTTGATGCAAATTAGCTGGTTGGTAGGAATATTTTAAAAAGGTGGCAACCCTACATCCAGCATACCTCCCAACATTTTGGAAGTAAAAAGAGGGACAAAAATTTTTTTTCCTATTTTTCCCACACAATTTTTTGACCACACCCCTTTCTGTTGCCACACCCCCTAATTACCATGTTTGTTTTACAAAATTTGGCAGGTTATGAAAGTTTGAAAATATTTCTCCTTATCTAAACTGTGTTTTTGTGTCTCAAAAATTGTTACAAAGTATCTTATTTGCACCTGTTAGCTGTTCTGGGCTCTCTGCTAAAAGCCAATTAAGTGAGAAACTTTGTTTCTTTTTCTGGCTGTTCAGTGCAGAGAAAAGAGGGACTTTCCAGTACAAATGAGGGACTGCAGGGACTGTCCCTCTGAAAAAGGGACAGTTGGGAGGTATGCATCCAGCCTGTTACACAAGTTACACAATATTTCAGATGGTTTTATGTCTGAGCTGCTGAGAGGAACCTCCCTTTGGCTTTCTGTGCCCTGAGAAGTGCAGCTTTGCTCTTAGAGCCCTGACAAGGACCCACTTTCCTTCCACACCCTAAAGAGAGCGCACTTTTCTGCCACTGGGGTTCCCTATTGATTTCAAATACACTGTAATATCTTGGACCTTGCAGCACCTCCCTTTCACTCTCTCCCAGCACTTCCTGTGCAGCACTTCCTGTGTAGCACTTCCTGTGCAGCACTTCCTGTGTAGCACTTCCTGTGCAGCACTTCCTTCCTGTCAGCTCACAGGAACGGGACTCCTCCCTCTTCTTGCACAGAAAAACAACACAGAGGAGAGATAAATATACACGGCTCCCCTACACGCTTCTTTATTTCCATGAGGCTTCCGTTTTCTCCTCAAACACATGATTCCATCAGAGAAAATCCCAGGACTGCAACATTTATTGAGTAGACGGTGACCGTAATATACAAATGGGACACAGGCCAGGAAATCACTGTCCACAGATTCACTCTAATCCTCAGCGTTAATTCAGATTTTTCTTTAATAACTTTTTCTTTGTGTGCCCAACACAGTAATACCAAGTATCTGCACAACATAAATACTCAAGGCCAAGAACCCAACCCAGACATAAGAACATTTTCAACATAACACTGAGGTCAGCTGATATTTCGCCAAACATTTTCTACAAGCTCTAGCGGAAAAACATCCAGGCACTCGGAGCAAGGCCACACTTGTCCCTTTATCTCTGTGTTTCCATGACATTGGAACCACACGCTTATTTCTAGTTCATATGCTAGCAATCTGGGAGTGCAAGTCCATCTAAAAATATATATATGTAAATTATCGATATGGTAGTAAATTACATTTTAATTTGATAAGCCTCGACTTGTCACCAAGGGAAAGGTTCCATGGCAATTCCCTGTATTTAAACTTCTTGAGACCACTAAAAAAACCTAAAAATGAATAGTTCCATTGATGGTTTCATACCTCCCAACTGTCCCTTTTTTGCGGAACAGTCCCGCGATTTTGACAGCTCAACCCGCAGTCCTGGATTGTTACTAAAATGTCCTGACTTTCTCTTTGATCTCCTGCACTAAGCATCCAGTAAAATATACAAAGTTTCTAACTTAATTTTCTTTTAGCAGAGAGCCCAGAATAGATACTTAGATACTTTTGTCACAGTTTAAGATAAGAAGGTCTCTTGGGGAAACTGACTTGTAGCTTAAACACATAAACACCACAGAAATATGTTCAAACTTTCATCACCTGCCAAATTCTATAAAATGGATATGGTAATTAGGGGGTGGAGGGCGGCAATTTTTTTTTGTCCCTCTTTCTATTTCCAAAATGTTGGGAGGTATGTAATTTTGCTATGCTATCTTTTAGTCCTAATGCTTGAGACCTGGGTGTTTCTGGATAAAACATGTTTCTGAGATATGGAGCACCCTGTCTTAAGGAAAATTAGGGATGCACCGAATCCAGGATTTGGTTCGGGATTCGGCCTTTTTCAGCAGGATTCGGATTCGGCCGAATCCTTCTGCCCAGCCGAACCGAATCCGAATCCTAATTTGCATATGCAAATTAGGGGCGGGAGGGAAAACAAGCGACTTTTTGTCAGAAAACAAGGAAGTAAAAAATGTTTTCCCCTTCCCACCCCTAATTAACTTATGCAAATTAGGGTTCGGATTCGGTTCGGTATTCAGCCGAATCTTTCACGAGGGATTCGGGGGTTCGGCCGAATCCAAAATAGTGGATTCGGTGCATCCCTAAGGAAAATTAAGCAAGATTTATCAGAAAGGTCTATCGTATATAAATATACCAGTAAACCCTCAAAGTAATTCTGCTCTAAGTCAAAAGAAGCAGCACATTTCTTTCCTTCTATTGTGTACTCATGGGCTTCTGTATCAGACTTCCTGTTTTCAGCTTAAACCTCCAGGGCTAGGGCTTGAGCATGCTCAGTTTGCTCCTCTCTCCCTCTCCCCCTCCTGCTCAGGCAGGAAGTGATGTCACACCAAGCAAATATGGCAGCTGCTATTCTAAACAAACAGAGAGATTCTAGAGCTGTTTACTCAGATATGGTAAAGCATTCTACAAAATAAATAAAGTGTTCTAGCTTGCACTATTGTTGCTAATCTATTGGCAATAAACTGCCTCAGCAGCTTTCCTTCTCCTTTAAGCCTATGAAAAAAACAGTAAAATAGAAATGATCCAATATAATAGTTGGTTGTAAGTATGTATTAAAGGTAACTTACTTATCCTCATATTGTGCACTTTGGCTTCACACAGAGATCAGAGTCAGATTGTTGAGCAAGTCAACCAGATCAGCAGTAAAGTATGGCCCATCCATCACCAGTTAACCTGGTTTTCACCAGAAAACTGTATAAATGCTCAATATTTGGACCCACAGTGATAATTTAGTTTATTAATGGATGTTTGGACACAGTGCAGTGAATAATCAGTACCTGAGAAGTTCTTGTAGCAGCCACACGCAGCAAGCTGGAAATCAATCAGTATCTTTATTAATTTGAAACATTTTAATACAAATGTTTAAAAGCATATCCTATTTACATATGTGCAATATAACAGGGCACATCTGAAATTCATAAAACCGACAAAAACTTGGCACATACAGTATTCATCATTTATTGCTGAACTCACAACCCTCGAGACCTACAAAACAAATGTCTAATAGAGTTAGGATGAAGACATCTGGAGAGGGTTTCCACAACCTTCTGGTAGAGTCCTGCATCAGGTCTGGTACCTTCAGAATACTCGCAAAGTGGTCGGGTTTTGGGCAAAAAGTCCCCAATTCCTTGGCACACCCACCCTTGTGGTTCTTCCAATTTTTTTCGGGAAGTTTCGACATTAGAATGATGTCACGTCCAGGCAAATGTGACATCACTTCCGGTTTCATGTGTCCCCCGGGTTGGAAGGTTAGTTGTGGGTCGGGTATCGGGAACATGCGGGTCAAATTTCAAGTTGCAGGTTTGGGTCGGGTACGGATTTCAAAAAATGGACCCGCATAGGTCTTTACCTTCTGGTTTGTTATTCATTGGTGGAACGTTAGTTATTTACCCTTTGTCATTTGGATTGTGGTCATAGATATTTTAATATTATATTTTATTACTTTTTATTCAGGTCCTTCTGATTCATCCTTCTATTTGGCCTTCAAACAAATGTCAGGGTCAGGAAACCTAGCAACCCGATAAAACGTTTTCATTTCAAACTGACGAGGTTTAAAATACTTCAAACGCCATAAAGAATGAAAAAAAAAATGGAGGCTAATGTTTATATGCTAGGGAAAGCAGTCAAAAATAAAACACGCAAAGTCATTTATATCTGGTGAACAATCTGAAATCAAGTGAACTGAAAAAGGAAGGTGAACAACCCCCTTTAAGAGCAGAGACAGACGGTCAGATTCGAGGAGATCAGTTGCTCGGCTATAAATCTTCTCTTCTTCAGGGCGACTAATCTCCCCAAACTGCCTTCCCGCCAGCTAGAATGTAAATCACCCACAAGATGGCACTTGGAGCGCTGTTACATTCTAGATTTACATTCTGGCCGCAAGATTAGTCGCCCCGAAGAAGAGGAGATTTATAGCCGGGCAACTAATCTCCCCAAATCTGATCGTGTGTCTCTGCCCTAAAAAGACACAAGACCAAAAAGGCATCACTTCTGCAAAGAAACATCGCCAGGTAACCCCTTCACTCCTCCCAACTCCACCACTGGATTTAACAGAAACTCTCTGGTGGGAGATTTTTATTCTTAGGCAAAAAAAAAAGTAATCTAATAATCAATTATTATAGATAATTTGTGCCTAAATAGAAATAAGGTCACCGGTTCTGCCCCTGTAGGAAACAACAGAACATATTTCTAGTCATCTGCAAATAGTATCTACTATTCCCCAACTATTCATCTACTATTCTCCTACTATAAGCCCAATTCTTAGAATCAGCTAAAAAAAACTTGACACTCTCTGTAATGTTCCAGTGCAAAAAAATTGCGAATTTCTAAAAATGTTCTGAAATTTCAGAAAAGATCTAAGATTTAGGGCAAGGTTATAGAACTGGAGGTCTAGACGTGGATCCATCAAGAGACTTTTATGGCCTCCTGTCAAGTCAAGAGTTCAGTGCCTTGGATGTAGGACATCATCATGTTAGTATCGTACACCCCCCAATACATGATATAATGGATAACTAAGCTGTTGCATGAACACATTGGCACTGATTTAAAGGATAAGGAAAACGTTCTTGCACTTGGGGGTGCCAAATGTTAGGCACCTCCAAGTGATTGTATTGACTTACCTGAAACCCTGGGCCGGTGCTCCTATCAGCAGAAAACTGCACCAGCCCGGCAGTTATACCAGTGAGCACCACGGGACGATCCCCTTCTGGCTTCTTCGTACTTCTGGCGGCTGCACATGTGCTTTAGAGTGAAAAGCTGAACTTTAACTAAAAAGTCGATATATATCGTTCTACTACGCATGCGTTTGCCCCGGGAAATTTGAAGAAAGAAGAAGCCGGAAGAGGATCGCTTCGTGGTGCTCACTGGTTCAACTCCGGCCCGGTGCAGTTTTCTGCTGATAGGAGCACTGGGGGTTTCAGGTAAGTCAATACATTTCCTTGGGGTGCCTAACATTTGGCACCCCCAAGTGCAAACAGACTTTCCTTCTCCTTTAAGAGATAGCCAACCACAACATTCTGTAAACTGATCAACTGAATTAGTGGTCCAATTGCTTAGTAACGGATTAAAACACACTCTACATTGAAAAAGAATCACAGCAAATGACCTTCGGAGATAAAAGAGTCTCGGTGCAAAGCAACAATAAGTTCCTGGGTAGGACACACAAAGCCCGTGATCATCATTGAATGGAGCCTGAATGAAGCAACAGGACAGTTTCCATCAGAATTTGTTCATACGGCTACAGGAAAGGCAAAGTTTGTTGGTTCATGATATCACCATATACTTATATAACATTACTTTATGTACATGTATATTTCTGAGCACGAGACTATGGTTTACATGAAGAATCATGTTGGGCAGCACATTTCCTATTCAGTTAAACGGCACTTGGATTATCTCTGTTCTCCCTGAGAAGAGTGTTGTGCCGTGGCCCCCAGTTATGTGCTCTTGGGAAGACCAGACCTTCTCTGTTTTATTCTGCATATGAAGGTTCTCAGTGATAGTGTTGGAAACATAAAAGAAATAGCAACAAAAATCCACTTTCACATAGAGGTGCGATGACTTTGAGCAGCTGTAGGTTTCAGTCGAAACCAAAGTCAAGGGCCACAGAGACGCTATGATCTTTAAAGGAACATTAACATGAATGAATATACAGACTCGCAGGGGGTTCTTTATGAAGGTCCGAGTTTATCTCAGTATTTCTAACATCCAACTTCGAGTAAATCAGAATTCCCGAATGGACCTTATTTTTGGAGAAAAAAGCCCCTAAAAAGAAGGTTGGCCAAAACTCCGGAGCTTTCCCCAAAAACTTGGAGTTTTCCGCAAAAACTATGATTTTGTCGGAGTTTTTTTACATAGAATCCCTGATATCGGTATGAGCATCAGCACAGACACTGAGACCTTCCCCATTGACTTATACAGAACCTTGAGAGCTTTTCGATGCCGGGTTTCAGATTCTGAGTTTTTGGACCACCGGACTTAATAATTCATCGGTTTTTTTTTTTTTGCTCCGAAAACTACGAATTATTCGAGGTTTGGATATTTGGAGCTTGATAAATAACCCCCGTAATATCAAGTACTCGACCATGAGAAAATATTTCTTTTGAAGCCATTTCCATGTACTAGTTTATACATTGTGCGCTACATCTAAGGCTACACCGGGCTGTTATTTCTGCCTGCGAAACAGGAGAAGCAAATCATTCATTAATAAAAATGTGTTGGTGTTTTTATTCAGATATTACTGGTCCTTTTATTAGTTCTATATATGAGTCACATCAGATGAAAGAAAGGGAAAATAAAAAGTATAACACACCCTCACTCAATACTGTGTATGTATAGAAAACTCATACCCCCCCCTCCCCCAACGAGCGCATTCTTCTTGCCCGTGGTCTTTTTTCAGGGCAGGATACAGAAGGAATTTGCCTTATAGGGGCCCCTTGGTTTCAAGGGATAATGTCATGGGAAAACATGGTTTTTTTTCAACATATGACATTGGTTAATAGAGCTGCTCCAGCAGAATTCTGCACTGAAATCCATTTCTCAAAAAAAATATTTATATTTCAATTTTAAATCTGACACAGGGCTAGACATATTGTCAGTTTCCCAGCTGCCCCCAGTCATGTGACTTGTGCTCTGATAAACTTCAGTCACTCTTTACTGCTGTACTGCAAGTTGGAGTGATATCACCCCCCTCCCTTCCCCCCCCCAGCAGCCTAACAACAGAACAATGGGAAGGTAACCAGATAGCAGCTCCCTAACACAAGATAACAGCTGCCTGGTAGATCTAAGAACAGCACTCAATAGTAAAATCCAGGTCCCACTGAGACACATTCAGTTACATTGAGTAGGAGAAACAACAGCCTGCCAGGAGGCAGTTCCATCCTAAAGTGCTGGCTCTTTCTGAAATCACATGACCAGGCAAAATGACCTGAGATGCACCTACACACCAATATTACAACTAAATACACTTGCCGGTTCAGGAATGACATTTTATATTGTACAGTGAATTATTTGCAGTGTAAACAGTGTCATTTAGAAATAAAAATGGCATCATAAAAATCGTGACAGAATCACTTTAATAACAAGTAGGACACTGGGAGTAGTAATGGCACAAGAGCTATAGAGCTGTGGGACTGTTGCCTTGCAGTGTTGGGGTCCTGGGTTGGATTCCAGCCTACAAGGTGCTTCTATGTTCTCCCAGTGCTTGGGTAGGTTTCCCCTGGGTAAACAGAGCACCTGGGAGAACTTAACAATCCATTTTAGACAGCGCCGTGGCTGGAATTGAACTCAGGACTCCTCCCCCCACTCCAAAAATATATAGGAAAGTTAGTTGGCTTCAAATTAATGTGTGTATATGTGATAGGGACGTTAGATTGTAAGCTCTTCTGGGGCAGGGCAATCTCTGTAAATTGCTGTGAGATACAGTATGTTGGTACTTTACAAATATAGTTATGGGATCTGTTATCCAGAATGCCTGGGATCTGGAGGTTTATGGATATGGATAATGGATATTTCTGTAATTTGGATCTGCATATCTTAAAGGAGAAGGAAAGCCCCAGGGCGCAAAACCCCTCCCCCTCCCCTCCATTGCCCCCCCTCCCCCTGGCCTACCTGTCCCCCTGGGCAAATGCCCCTAACTTGTTACTCACCCCTCTGCGCAGGTCCTGTCCACCGAGTTCGCAGTCGCCATCTTCTCCCATGCGCGTCTTCTTCCTGCTCTGACCAGCGTTTTCTGGCGCATGCGCAGTAGGAACATTTACCGGTACGACTCTACTGCGCATGCGCCGAATGTCACGAAGTGAAATCGGAAAACTTCGTGACATTCGGTGCATGCGCAGTAGAGCCGTACCGTAACTGTTCCTACTGCGCATGCGCCAGAAAACGCCGGTCAGAGCAGGAAGAAGACGCGCATGGGAGAAGATGGCGACTGCGAACTCGGTGGACAGGACCTGCGCAGAGGGGTGAGTAACAAGTTAGGGGCATTTGCCCAGGGGGACAGGTAGGCCAGGGGGGAGGAGGGAGGGGGGGCAACACAGGGGAGGGGGGGAGGGCTTTCCTTCTCCTTTAAGTCTACTAGAAAATCATGTAAACATTAAATAAACCAAACAAAGTTGGTTTTGCCTCCAATAAGGATTAATTATATCTTAGTTGGGATCAATTACAAGCTACCGTTTTATTACTATAGAGAAAAAAGAAAATCATTTTAAAAAATTGGATTATTTAATTATAATGGAGTCTATGGGAGACGGCCTTTCCATCCTGTATATAATAATAATAATAATAATAATAATTGGCATTTCTGAGGACCGATGTCCCAGGGACCTCTTCATTTCTGACTCTGTCTGTTCCCCTTTTATCGATTTAGGATGTTCTGTAATGGAAGCCATTCCTCGCTTTGGCTTTGGAACATTTGTATGGTGCACGGAGATTAGCAAGTGCCATTACTTTTATGACAGTTCTGTTTGAAGTGAGAACGTTATGGCGACAACCGATACTGTGGAATGTGCAGTAGCTGATTTTCAAAGCTCGAGTCTAATGGTCCCCATAGATGCAAAGATTTCTCTTGCCGAACGACCGATTTTAGGGAAGCCCGACCAATCCTTCGAAATTATCGTGCGGTTAGTGGGAATCAAACGATCGCACATCTTACGATTTTTCGGCCGACATCTGACGGGAAATTGATCGTCCAGGTTTAAAAATATTTGTCGGTCCCAGTGCAATGTATCTATGTTTGCAGGGCCAAGCAGGCAGCTCCCCTTTGTTTTCCTGGCAAATTCGTCTTTTTAGTTGATGGACAATTCGTACGATGGTTCCGAGAAGATCGTGGTCTCACAATGAGGATCTGATCTTTTAAAAATGTCAACATCTATGGCCAGCTTAAGAAATCAGATGGAATTGAATGCGAAATGTGAGTTCTGCCTCCATAAAACTGCGGATATTTCGTTTCAATTGGAGCACTGCTATTAAGCTGATCCTTTGAAAATCCAATAATTAGGGATGCACCGAATCCACTTTTTTGGATTCGGCCGAACCCCCGAATCCTTCCTAAAAGATTCGGCAGAATACCGAACCGAACCCGAACCCTAATTTGCATATGCAAATTAGGGGTGGGAAGGGGAAAACATTTTTTACTTCCTTGTTTTCTGACAAAAAGTCACGCAATTTCGCTCCCCGCCCCTAATTTGCATATGCAAATTAGGATTCGGATTCGGTTCGGCTGGGCAGAAGGATTCGGCTGAATCCGAATCCTGCTGAAAAAGGCTGAATCCTGGCCGAATCCCGAACCGAATCCTGGATTTGGTGCATCCCTACCAATAATACAGCAGAGGTTACATCTGACCCCATTTTTCACAAAATAATACAGTGTTGTACATTCTGAGCCTAGAATGGTGAATGTTGGGGCCAGCCATTGGATTTCGGTTTGCTATGAACCTCGGGAGTGGGGGGCATTACCAAAAAACTGTGTTTCATTCCTCTATTCCAAACTATTGTAACAAATACAAACATATGTACAGGTATTCTAGCATTTCCCCAAGCCCCTTAAATAAAAATAATTATCCAGTATAATTCACAGCAGCAGCAGCAGCAAAATAAAAGGTAAAATACCCTAACAGTGCTAAACAGTCCAATTACAATGCCCTGTAGTATTCAGACTTCGCACGCTGAAAGGGCAACTATTGAATGAAAATGTAATATCAGCTTCATCATACTGAAATAAGAAACAATCAATTAAATATTCTGCATTGTTTCTGAAATAATCAAGTTTATCCTCACTATTCCTCTCTCAGCATCTGTTTCTGGTGAATTTATTCGCCAAGAATAGATTCGCTGTGAATTTCCGGATTCCGCCGACGGCGAATGTTTTCACTAAACTGCCGTGAAAATTTTCCCTGGGGAAATTCGCGGCAACAAAAGAATTGTTGCTCGTCAAAATTATTCGGAGGCCCATTAACTTTAATGCATTTGGACAAAAGACTTGCGAGTATAAAAATGGTTGCACGTTTCAAAATGTTTCACGCGACAAAATAATTTTGATGCCCATTGACTTCAAAGTGTTTCGCAAATTTTTCGTTGTTTCGAAAAAAAATTGGAGTTTCGGAAAATTTCTCTGCGAAGCCAAACAGGACAGATTCTCCCATCACTATTTTCTTTCTCTTCATTCTGTCTTCATGCAGCAGTTGGGTGTCAGATATTCACTCATACCGAAAAAGGAAACTTTTTAAATACAATCAATTAAATATTCCACATTGTTTCTGAAATAATCAAGTTTATCTTCACTATTCCTCTCTCAGCATCTGTTTCTCTTCATTCTCTCTTCATGCAGCAGTTGGGTGACAGTTAGATCCAATATATCTTATAGGGGGGCTCCTTTCCTAGCAGATGAATTAGAGCTCACAGAAATCCTGTCTCTCTACATGCAGACTTTGTGCAAAGGCAGTTATTTTGTTAGGGGGGGGGCTCCTTTTGCCTAGAAGATGTATCAGAGCTCACCAAAATAACTGATTCCAGTACAAACAAAATCTAACAAAATAACTGCCTTTTGCACAAATCCTGCATGTAGAGAGACATGATGTCTGGTGATTTTAATAGAGTGAGCTCTAATACATCTTCTAGGCAAAAGGAGCCCCCCTATAAGATATATTGGATGTAACTGTCAGTGAATATCTGACACCCAACTGCTGCATGAAGAGAGAATGAAGAGAAACAGATGCTGAGAGAGGAATAGTGAAGATAAACTTGATTATTTCAGAAGCAATGCAGAATATTTAATTGATTGTATTTAGAAAGTTTCTTATTTCAGTGTGCTGAAGCTTATATTAAATTTTAATTTTCCGATCGTTCCCGCTCAGTTACAACAGAGCCCTGTACTTAGGGATTAATTACTAGTCTCCATAATGTGTTAAGCCGTTAGATTCTGCTTCTTTGCATCTACTGAATAGCAAGAACAGGCACACACACAGCTATACAGATGAATAAAATACAGACTTGAACTAGAGGGTTTCAATATGCATAGTAAATACGGTGCACTCTCATTATGCTTTTAAAATTGTTCATAGCAAAACCATTACAAAAAAAGATAATAAACTAGAAAAATAAATTTTATGTCAACATTCATGACGGTTTAGTGACCACAGCAACCAATGAACACTAAGGGGCACATTTACTTAGGGTTGAATGTGGAGGGTTAATTAACCCTCCATATTCGACCGTCGAAGTAAAATCGTCGAAGGATTTAGGGCTATTCGTTTTCAGTTTTAGCGCTATTCGGTTTCGTATTTTAATCCATCGATCGAACGATTTTCCTTCTATCAGAAATTGTCTAGAAAGCCTATGGGGACCTACCTGCTCGGTAGGTTTAAGGTGGCGAAGTAGGGGGTTGAAGTTTTTTTTAAAGAGACAGTACTCTGATTTTTAGTTCGAATTGTTCAAAGTATTTTTTATTCTATTCCTTCACTCGAGCTAAGTAAATGTGCCCCTAAGAATTTACTGACCTACTGCAGACTGAAAACCATATCTGATTGGTGGCCGTAGGTTACTACACCTGGACAAATGAAGTCCTTTGTAATGCATTCCCTATAGTTTGCTTCTTTTGATTAGCAACCATCAACCCCCTTTTTGGTCCATATCCATCACCCTGACACATAATGAATGAACGATAAGGGATCTTGTTGGAAACTATACTAAAAACATTTACTATAGTCATCAATGAATCTAAATCACTCCATTTCTCAAACATGGCACATTGTCGTCAGTCTGAAAATGTCTTACTGACAATATTGAGGCTTAAACTAGAAGAAGCATGGAGGACACAGGAAAGCTTGTTTTCTTGTATTTATAAATCTGGCCATAGACTTGCAGATATACCTTCAAAAACAATCGTGAAGTGCAATCTCCCAACCTGCCACTAACCAATCAGATCAAATAAAGTAGTAAAAGAACAGATCAGCCGATGTTCTGCCTCTAACAACAATCGTACGAAAGTTTATATCCGACAAAAGCTGGTGACAGTCTCCCACTGATATGGTCGGGCAATACACACAGAGATATCAATAGCCGACAGGAATCTTCTAATCTGTATCGACTAAATGACGGATTGCCATGGCATAAAAAATGTCGGGACATCTATGAAATGAAGATTCATATGATCAAATCTTTGTGTCTATGGCCAACTTAAGACTTTGTTTGGATATAAAGGGGAACTATTGTGAAAATGAAAATGTAATATAAGCTTCAGCATACTGAAATAAGAAACTTTGTAAATGCAATCGATTAAAAATTCTGAAACGTTTCTGAAATAATCAAGTTCATCTTCACTATTCCTCTCTCAGCATGTTTCTCTTCATTCAGGAGCTGGGTGTCAGATAATCATTGACAGTTAAAACCAATATATCTTATAGGGAGGGTCATTTTACCTAGAAGATGTATTAGAGCTCACTCTATTAAACTCACCAGACATCATGTCTCTCTACATGCAGAATTTGTGCGAAAGGCAGTTATTTTGTTAGATTTTGTTTGTACTGGAATCAGTTATTTGGGTGAGCTCTAATACATCTTCTAGGCAAAAGGAGCCCCCCCTAACAAAATAACTGCCTTTGCACAAATTCTGCATGTAGAGAGACAGGATTTCTGGTGAGTTTAATAGAGTGAGCTCTAATACATCTTCTAGGCAAAAGGAGCCCCCCTATAAGATATATTGGATGTAACTGTCAGTGAATATCTGACACCCAACTGCTGCATGAAGAGAGAATGAAGAGAAACAGACGCTGAGAGAGGAATAGTGAAGATAAACTTGATTATTTCAGAAACAATGTGGAATATTTAATTGATTGTATTTAAAAAGTTTCCTTTTTCGGTATGAGGAAGCTTATATTACATTTTCGCAATAGTTCCCCGGAGATCCCATTTCATATTGCCAATTGCAGCCTCTCTTACTGCCAGACAAATGCATTCAATGATACCCTCTCCAAACAACCATCATTATAAAGCCAGTTTTTTCAATTAAATATATTCTCCTTTACTTCCAAAAATGATTTAAAAGTACAACATAGTTGGACAGAGGATGGGTCCCTGTCCCCTGGATGTTTTACGTTTGGTTTATTCTGCTGTTAAAACTCCATTATATCAAACTCATGTCAAGGATAAATGCCAGCAGCTCAACAATCATTGAGATTTCTAGATAAAAGTATAAAGAACACATTGTGTAAAATGTAATAATAAAACTCTCAGAATCCTCCAAAATACTGAAAGTTATCTGGAGGGCTTCAGGTTTTATACCTCTGATTTAAGTCATTTCTTTTCGCAGGAGCCCAAAGCTTTTTGCATAGTCAGGGACCCCTTCTAGATTGGGATCATTGTGCTGCTGTATGAACATTAGCTGAAAGTCTCTGTCCAGAAAAGTAGACTAGACCAAACCTTCTAGGCCCACACTACACAAAGACAACTGTATTCACAATCCGGCTTTCTAGGCCTTCATAGGAATGCTGCAAAGGACACCCAACAGTACTTACTGGCTCTTCAACATTGAATTCCCATATGCAAAATGGAACGTGCCCAAATGCACATCAGTAGCTTTAATAAAGAATAAAAAAAAATCACAGTTTATTTTGTCAGTATGTAATTTCTTTAAAAAATATTTTCTTACACGCCATTAACAATAAGGAGGCTGCATTAATACTTTTGAGGTACAGCAGCCAATTCTTATGACAGATGAGTTCATATGGAATCTGTTTCCTTATAAAGGAAGGACAGTAGCACAGTACATCCAGTTCTCAGTGCATGGCATCACATAAACAAATGAACACTTGGATAAATAGAAATAAAAAAAACACGATAAAACAATTGAAATCAAAAAAAAACAAAAAAAAACCTGGAAGCTGAAAAGTCATGGTTATAGTCAAAGGATAGTGATCTAAGAGTGGCAACATTGTTTTTGTGCACAAACATTGGAGGAAATTCAGGCGGCCATGACTCAGGCGTCAAGATCGAGGTCAGTCTTTTCATCTGCAGCAGAGCGAGCTGATCGGGAAAGCCGGGAATACTTTAACTGCAGGAACTCACCCATTTCATCAAGGGCATCAATGACCTGAGGGAGAAATACATACAATTACTATCTAGTATTACCTATACATACTATCTATCAAATCAATTCATCAATTTAATATATAGACTGTATTAAATCAATTCGCTTGACTCATTTCAACTCATCTGGACAGACAGATAAACCATACAAATCGTTTTGATTATGTTCCTGATCATTGAAGTCCCTGACCAAACCTGGAGACCTCTCAGAGGAGGCAGTCATCATTATAATGTAGGGATGTGAAAATCTTAGACACCCTTACTCATTACAGACAGGCACATCCCTAGTTATATGGACGCCTAAAAGGTCCTTATGGGGACCTTGTGCTTATGTAACCCCTGTAGTTCACACAGTGTACACCAGATGGCACTGTGCCAGAGTATAAAAGGTTTAGGAACCATGTGCTCTGGGTCCATTGCTTTAGCCCAACCAAGCAGGCTGGAAGGGAATGGGTAGTGTCGACCCTAGGCGCTTTGGCCCTAGTAATTAGGCAGCTATACTCATTTTATAGATCACTCTAGGAGTGATAGAGAGGCTAAATAGTTGAGCATCTTAAGGCTCCGCCGAGGAGATTAGAGGGATTAACATCCCAGGGTATTACTGACCCGGAGTAAGGACTAAAGTGTTGAGATTAGGGATGATAGGAATTCCCCTAGTCTGCCACTGGAAGAGATCCTGAAAACTGGGAAATTCCCCTCACACGCTGCCAACTTACTCTCTGCGGTTCCAGGTAAGTAAATACAGTCACTTGGGGGTGCCTGACATTTGGCACCCCCAAGTGTACGGTGCCTTTCCTTCTCCTTTAAAACCATGTGTCTCTTCCCTTAAGGCATATAACTAGGGCAGCCCTTCAGATCTACCTCCACCACTCTCTGACTCTTTATACTAATGTCCCACTATACACACACATATCAGAAAGAAGCCAAGAAGCCATGTTTGGGTGGATTTACTTTTGTTGAAACATAAGAGGATTTTAAGGGAGACTTATTATTATTATTATTAACATGTATTTATATAGCGCCAACATATTGCGTAGCACTGTAAAGTAAATGTGATTATACAACTACTTCACACGAATTACATATATAGAATATATGGAGTAACAAACATCACAATCAATACAGTGTCAAGTCAGTGTCATTAATTTGAATTTAATTCTGAAAGGTAGTGGAAGCCAGTGCAGGGATTGACAGAATGGCGAGGCAGAGGAGGAGCGGTTACTGAGGTGTATGAGCCTCGCAGCAGTGTTCATTATGGACTGGAGAGGTGACAGTCTCTGGAGGGGGAGGCCAATTAAAAGAGAGTTACAGTAGTCTAGACGCGATATGATGAGAGAGTGAATAAGAATTTTGGCAGCGTCTTGGGTGATAAATGATGGTATTTTGGATATGTTCTTTAGGTGGAAGTGACATGATTTGATAAGTGACTGGATATGAGGAGTGAATGACAGGGCAGAATCTAGGATAACCCCAAGGCACCGGGCCTGGGGAGAGGGGGTGATAGTGGAATTGTTAAGTATGATGGATACTTCCGGGATGCTACTGGTGTTATTTGGAGGAAAGAGAACCATTTCAGTTTTAGAGAGGTTTAATTTAAGGTAGCGTTGCGACATCCAGGTAGAGATAGCGGACAGGCAGGAGGAGACGCGAGTTAGGAGTTCTGGGTTGAGATCAGGAGATGAGAGATAGATCTGAGTATCGTCAGCGTAGAGGTTGTAGTGGAAACCATACGAATTTATTAATTTGCCAAGGGAGGAAGTATAGAGGGAGAATAGTAATGGTCCCAGGACAGAGCCTTGAGGAACTCCAACAGAAAGAGGTAGGACTTATGGCATCCGTGGTATCTACTGCATATTGATACCCTGACATCAAATTAGAGAAGTTTTTTTTTTCCTTTTAAGAAACATTATTCCAAATAATGTCTTACAAAAGCTTTTGGATTATCATTGGTGCATATTTAGCATCACTGAATAATGGTTATCAAAGTTAAGGTACTTTTAGAGGTGAAACAGGTGTGTGGGAATAAATGGCAAGTGCATTGCATTATCATTCTTAACTATACAGAACATATACTATAGATCAGGGATCACCAACCGTTTGAATTTGTGAGCAACATTCAGAAGTAAGAGGAGTTTGGGGAGCAACACATGAAAATGTGGGTTGCGGAATAAGTGCTGTGATTGGCCATTTGGTAGTCCCTATATACAACCAAAACTTGCCTCCAAGCCTGGAATCCAAAAATAATCACCTGCTTTGAGGCTACTGGGAGCAACATCCAAGGGGTTGGAAAGCAATATGTTACTCACGAGATACTGGTTGGGGATCACTGCTATAGATATATGGCAATATAGATTTTTATGTTCTCGGAAAAAAAATATATATATAAATCATATGAGTAAATGCTTATAGGGAATTCTTTATGGCACCAGACTGCCATGCTTATCAAGTTGGGATTTTCTTGGTGGACGTATAATATTGATATGCATCCAAGTGTTTCAGTCCTAGCCATGGTCATTATTAGTTGGTCTTGTTTTTGGATCTGGCTTGTCAACCCAAGTTTGTTTATAAGAGAGTCTGATCTGCAAAATCACTTTTGGACTTTTGGAAGTCCAGAATTATAAACTGAGGTCAGACCAAACTATTCACGATTCTGGCCAGCTTTAGATAGGCTCAGGGTAAAACCATTATATAAATTACCCGGTATTCTTTTTTTAAATAACCCTGTAATGTTACTGAGTAATTCAAAATCCCAGTCTTTCAAACAGATGAAAGTAGTTTTGATGATGCTAATCTAGATAAAATGATTATACTCTGAAACCGTATAGTATATGTATCACCTTACAAGGAGCCTAGGGAACCAAAACACAGAACACATTGAGCCTTTATATTTAAACAAAAAGAGACTGCCCTCTTCTCAGTAATTATGACTTTGAATATTTTGTGGAAAAAGAATGGATGAAATAACTTACTTTGTCCAACATTTCCTTTGTATGTGCAGCTGAAATGCAAAATCTGGCTCTGGCTTCAGTGATCGGGGTTGCTGGAAACCCAACTACAACGACTCCAATTTTCTTCTCAAGCATGTGCCGTGCAAAGGCCCTAAGAAAACAGCAAGAACACATTTTACAGCAAATAAATACAAATAAAAATAAACACTGGAAAATGGAGTCTAGTAACTTCTTAAATACACTGTAAAATTAAGTATGTGACGATTCATGTTGATATTAAACTACTAAAACCTTTGTCCTTCAAATCTTTTGTATACTAAAAACAGTAACCAAAATTATTTGATGCTGTTTTGTCTAAAGAGGGGTTTCTTTACCAACAAAGGTGCTTTTTCTTTAAGCGCAGAATACTGAAATGTTTTTTGGGTGAGATCTGGTTGTTTCTTAGACTAAGCTTCCCAACAAACTCTCTGAATGGGGCTTTAACTGAATGTCATATTATTGAAAAACTGTAAGTCTGTTGGTCCTAGGGTTGCCATCTTTCCCCCCGATGAACTCCGGTGGAGGTGGGGTTGTGATGCAGCGGGGGCGGCCAGTGAAATAATGGGGCAGGGCCACTGTGTTGAGGGGGCGTGACTGTGACATCGGGGCCAATCCCAGGAAATCCTGGATTTGGAAAACCGGGCAGCCAATTTTGACCCGAGCAGCCCTTCAAAAAAATCAGGCTATCCGGGTCAAAACTTGACAGGTGACAAGTTGGGCCTGAAAATCAAGCATATATGAAAAGTCATAATCTGATCTGGGGTCTGCACTACTTCCCACCTCCTGTGCACCCTCATAAAGACAAAGCACACCCTTTGTGTTGACTTATTCCACCAGATGTTGGTCACGTTGCATGGAGATGGGTTTGTATGGCTGGATTTCTAATCTATTACAGCAAGAAGGATGGTAATGATTCTAAAAGGGATTACAGACACTCCTATGGTCTATAGAGAATGGCCACCATGGAATTCAGAGGGACTTCAAGTCCCAGAATCCATCACTTTAACATGGAGCAAGGTGAGGGAGATGTTGCACAACTTTGCAGCCTAAGGGTAAGGGTTTACGCGAAGATTCGGGGAGATTAAGTCGCCAGTCAATAAGTTGCCTCTTCTTCTGGGCCACTAATCTCCCCGAACTGCCACCCGCCGGCTATAATCTAAATCGCTGGTGGGATGGCACTCAGAGCACTTCATTTTCCGAAGTCGCCCGAAGTATTGGCAGTTCTTACTGTATTTTGACACCTTTTTACAAAAACCAAAATGAAAGAGGAAGGTATTTAAACTCTTCAGGTGCCCACCAGAATGAATGGATATGGAACAAAACAAAGAAATGACACCAGAAGGTTTATTCCGGGATTTAGTTCCCATTACAGAATGTGACACCGAGCCAGTTGCTAAACTACATCTCCCAGCATTACAGTTCATCCGACAGTGGAGGGCCGTGAGATACTATTCCCGACAGAGGAAAACACCTGTGCCTGTTATTTACATATAAGCCTTTATCCAGTAATACTTACCCTACTTTACCTGGCATATACAATAAAACTGGGATGACGGGCGAATCCTCATTCCCATAAGTGATGAATCCCATGTCACGCAACCTCTGCCTAAAGTATCTGGTGTTTGCTCCAAGCTGTTGTACCCTCTTCAGCCCTGAGAAGTAACAATAAAAAATCCACATATTAATATTAAAAGATCCACCTGTGTTATTCGTGATCCCAATAAAAAGAGCTGGCATTGAGCAAGTATTCTGTATATTGTTTCTTTATGTTATTTAGTGGACTTACAGACACAGTCACATTATCAGTCACGGTTATATGTCCTTGTATAATAAACTCTTCTTATCTGTAAACCTGAGACCCAGGCAGCAGCTGGGGGAAGGGGTGGACTATTTAATGCAGAGATAACTTCCAGGCAGGTGAGAGGTCAAAGTAATAAGAGAACAAAACACAACGATCTTATTCCTTTAAAAGAAAATATAAATTCTTAAAGAAGAGGAGGGACTGGGAGCTCCAATTTAGGGAAGTTCTCCTTTAGGCTAATATATTCATATAATGAGTTTACAGCTCAGTGTGGAATTAGCCTTACTTTTAGTTTTTAGTTTCTTATACAGCGAATTATTCTAAGTAATTTTTAAGTTAGACTTCATTATTATGCTTTATATGTAGTGATGAGCGAATTTATTCACCAGCCATGGATTTGCTGCAAATTTCCCAATTTCACCATGTGCAAATTTTTTTCCACAAAACTGCAGCAAAAATTTGCCGCAGAGAAATTTACCGTGATAAAACGCCCATAAGAAAAAATGTCCATTGACTTTAATGCATTTGGAAAAAAATGTCGCCATAGGAAAAAAACGCCCATTGATTTTAATGCATTAGGACAACAAAGTCGCCATAAGATAAAACTCCCATTGACTTTAATGCATTAGGACAAAAAAGTCAACATAAGAAAAAAATGCCCATTGACTTTAATGCATTCGGAGAAAAAAGTTGTCATAAGAAAAAACAACCATTGACTTTAATGCATTAGGACAAAAAAATCATTATAAGAAAAAACGCCCATTGACTTTAATGCATTTGGAGAAAAAAGTCGCCATAAGAAAAAAACACCCTTTGACTTTAATGCATTAGGACAAAAAAATTACTATAAGAAAAAATGCCCATTGATTTTAATGCATTAGGACAAGAAAATTACTATAAGAAAAAATGCCCATTGATTTTAATGCATTTGGACAAAAATGTTGCCATAAGAAAAAACGCCCAATGACTTTAATGCATTTGAGAAAATAGTCGCCATAAGAAAAAAGGCCCATTGACTTTAATGCATTTGAGAAAAAAGTCACCATAAAAAAAATGCCTATTGACTTTAATGCATTTGAGAAAAAAGTCACCATAAGAAAAAAAGCCCATTGACTTTAATGCATTTGAGAAAAAAGTCGCCATAAGAAAAAAGGCCCATTGACTTTAATGCATTTGGAGAAAAAAGTCGCCATAAAAAAAACACCTATTGACTTTAATGCATTTGGAGTGTGTAAAAATTGTCACACGTAAAAATGCCCATTGACTTCAATTCATTTTGTGAAATGTTTCCTCATCACTATTTATATGGTTTTTATATGAATACCCTTCCTATTCTGGCTCATTCCAGCCTGTCTGGTTATTGGGAGTTCCAGAAGCCAAACACAGACTACTGGGCATACGCAAGTCTAAGTTTTCACTAGAAAAAACTGGAAAAAAGGTCAATTTAAATGGTGGTTCAGGCGTTGGCCTGGAGAAATAAATAGCGACTGGATTTCCTGAGGGTCTCCAATATATAAATTAGAGTTTTCCCTGTTCTTTAAATTACCAACTTTAGAGCAGCAGAACCAAAAAACACAATAAAAAATGAAAACTTTCATTCCCAGCTTCTGCCAAAATGAAGGGCCTGTAGATGTCTACCATTTCATGTTAGTATTTTGTTGTTCATGGATCCAGCGAGGGCTGGGGTCAACAGTGAAAAACCCCGGTGGGGCTACACAGAGCCGTCACTCCTGACCTCCCCTCCCCAATTGTATAAAGAAGATGTGAAGCAGGTACATGTTGGGGTGGGGAGAGGGGGCCCTACAACTGGGGAGGGGGCCCTGATGTAACATTCCTGATGGGCCCTGACCCTCCAGTCTGACCCTGCGTGGATCACAGAACCCAATGAGGAAAGTAACAATGGTTTTGTTTTGTATCACTAAAAGCATTAAAGGGATGTCCCAGGCAGTTCCTCTAGGATGTTCCAGCACGTTGGCCACTTTAGTGAGTAACAAGACCTCTCCAACTGAACAGAAGAGTCATTTGATTTCCCTTCCTCTCATACGTGATGCTTTTATTCATGGCCGCAAGAGCAGAACGTCATACTGTGAAGCTGTTTCAAGAAACCTTCAGGATCAAGCAGAAGCTTAGGAATCTCTCTGAGGGCCCCAAGAACATCATTTGGTCATTTGGACGCCATTTTCAGATAGACTTAATTTTAATCAAATAAATCAAATTTTAAATGATGTTTCATGCACAGGATCTCTCGTCTTTGCCTGTATGAATTTTTTTAATAGTTTAGCAACAATGTTGAGTACAAGCGACTGTTAAAAATGGCTGCCCCCATGGCTACACAGCAGTTTGTTTATATAAACTATAGTAGTACTTATCTGTTATCTACTGTGTATCCTGTGCTTGAATGGCTGCCCCATGGCTATACAGCAGCTTGTTTATATAAACTATAGTAGTACTTATATGTTATCTACTGTGTATCCTGTGCTTGAATGGCTGCCCCCATGGCTACACAGCAGCTTGTTTATATAAACTATAGTAGTACTTATCTGTTATCTACTGTGTATCCTGTGCTTGAATGGCTGCCCCCATGGCTACACAGCAGCTTGTTTATATAAACTATAGTAGTACTTATCTGTTATCTACTGTGTATCCTGTGCTTGAATGGCTGCCCCCATGGCTACACAGCAGCTTGTTTATATGAACTATAGTAGTACTTATCTGTTATCTACTGTGTATCCTGTTCAGTCATTCACACATGTCTTGCAATACATTTAAATAGATTACTTTGTATAAGTAGATGTAAAAGTAGACGTATAAGTAGACAGCCACTGATTTTCAAAAAGTAATTAAAGATGCCTAAAAATGATAACTATCAAAATATGGCTGCCCTTCCTGTGTAAAAGTCGAGGAACCTTAAAACACAAATAACGGTTGTCACAGTTCAGCTGCAGAAATGGCCTTGAATCAAGAAATCTTACCAATCAATGTCCCATCCAGTCCCATAATGCACTTCAGGACCCTGATGATTTGTTCAGTCACAGGCGGAGGCATAGACGCTGCATAAACTGCATTGTGGGAATGGGTTCTCAGGTAGTCCACAAGGGTCTGCACAAGAAGGCAGGTCAACGTTAAAGGGGAACTAAACAAAAACAACTTAAGCTTTTTGAAAAGTAAACATAATTTCAAGCAACTTTGCAATATACATCAATTAAAAAATACTCAGACTTTTCATGATTTTTAATGGTTTCTGACAGTTCCCTAAGCCCAGCCCCCTGCTCTCCTGCTGATCTGTCTGACTACTTTGCAGAGCTGTCTGACTACTGTTACTTTGTATCAACAGCCATCTGTCCTCAGCCTGCATCCTCCAAACCCCACAATTCCCTGCACATGTGATTTCAATAAGGAAAGGAAGATCCCAGTGCAATGCATTGTGGGTTATGTAGTTCCTGCATGCTGTCTGTAAGCTGTGGAGTAGTTGTTACAATGTGTAACATCAGTGTTTAGTCCCTCCTTCCCTGCCAGGATTTCAAATGATGCAGAAAGAGAGGAAATGTTAAACAGTTGGATTTCAGCTGAGAAAATGGCATTTATTCAGACTTTTTGAAGAAACAGGTAACTGTGATGGGTATATACCGTATATACTCGTGTATAAGCCGACCCGTGTATAAGACGAGGTACCTAATTTTACCTACAAAAACTGGGAAAACGTATTGACTTGCGTATAAGCCTAGACACAACTACAGCCCTGTCTCCCAGCAGCGCACATTCTGCCAAAGCGACCCCCCCCAGCGATCTACCGGACTTCTTTGCAAAGCTGATGGTGACAGAGAATTGCCAAACGGATTACTGTGTGCATTGTCCCACTGTCCCACTACCATGTGCAGAGGGTGCTGTGTGATATTGCCATCACTGTTAATCTTTTGTATAACCAACAGAGGGCGCTGTGTGATATTGCAGTCACTGTTATTCTTTCATACAACCAACAGATGGCGCTGTGTGATATTGCAGTCACTGTTATTCTTTTATACAACCAACAGATGGCGCTGTGTGATATTGCAGTCACTGTTAATCTTTCATATAACCAGCAGAGGGCGCACTGTTATTCTTTCATATAACCAACAGGGCATTGTGGGATATTGCAGTCTCTCCCCAAGTGAACTGTTGGTATAGGAATGATTAAAAGTGACTGCAATCTCAACTACTCGGGTCGGGTACCGCTGACCCGCGTATAAGCCGAGGTAGACTTTTTCAGCACATTTTGGATGCTGAAAAACTCGGCTTATACGCGGGTATATACGGTAAGGGTTGTCTGTGTTATGTGGCCTCTTTATCAAATTTTGGTTCGGAAGCCGGAGTTCCCCTTTAAGGCTCATACAGTGAAACCTCGATATTAAGTCGCCTGATTTTAAGTTTTCCCGCATTTTACATTTCTTTATTTGTGGTCCCACCAATTTATAATGCAATTAAATGGGTGCATTTCCCTGATTTTAAGTAAGGTTTTCCCAGATTTTACATCAAAATTTTGTCCTGATGCTCCAAAAAAACTACTTTTTTGCCTCTATGAATATTATTATTAGTGAAATAAAGAGGTTTAAACAAGATGTATATTTTGCTATGGTTCTGTCTGTAAATGGTCAATTCCAATGAGTCTGCCCCTTATACAGTCCTGCACCAATCACTTATTGCTTTAGGTTGTGTATGTGACACTCGCCCCCCATAGTGTAACATTAACACTGCAATGTTTAACCCTTGTTATTAACCAGTAAATATTGTATCTCAAAGTAAAACTCACTCCTGTACTTATATACTTTCAGTACTTGAAGAAAAAGTTACTTTAAAGGGCATGTAAAGTGTAAAATAGAATAAGGCTTGAAATGCTGTATTTTGTATACTAAACATAAACATGAACTTACTGCACCACAAGCCTAATAAAACAAATGATTTATGCTTTCAAAGTTGGCCGCAGGGGGTCACCATCTTGTAACTTTGTTATACATCTTTGCAAGACCAAGACTGTGCACATGCTCAGTGTGATCTGGGCTGCTTAGGGATCATCATAAACAAAGCTGCTTGAGTTCTGCATGGCTGGGAAGTAAGGCGGGGGCTCCCCCTGCTGTTCATAAGTATGATTGTTTCCCTGTAGAGCAGTTAGGGAACGTCTGACAATTCCTATCCACAGCAGTAAATGAAGGGAGAATTTCACTGCATACATTCAGGTTTCTTATAAAAACAGTACACATTTTTTAATTAAAGTATATTGGAGATAGGTTTCTTTTTTATTAAAGAAAGTCAAAATGGGATTTTATTTTTTTGGCTTTACATGCCCTTTAAGGTATGAATATCCATATTATTGAAAGATGTTTATCTTCGGGTGCCAAACATCCTAGATAACAGGTCCCATATTGTAGTTGATTCTGCTTTCCATAGTCCTTCATAGGCATAGCCCTTACTTATGTATAATGACCATATAGTATAGTATAGTATGGGGCAACTAGAACTGCCGAGCTATAAATGGTTACCTTTCGACCAGCAATATATCCTCCAGCCGCTCCAAAGCTTTTGGTGAAGGTGCCCATCAATACATCAACATCTGTCGGCTCCATCCCAAAATATTCCACCACTCCTCGACCTGTTGCTCCCACGGCACCGATACTGTGTGCTTCATCCAAATACAAGTAGGCTTTATATTTCTTCTTTAAAGCTACGATCTCTGGAAGACGAGCTATAGAACCTTCCATGCTAAAAAGAGACAGAGGCGCAAATTCACTAAGCGTCGAAGCGCCGAACGCTAGCGTTAATTCGCTAGCGTTTGGCATTTTTCGTTACTGCGCAAATTCACTAACGAACGCTGGCGTAGTTTCGCTAGTGTTACTTTGCATCCTTATGCCAGGCGAATTTTCGCTAGCGACGTAACTACGCAAATTCACTAACTTGCGCAGTGTACTGAACGCTACCTTTTACGCTAGACTTCCTTCGCCACCTCAGACCTGGCGAAGCGCAATAGAGTAGATAGGGATTGTTTCAAAAAAAGTCAATTTTTTTTCTAAGTCCAAAAAACGCTGGCGTGTTTTCTACATGATGGGTGATAGGCTGAAAAAGATCGAAAAAATTTTTGGGGCTCCCCTCCTTCCCCCCTACATTTCCTGACTCATGGCAACTTACCTAGACAGTGGGCACATGTGTAGGGCAAAATAACATTTTTATTTGCTGATTTGAAGGTTTTCTAGCCATTTGAAGTGGTGATACGTGTTCCTCCATTGAAATTTGAATTTGGCGCCGTATGCAAATTAGCCTTCGCTAGCGTAACTTCGCTTCGCTTAGCGAATCAACGCTAGCGCAACTTCGCAACCTTATGCTACCCCTGTGCGCAACTTCGGATTTTAGTGAATTTGCGGAGCGCTGGCGAAACTACTGGAGAACAAAAAGACAGCAAACAGCTTGGTCAATCTTGATAAGGTCCTGGAAATGTTTATCATGAAAAGTTTTTATCATCTGAGACAAAGGGCTTCAATGTGGAATGAATTAGAGCTAAAGAGGCTTTAAACAGAGCCAGACAAGAAGAAGAAACCAAGTAATCACTCATATAATATACTCCTGACTGCTGAAAGAAAAACAAACTGTGCAAGAAGAGGGGTTATCAACTAATCCCCCCAAAAGATTTGCTTTTTGATAATTATTTTTGAATGATTTATATTGATTAATAACATTGTAGTGTTTCCCGTTAATGACAACCTCTAATCAGTTCTCATCTTGGTCAGTTATTTTTTTATTTTCAGCCTAAAAAAATCCTTTATAGAGGACGGATGTGTTACAGTAGGTCTCCCTTGCTCTGCACATACAGACTCTAGTGATGAGTCAATCAATTCGCCAGGCGTGAACTCGTGGCGAATTTCCGGCACGTCAAAAAAATTTGGCGTGCGCCAGAATAGTCGCGCCCCAAAATTATTTGGTCGCTCATTGACTTTAATGCATTTGGACAAAATAGGCGCACGTATTCAGAATTGACACGCGTCAAAACAATTTTGATGCCCGTTGACTTCAATGGGGCTCATTTATTAACGCAGCGCAGTGCTAAAAAGAGCGCAGTGGCCTGACATTTGCCCAGCGCATGCGAGTATTTAATAATGTAGCGCACGATACCTTAACAGTGCAATTTTGTGCGCTAATGTAGACACAGACAGGTGCGACGTGTGAAACTGCGTATCAGCTGTCGCAGTGCTTATAATAAATTGTGCGCACAGGAAGATACCGCAAAGGTAAGGATTAGTTGTGCTCATGTATGAATGCGCTGCTTTAATTAGTTGCGTCACATATTGCGCATATTGCGTTCACTTAGACGCATCTGCATTTGTTTCTGTGCTAATATTTGTTTGGTTGCAAAGGTGTTTAGCCTACCTGATACCCTTAAAGGAACCTTGGTCAATATAAACATGTTGGGTGGAAGGCGTGGTTAATATGCACTTTACAGGGGTTGTTCATCTTTGAGTAAACTTTGAGTTAACAAACATCCCCATCAACAGCAGCACCATTGTATTTGCCAGAACCCAGTTTAGCAGTGTGGCTCTGCACACATATATAAAATTCTCTTTTAAGCAACATGAAACGCAAAAATGTGAATATACTAGCGCAGCTGGGCAGGAATGCGCATTTTGAAGAGCGTTACTATTACGCCACGAAGAAGCAGTCGTAAAAATTGTGGTGCTATTGCCCGGGTGCAGTTTTGCACATATACAGACGCAAATCTGCGACGGCCGCAGTGCAAGCGCATTGTAGCCACGCCCACAGCCACGCCCCTAACAACCACGGCATCGTTTGCGACATAAATGCCCAATCTTTTGCGCAATGCGCATAAACAAAACCATCGCAAAAGCTCTGTGTTATGCGCAATATCACGCAAATATATTAGCGATCACACTCGTGATGGCGCAGACAATCTTTTGCGTCCACTTATGCGCTGCGCTGCTTTAATAAATGAGCCCCAATGTGTTTTGCTAATTTTTCGCCGTTTCGAGAATTTTGCGATTTTTCACCGAAGTGAAACAGGACAAATTCGCCCATCACTAACAGACTTTTAGGGGAACATTTACTTAGCTCGAGTGAAGGATTAGAAGGAAAAATACTTTGAATTTTGAAGTATTTTTTTGGCTACTTCGACCATCGAATCGGCTACTTCGACCTTCGACTACGACTTTGGATGAAACGATTCAAAATAAAAATCGTTCGACTATTCAACCATTCGATAGTCAAAGTACTGTCTTTTTAAAAAAAACTTCGACCACCTACTTCGCCACCTAAAACCTACCGAGCACCAATGTTAGCCTATGGGGAGGCTTTCTAGCCAATTTGGGATCGAAGGAAAATCGTTCGATCGATGAAGGAATTTTCCTTCGATCCCAAATGAAGGAATCGAAGGAATTGCGCTAAATCCTTCGACTTCGATATTCGAAAACGAGGGATTTAAATTCGAGGGTTGAATAGCAAGGGTTAATTAACCCTCGCTATTCGACCAATAGTAAATGTGCCCCTTATTCTCAGAATATTACATTATACTGAATGAAGCACACATTTCATTTTCACCCTGTCCTACCTCCCATTCTTTCCCCCTGGAAATTAGTATAATAACCTCTGCATAAACAACCTCCCCCCCCAAGCTACAGCATTTGTTGGACTTTGAGATAGGGAGCAGCTCATTATATAAAGGTTGTTCAGAACAACCCTATTCAGTAGGCTTACAGTATATTATAAAAGGGGTCGTACTGTTCTATCACAACCACAATTAAAGGGGCAGTAGACCTTCTTTTTCAACATTAGTCCAGTGAGCAGGGTTTGTGCTAAACATTGAGTCTAATTCCTGACTCGTATATGAAATCTTTTATGGGCAGCAATTGTGCAAAATGCATAATCATTTTTCATGTTTAAACGAGTGGTTCACCTTCAAGTTTACTTTTATTATGTTATAGAATGGCTAATTCTTAACAACTTTTCAAATGGTCTTCATTATTTATTATTCAAGATTTATTTTGTATAGTTTTTTTTTTTATAATTTGCCATCTTCTTGTGATTTGTTCCAACTTTCAAATGGGGGTCACTGACCCCATCTAAAAACAAATGCGCTGTAAGGCTACACATTTACTGTTATTGCTACTTTTTATTATTTATCTTTCTATTCAAGCCTCTCCTATATTGCAGACCCTTATCCAAATCAATGCATGGTTGCTAGGGGAACTTGGACCCTAGCAACCAGACTGCTGAAATTGCAAACTGGAGAGCGGCGGAATAAAAAGCTAACTAACTCAAAAACCACAAATAATAAAAAATGAAAACCAATTACAAATTGTCTCAGAATATCTCTCTCTACAGGGAGTCCAAATGCCAAAAACTCAAAAAACTCTAGTTTTTTTTACTATAAAATCCAATTTTTTTGTGAAAAAAAAAACTCGAATTTTTCTTGATTTATTATACCCTGAGGATAGAAAAAGTCAGAATCTGAAAATCTGGCTTATCAGACCTGCCGAGGTCAATGGGAGAAGCCCCGAAGATATCCTGATCTGCGCTGGGTTTGATAAATAACCCCCCTTGTTGATATTTCAAATAGCCCCTGATGTAAAATATTCTTCTTCTAATTGAACCTTATAAAGCCTCAGTAATATGGCTCAGTGCTACTGCCGTAATAGCGACAGTTTTCCCATAATACAGTATCTAGTAGGGTTAAAGGGATACTGTCATGGGAAAAAAAAATTTTTCAAAATGAATCAGTTAATAGTGCTGCTCCAGCAGAATTCTGCAGTGAAATCCATTTCTCAAAAGAGCAAACAGATTTTTTTTATATTCAATTTTGAAATCTGACATGGGGCTAGACATATTGTCAGTTTCCCAGCTGCCCCAAGTCATGTGACTTGTGCTCTGATAAACTTCAATCACTCTTTACTGCTGTACTGCAAGTTGGAACGATATCACCCCCCTCCCTTCCCCTAACAACAGAACAATGGGAAGGTAACCAGATAACAGCTCACTAACACAAGATAACAGCTGCCTGGTAGATCTAAGAACAACACTCAATACTAAAATCCAGGTCCCACTGAGACACATTCAGTTACATTGAGAAGGAAAAACAGCAGCCTGCCAGAAAGCATTTGTCTCCTAAAGTGCAGGCACAAGTCACATGACCAGGGGCAGCTGGGAAATTGACAATATGTCTAGCCCCGTGTCACATTTCAAAATTGAATATAAAAAAAATGTGTTTGCTCTTTTGAGAAATGGATTTCAGTGCAGAATTCTGCTGGAGTAGCACTATTAACTGATGCGTTTTGAAAATAAAAAAATGTTTTCCGATGACAGGATCCTTTTAAGTGTAAAGCAACTGGACCTTTTGAGAGCGGCTTCTTCATTTCTGAACTGTTTTAGACTTAACCCCATTAGATACCATGGGGTCAATTTAGAAAGAGGCGAGAATTCGCCAGCGACAGCTTCGCAGCCATCTCAACACTTCGCCAGGCGAAAATTCACTCAGACAACACTAATTTACTAAAATGTGAAGTTGCGTCCAAGGTGCTGAAAGCTGGCGAATTTTCGCCAGTGTTACTTCGGCACTGCGAGCAATTCAAAGCGAAGATGCACTAGCGTTCAATTCTGCCTCACGCAACTTCGTTAGAGGTCTTCGCTCAGGCTAATTTGCATACGGCGGGAAAATTAAACGGACGTATATGTTGCAGCAAATACATTACATTACACAACTCCAGGGTGAAGGCAAGTCTGGCGAAAGAGGTAACGTTGAGTAAAATGCGCATCTAAGTGAATTTGCGGAGTAACTTCTATTCGCCAGAGCGAAAATTCGCCTGGCGATAGAGTGCGAATCACTGCTAGCATCTATCTCCTTCACTAGCGAAGTTAAGCTTGAGCCCGTTAGTGAAGTCCCTGAAAACGGTAACGCTGGCGAACCTTCGCCAGTGTTAGTCTATTCGTCCTAATAAGAAAAACCCCTACGCCCCAGCCGCTCTCTTACCTGTAAGTCAGGGGAAGCAAGTCAGGGCGGCACATGAGCGGAACATAAGCAAGAAGGACTTTCATTTACCTGTAAATGCCTTCCACGAGGATGAGGATTTTTTTCCAGGCCCTGTGGGTCCGAGGCTGCCCGTTTACCACTGCGTCTCGTAATAACTTCTCCAGGTTCTGCATATCTGACAATTCAGCAAGAAGAAACAATATCAATTGCTTTTCTGAACAGAGGACATTAAACAATAACGAAAGAGAGATGATACAAATCGACTAAATCGATATCAAGCAGTTCGATTTTACCGACCGAGTGCTGCTGTAAAACACGTCACCCCCCCAAAAAAAAAGAGGAAAAAGAATGAGAAATGTCACAAAGTGTTTTCAGATATTTGTAGCTGTAACTACTGGCGACTGATATCTTAATCTGAATATTATTATATAGTCTAATATATATTATAATATCTAGGGATGCACCAGGATTCGGTTCGGGATTCGGCCAGGATTCGGACTTTTTCAGCAGGATTCGGATTCGACCGAATCCTTCTGCCCAGCCGAACCGAATCCTAATTTGCATATGCAAATTAGGGGCGGGAGGGAAATTGCATGACTTTTTGTCAGAAAACAAGGAAGTAAAAAATGTTTTCCCCTTCCCATCCCTAATCTGCATATGCAAATTAGGGTTCGGATTCGGTTCGGTATTCGGCCGAATCTATTACGAAGGATTCGGGGGTTCGGCCAAATCCAAAAAAATGGATTGGGTGCATCCCTAATAATATCAGTTCAATGTCCAGTGGAATAGTCTATGGGGGGAATTCACAAAATTGTCGGTAAAAAAAGTAACCCAGAAGTGGCGGTCGACAAATTTGTAAAATGTCGTACGAACGGCAAATTCACAAAGGCAGATGTTACCGTCTCTGAATGTCTCGTAAGTCTGACAATTTTCTAAAACCTTGTATATCTTTTCATCGTACAAACGACATTTACCAAGACTTTTCAAAAGACAATTTGACCGACATTTTCGTTTTGGAGAGCCTAAAGTGTCTGAAAAATTGTCGGTCAAAAAAAAAAAAAGAGTTTTCGAGTAATTCATAAAAATGTCGGGAAAAGTGGCGCCGAAAAAACCACGCCCACTTTTAACGACACTAATTCAAAAGTGTCGCACATGTCGGAAAATTGGTGGAGAAATGCTCTGTGAATTTTTCGCCGTTGCTACGACACTTTCTACGACATTTTAAAGACATTTTTTCGTTCCCGACACTTTCGTGAATTCCCCCCTATGTGTTCAAGAAATGTCACTGGCGATGAGCGAATTTCTCTCATTCCGCTGAAAAAAATAGTTAATTTTACAAAAGCAAGAGAAAACAAAGCTAAAAGTAAATAATTGCACATTTATCTCTCAATATTTCCACTTGAAAGGCCCAGGAGAAAGTTTCTCGTGTACAGCCGCCCTCCTCCATATCTAAAATCCCTTTAACAGGGCCTATTTATATATTTATAATGTTCCCATTTATAAGTGCGCCAGGTTGGGCTGCTGAAAAAAAAAATAAAGTGCCCCTATTCTCCTTTGCAACTAGGAAGGGACATTGTATTAAATCCCTAGAAACAAATAACGAGGCCTGTGCACTCTCCATTCAACTCCACCAGCTGTCAGTTACTTGCGCTGCCTTCTATTTGCAAGTGCCATAAAATCTATCTTAGAAAAGACACCAAGAATATACAAACTTGTAATCTGTGATATGATGAATGTAAATAACATGCTTGTTTCAGGGCATTAACTTGATTTGTTTAACATCTGGTTAGACAGAGACATAACACTGACTTGGGAAGTCTTTTTTATTTGGGGATGATTTGGGCCCCCTCCGATCATCATCATCTGTATGTAATTAGCACAAGCAGCTCTTTGATCAGGATGAAGCAAAACAGAATAAAACAATCCCTTATAAGATGTTGGGACAGAAGAAAAAGAGAGAAACCCGCCTCATTACATGGGACAAAGTATTATAATCAAAACATAAAAGCCAGGCCTGTAATATACCAAGCAACTTAAAGGAGAACTAAATTCTAAAAATGAATATGGATAAAAATGTCCTATTTTATATAGTGAACTTATTGCACGAGGCTAAAGTTTGAGCTTGTCAATAGCAGCAATGATCCAGAACTTCAAACTTGTCACAGGGGGTCACCATCTTGGAAAGTGTCTGTGACACTCACATGCTCAGTGGGCTCTGATTGGCTGTTGAGAAGCTAAGCTTAGGGCTCGTCACTAATTATCCAGCAGAAAATGAGCTTCCCTGGCTGTAATATAAGCTGATGCTACAGGTTTGCTGATTATTAAATTCTGATGCTAATTGCACTGGTTTCTGTGCTGCCATGTAGTAATTATGTGTATTAATTACTAATCAGCCTTATATTGTGACATTTCTATTCTATGTGTACTGTAGAGGGTAATAATGCTCGGGTATGGGTACTACTCAGATAATACAAGTTAAATAATGCTTGGGGGAAGGGTAATACTTAAGTAAAACTTAGGGTAATAATGCTTGGGATAAGGGTAATACTCAAGTAATATTCAGGGTAATAATGCTTGGGATAAGGGTAGTACTCACGGTAATACTCAGAGTAAGTTGACATCAATTATTTATTCATCGTATATATTTTAATAATATATATATATATATAAGTATTTTACTCGGAGTAAGGGAAATAATACTCGGAGTAAGGTTAATACTCAAGTAATATTCAGGGTAATAATGCTTGGGATAAGGCTAGTACTCACGGTAATACTCAGAGTAAGTTGACATCAATTATTTATTCATCGTATATATTTTAATAATATATATATATAAGTATTTTACTGACATGGCCTTTAAATATGAGGCAACTTTATTAATCGTAAAGATAAAATATTGGAGGGTCTGTATTTCTCCACAAGAGGTGACCACCCAACATTAGTAAATGAATTGCAGACAGTTCTAGCTATAAAGCTGCAGCCAATAAAAGAGACTGGTATTGATAATATCAGTCAATACTCACCCATTGATAAGTAGTCTATGAAGATCATGAGCAGACGCTTTCATTTAAACCCCCTTTTATTTATTACTGCTCCCTATTTACTTTATTATCCCTGTCACCGGTGGGGTCATTGTTCAACGTTCCATTTATGCTGCAGATGCTACTTTTAACCCACAAACCTCTAGATGGCGCTAACATACAGAAAGTGTTACATTTTTAAGAATAAATAGTCACTGCTCAGAGATTCCCAGGTTTTCAGCATTTTCTCTGTCACTCCTGCTAGTGAGTGTAAATGACAACAGTTACCTGGTAAACAAATGGGACCTGTAATCCAGAATGCTCGGAACCTGACGCTTTCCAGATAACGGGTCTTTCTGTAATTTAGATCTTCGTACCTTAAGTCTACTCGAAAATCATCTAAACATTAAGGGGCCGATTCACTAAATTCGAGTGAAGGGTTCGAATTAAAAAAAATTCGAATTTCGAAGTTTTTTTGGGCTACTTCGACCATCGAATGGGCTACTTCGACCTTCGACTACGAAAATCGAACGTTTCGAACTAAAAATCGTTCGACTATTAGACCATTCGATAGTCGAAGTACTGTCTCTTTAAGAAAAACTTCGACCCCCTACTTCGGCAGCTAAAAGCTACCGAAGTCAATGTTAGCCTATGGGGAAGGTCCCCATAGGCTTGCCTGGGATTTTTTGATCGAAGGATTTTCCTTCGATCGTTGGATTAAAATCCTTCGATTCGTTCGATCGAATCCTTAATCGTTCGATCGAATGACAAATCCTTCGATCGATCTATCGCAGGATTTGCGCAAAATCGTTCAACTTCGATATTCGAAGTCGAATGATTTTAGTTCCTAGTCGAATATCGAGGGTTAATTAACCCTCGATATTCGACCCATAGTGAATCGGCCCTTAATAAACCCAAAAGGCTGGTTCTACTTCCAATAAGGATTAATTATATCTTAGTTGGGATTAAGTACAAGCGAAAAAGAGAAAAAGGAAATTATTTTTAAAAATTTGGATTATTTGCATAAAAATTGAGTCTATGGGATATGGCCTTTCCGTAATTTGGAGCTTTCTGGATAACGGGTTTCCGGATAATGAATCCCATACCTGTATAAGGGCTCTTACTCACTGGCGTTCTGACCTGCGCTCCCCTGCGTTCCGTTTTTTGGCGTTCAGCCGCAGGGGAGCGCAGGAATAGACGCATGTCATTATTTCAAATGGGGCTGTACTCACTCAGACGCGTGTTGGCGCCGAACGCAGGTTGAGACACAACATGCTGCATTTTTCCTGCGTTCGGCACCAACACGCGTCTGAGTGAGTACAGCCCCATTTGAAATAATGACATGCGTCTATTCCTGCGCTCCCCTGCGGCTGAACGCCAAAAAACGGAATGCAGGGGAGCGCAGGTCAGAACGCCAGTGAGTAAGAGCCCTAAGCCCAAAATGCTCATGCAGGGCAGGCCTGAAAAAGTTGTAAGGATAGTTTTAGCCTCAGAAATCAAAAGGACTTCAGTGTCCCTATAAATTGGAGGTGCACATGAACTAAATAAATAGGGTTAGCTCTCTTACATGGGAAAACACTAGGCTTTTTGTTCTTTCACTAAACAAGAATATTAAACCACTTTCACTTTCTGATTTCCCGTTCACCAAAGTCATTGTTTGAAAAAAAAAAAAAAGATTAAACAAAATGCTCCTTAATACAGTGTCCAGTTTAGAGAAAGTAGGGGGCTTGTTTATACAGAGGTCATGCTCTCCCTTTGAACAAATCATTGAGAGAGCGGTGAGTGAGTTCAGTATAGTTTTCCATTTGTACTTTATAATAGAAAATGAAAACAACAGAATACATTTTTTACTTAAATCCCAATGTATTGTGCTGATTGTCTCTACTGAATGCCTCAGTCATTTACAGCCCTTTCTGCTTTACTGCCGGACCAGAAATACTGCAGCTCTAACTGTAACAGGAAGAGATCACCTGACCAGAAATACTGCAGCTCTAACTGTAACAGGAAGAGATCACCTGACCAGAAATACTGCAGCTCTAACTGTAACAGGAAGAGATCACCTGACCAGAAATACTGCAGCTGTAACTGTAACAGGAAGAGATCACCTGACCAGAAATACTGCAGCTCTAACTGTAACATGAGGTGATCACCTGACCAGAAATACTGCAGCTCTAACTGTAACAGGAAGAGATCACCTGACCAGAAATACTGCAGCTCTAACTGTAACAGGAAGAGATCACCTGACCAGAAATACTGCAGCTGTAACTGTAACAGGAAGAGATCACCTGACCAGAAATACTGCAGCTCTAACTGTAACAGGAAGAGATCACCTGACCAGAAATACTGCAGCTCTAACTCAACAGGAAGAGATCACCTGACCAGAAATACTGCAGCTCTAACTGTAACAGGAAGAGATCACCTGACCAGAAATACTGCAGCTCTAACTGTAACAGGAAGAGATCACCTGACCAGAAATACTGCAGCTGTAACTGTAACAGGAAGAGATCACCTGACCAGAAATACTGCAGCTCTAACTGTAACATGAGGTGATCACCTGACCAGAAATACTGCAGCTCTAACTGTAACAGGAAGAGATCACCTGACCAGAAATACTGCAGCTCTAACTGTAACAGGAAGAGATCACCTGACCAGAAATACTGCAGCTGTAACTGTAACAGGAAGAGATCACCTGACCAGAAATACTGCAGCTCTAACTGTAACAGGAAGAGATCACCTGACCAGAAATACTGCAGCTCTAACTCAACAGGAAGAGATCACCTGACCAGAAATACTGCAGCTCTAACTGTAACAGGAAGAAGTGTGGAAGCAAAAGCCAGAACTCTGTCTGTTAATTGGCTCATGTGACCTAACATGTATGGTTTGTTTGTGTGCCCCGTGTTCCTACGATCCCAGGGAGTGGCCCTTATTTTTTAAAATGGCAATTTTCTATTTATGATTACCCAATAGCACATACTACTAAAAAAGTATATTATTATGAAAATGGTGTATTTACATGAAGCAGGGTTTTAGATATGAGCTGTTTTATGCGATATATTTCTATAGAGACCTACATTATTTGGGGTTATAGTTTCCCTTTAAAGGGCCAGTGTATGATAAATCTCGATAATCAATTTAGACTTTTTTTAAAAAAACTTGAATCGAATTTGAACAATTCCCTAGTCGAATTTGAATTTAAAAAAACTCGAAAATTCAAATTCGAAATTTGACCTAATCTGCCGCTAGGTCTATGTCTATTGGGATCTAATTGACTCTAGTTGCAAATCCCGTTCACTTGGATTGCTACAACTTTAACTTGTTCTGTAAAGGTTAATTCCATATGTACTATGTTTACAATTATCTAACTGGTCCAACATATCTCTGTACAACTGAACTTTTCTTGATTATTATTTGCTCAGTGTTGTTAGGTTTGGTTTCATTTAGTTTTCTTACTCACCTTAGTCTAAAAACAGTTTAGATTGTGTCGGCACCTATTGTTTGGAACGTGCTACTTTTCCACGCCATAAACACCCTAAACTGCATAAATTTGCTTAACAGTCCAACACTGGACTTCTACTGAAATCTTGCTTAAAGGAAAACTATACCCCTCAAACAATGTAGGTCTCTATAAAAAGATATTGTATAAAACAGCTCATATGTTAAACCCTGCTTTAGGTAAATAAACCATTTTCATAATAATATACTTTTTTTTTGGTTAATCATAAATAGAAAACTGGCATTTTAAAAAATAAGGGCCGCCCCCTTGGGATCGTATGATTCACGGGGCACACAAACAAACCATACATGTAAGGTCACATGAGCCAATTAACAGTCAGAGTTCTGTCTTTTGATTCCACACTTCTTCCTGTTACAGATAGAACAGAGACACTCGCTACTATTTCGGGAGATTAGTCGCCCAGCGCCCCTTCTTAGGGCGACTAATCTCCCCAAACTGCTTTCCCACTGGCTATAGTGTAAATTGCCAGCGAGATGGCACTCGGATCTCTTCGGCTTTTCAAAGTCGCTCAAAGTTTCCTTGTGAGGCATTTCCCCTTGGAGGGCTTAGAAATGGTTAATGCAGCCAGATTTGGGATTAACTTGAAGGCCCATTAAAGCCAAGAAGCGTTGCCCAGTTCCATATAAGAGTAGATAGCAAAGTATTACAAATCAATTCCACTCAAGCACAAAGCTCACCTCTCCAGCCAATCACCTCCAGTATTTGTACAGCCAATACGGAAGAGCCTGCCCACTTTAAGGAATTTGGTGAATGCACTCTAATAAATGTCTTAAGTGAATCATCAACAGCAAGGGGAATTCTTTCCATGTCACTTTTGTAGAGTGCAAGAGACAGAGTGAATGTGGCATAGGGAAGAGTTCCCCCAAAATTCAAAACAATGGGCAAATACAAAAAATGTAGCCTCTAACTAAAAGTCTAAGGCTAGAAATGCTGTATTTTGTATACTAAATATAAACATGAACTTGCTGCACCGCAAGCCTAATCAAACAAATGATTTATGTTTTCAAAGTTGGCCGCAGGGGGTCTTGTAACTTTGTTATACATCTTTAAAAGACCAAGACTGTGCACATGCTCAGTGTGGTCTGGGCTTCAGTTGGGAGGTTAAGCTTAGGGATCATTATCAATGATCAAAACAGCACATGTCAAATAATATCTGCCAGAAGCCAATACAGCAAGACTGATTAATAATCAGAATATACAGACTGCACTAGGTCTTGCGGATACAAATCTCTACACAGTCGCCGGCTGCTTTATAGGGAAACAAACAAAGCTGCTCAAGTTCTGGGAAGTAAGGCGGGGGCTCCCCCTGCTGTTCATAAGTAGGATTGTTCCCTGCAGAGAAGTTGGGGACCATCTGAACTTTCCCATCGACAGCAGTCCGAGTAAGTAAATGAAGGGGGAATTTCACTGCATACAGTCAGGTTTCTTATAAAAACGGTAGACATTTTTTAATTAAAGTATATTGGAGATAGGTTTCTTTTTCATTAAAGAAAGTAAAAATGGGATTTTATTTTTTGACTTTACATCCCCATTAAGGCTTGATCCAGTGAGTCTAAAACAATGCTTGACATAGCATTGACAAAAATAACATGCACACCAGGAAAATAAATCAGGTAGGTATTGTGTGATCAATAAAATTCTTAAAGGGGCGGTTCACCTATAAATTAACTTTTATCATGTTATAGAATGGCTAATTTGGAACTTTTTTTTTTCTTTTTTTATAGTTTGCTTTTTTCCTTCTGGCTCTTTCCAGCTTTTAAATGGGGGGGGGGGTCACTAACACCTCTAGGGTTGCCACCTTTCCTCCTGACTAACTCTGGATGGGGAGGTGTGGCTGTAACGTTGCGGGATGGGGCGTGATATAGAGGGGGCATGATGTGATGTAGAGGGGTGGGGCTATGATGTGGCGATTGGTCGATCTCCACATTAATCTGAGGGAATCCTGCCCAGTTTTTGAAATTAGGAAAACCAGGCAGGCAGTTTTGACCCAGACAGCTCTTCAAAAAACTGGGCTGTCCGGGTCAAAACCAGACAGGTGGCAACCATAACCCCTAGCAACCAGATTGCTGAAACTGGAGAGCTGCTGAATAAAAAGCGAAATAACTCAAAAACCACAAAAAATTTACAAAAAAATGCAAATTGTCTCAAAATATCACTCTCTACAACAAACTAAAAGTTAATTTAAAGATAAACAACCCCAAGCACTTAGTGGTTAGATTTTATTATTATAGAGGCAGGATAATGGCACTCACTGTTGTGTTTGAAAATTCGTATCGTTGCCCCCGAGAGTCTTGCACCAAGTATCAAAGAGGTGTGGTTCAGCTCATCGCTTAATATAAGGCAGCCCTGCAATGGGAAGCAGCAAGTTGTAGATGATTAATGCATAGACCTTGTTTCATATTACAATTTATAACAAAAAAAACATCCTTGAAATAGGAAACCAGAAAATAACAACAGCTGGTTGTACCGCAACAGATTCAATGGATAAAAATAACATGTAGAAATAATAATAATAATAAAAAACCCCCAACATACCACCTTATGATGCGCAACACATTGCACTGAACTATGGGTAAAAAAGCCACGTTTCTTGTTCCCGCATACCCTACTATTGTTGTGTAAACGCTCATTGACATATTCCACTGTTGACTGTTCATCATCCCCATCGGAGGCACACTAGGGTTAGTTTCATCAATAAGGGCCGGGTTATTAGGATAGGCAGATGATAACAATTATATAGGGCTTAGCCCCCAGAAAAAGAACCAACTACTATACATTCAAGTTTTTTTATAGCGATTCATCCGAATCCTTAATTCTTCATTAAAGATTTGGCCGAATCCCAAACTAAGGGTCAGGGAGAACTGCCCTTTGCCCAATGAAAAGTCTCATGATTTTAAAGGGATCCTGTCATCGGAAAACATGTTTTTTTCAAAACACATCAGTTAATAGTGCTGCTCCAGAATTCTGCACTGAAATCCATTTCTCAAAAGAGCAAACAGATTTTTTTATATTCAATTTTGAAATCTGACATGTGGCTAGACATTTTGTCAATTTCCCAGCTGCCCCTGGTCATGTGACTTGTGCCTGCACTTTAGGACAGAAATGCTTTCTGGCAGGCTGCTGTTTTTCCTTCTCAATGTAACTGAATGTGTCTCAGTGGGACATGGGTTTTTACTTTTGAGTGTTGTTCATAGATCTACCAGGCAGCTGTTATCTTGTGTTAGAGAGCTGCTATCTGGTTACCTTCCCATTGTTCTGTTGTTAGGCTGCTGGGGGGGGTGATATCACTCCAACTTGCAGTACAGCAGTAACAAATGACTGAAGTTTATCAGAGCACAAGTCACATAACTGGGGGCAGCTGGGAAATTTACAATATGTCTAGCCCCATGTCAGATTTCAAAATTAAATATAAAAAAATCTGTTTGCTCTTTTGAGAAATGGATTTCAGCGCAAAATTCTGCTGGAGCAGCACTATTAACTGATTCATTTTGAAAAAAATGTTTTTTTCCCATGACAGTATCCCTTTAAGTATATGGTTCGGCTAGGCACATGGATTTAACCAAATCCCAAACCAAATCCTGGATTCTGTGCATCCTTCGTTTTTTTGGAAAGTATTCAATTGGTAGCCACCCTCCTCCCCTGGTTAGACCAAGCTAACACATCTGCACATATACAATAGAGCATCTATTTTTATCGTTTTGAAAGGACCATAATAAAATGGTGTAAGATAATGATAAACTGATAACTGATAAAATGTAAAATGTAATGTATTATGCATAATAATAGAACCACAAAAAATGCATATAATAAGGAAAACTTAAAATCAGGGGATGTGAAATCGAGGTTTCACTGTACATATAAAATTGGTGAAGGGCTACACTAAGGGCAGGACTCCACGGACGATTCCGGCACGATCCGTCGCGATGCACAAATACACAGGCGTCACGTCAGATGCAACAGAAATAAGGTAAGTAATGCTATTGCCGGATCGTGTCGCATTGTTGATGCGACGCAACACAACTGTCGGATGCAGACGCAGCATGTAGCATCTGCATCCCACAGTCGTGTCGCATTTGAATTTGAATACCCCCTATTCTAATGCAAATTTGAATGTGAGATTTATCACATCTCGACCATGGAAACCGTCCTAATTCGAATATTTGCTGAGTTCATGTACAAGTCAATGCAGAGGTCCATGGAGCCATTTGGAGATGTTAATTGCCTTCCTGACATTCGAGTTTTTTTTTCAGAGAAAAACTCGATTTATATGAATCGAATATGATTCTAATTTTCAGGTCAAAACCATTTGATCAAATATTAGACATTAATATAATAATAATAATTAGTCTTAAATAGCCTCCCAGTCGAATTGTGAGTATATTCAAATTAAAAAAATTCACATGAATTAAAAATTCGACTTTTGACCTCCAAATAGTACAAAGTATTTTTTAAATAAAAGTTGTTTTTTCATATAAATTGTTGTTATGCAATCTTTTGATGTTAATGCCTGAGAGTTTGTAAATATATTCTGAATATGCAGAAAAATCTACTCGTATAAATCTGTTGGCTTGGAAAGGACCCTATGTTGACTATTGGGGCAGATACAGATTTCGTGCATATTTTGGCTTTGAGCTTGGGTTACCTGGGGAACTACTGTACACTGAAAAACATTTCTGAAATCATTTAGAGAGCTGCAAGTATAGCAAATTGCTGGCACACAGAGGAATTAGCTGATTTCACGCAAAAACGAGAAGAAAGTTGCACTGGAGAAACAAGGTCTATTGTCCTCATGACATTGTATTTGATCCCAATTAAGATATAATGAATCCTTATTGGAAGCAAAACCAGAATATTGGGGATTGTATGTCATGATTTTTATGATGTATTTTTTATTTCTAAATAACACTGCAAAGAAAACACTCTACAATATAAAATTTCATTCCTGAAGCAGCAAGTGTATTTAGTTGTAATATTGGTGTGTAGGTGCATCTCAGCTCATTTTGCCTGGTCATGTGATTTCAGAAAGAGCCAGCACTTTAGGATGGAACTGCTTTCTGGCAGCCTGTTGTTTCTACTACTCAATGTAGCTGAATGTGTCTCAGTGGGACCTGGATTTTACTATTGAGTGTTGTTCTTAGATCTACCAGGCAGCTGTTATCTTGTGTTAGGGAGCTGCTATCTGGTTACCTTCCCATTGTTCTGTTGTTAGGCTGGTGGGGGGGGGGGATATCAGTCCAACTTGCAGTACAGCAGTAACAAATGACTGAAGTTTATCAGAGCATAAGTCACATGACCGGGGGCAGTTTGTAAACTGACAATATGTCTAGCCCCATGTCAGATTTCAAAATTAAATATAAAAAAAACTGTTTGCTCTTTTGAGAAACGAATTTCAGTGCAGAATTCTGCTGGAGCAGCACTATTAACTGATTCATTTTGGAAAAAACACGTTTTCCCATGACAGTATCCCTTTACTATAAAGCAAAGGGTGTGGCAGAACCTGATTTATTGCATAATTTGTAAGGCTGATAGTTTTCCTCCAGTGTCAGATTCCATATATATATATAATCACAGACAAATGAGTCACACTGTATTGTGTTGCCATGCTCCATTGATAGTTTGCACAGTATAGAAAGATAGGGTCATTGAGTATCATACTAAGCAATGGAACACATAACTAAGTAGCAAAGTGATAGGGCGATTGCGTTGTGTGATGACTGCTTTATGGTTGACTCATAGGTGAGAACAGGCAATGCCAGAAATGAACCTTCTTCCATCTGCCATAACTTTCTGTCAGAAATGACACACCATTTGCATGAGCCGGAAGAGCTTACAAAGTCCACAAAAAAACAGATTTAGGGGCTGAAAAATCAGGGCAACTGTTGGGTTTGATTTGTTACCACCTGTGAAATGGGGGAATATTTTGTGGGTAAATTCCATGTTTTGTAGAAAACCTTGCTGTGAATAAAACACAGCTGTACAACTGCTTGAACTTAAGGGGACCATACACGCAAATACGCAGAATTCTATTGTTTCTATATGTATATCTGACCATTCAGCTCTACACGTGTGTATGGAAACCAAAGATCTTTACTGGAAACATCTTTTCCAAGAAAGGTCGTACTTGTTATGTCTATGGCCACCTTTACACCAGGGGGCAGATACATCAAAGGTCGAGGTGAAATTTCGAATTAAAAAAATTCGGATTTCGAGCGATTTCGGTGTAGCTCGACTAAGGAATAATCCAAATTCGTTTTGAATTTGAAAAAAATTTGAATATGGAAATTTATCATGTACTGTCTCTTTAAAAATTCGACTTTTTCAACCATTTTTTGGACTTTGAAAAATCTACGTTTTTTGGGGCAAATACTTTGAGTCGAATTCGATCGAATGCGTGTAGGGGCAAATTTACTAAAGGTCGAATATCGAGGGTTAACCCTCGATATTCGACTGTTGAAGTTAAATCCTTCGACTTCGAACATCGAAGTCGAAGGATTTAGCGATATTCGTTCGATGGAATTTAATCCATCGATCGAACGATTTTTGTTCGACCAAAAAAAAAGATAGCCAAGCCTATGGGGACCTTCCCCATAGGCTAACATTGACTTCGGTAGCTTTTAGGTGGCGGACTAGGGGGTTGAAGTTTTTTCTTAAAGAGACAGTACTTCTACTATCGAATGGTTGAATAGTCTAATGATTTTTAGTTCAAATTGTTCGATTCGAAGTCGAAGGTCGAAGTAGCCCATTCGATGGTTGAAGTAGCCAAAATAACCATTCGAAATTCGAAGTATTTTTCCTCTACTCCTTCACTCGAGCTAAGTAAATGGGCCCCATAAACTTCGATTCGAACTTATCCTCAGGAGTGCTCCCTCAAACCCCCCCCATTTGTATTAACAGGTCCCATACCTGTACTTTAAAAAAACTCAACTGATTGAAAAGGGTACATGCATAAATGTATTAAGAACCTAAACAATTATGAATATCTGTAGAAATCTGTGTTGCAATCCACACACACACATATATATATATATATATATATATATATATATATATATATATATATATATATATATATATATATATATATATATATACACATTCCCCCACAATCACAGCACTCACGTTTAAAGATCTCTTCATGGCCTGGGTGCATGTGTCCAGTATAATCTGTAATCCTCCAAAGCAGAAACCGCACTCACAGGGCTTATGAAAATATAGAATATTTTATTTGGAAAAACTTTAGTTTTTCCAAATAAAATATTCTATATTTTCATAAGCCCTGTGAGTGCGGTTTCTGCTTTGGAGGAATAAATATATATATATATATATATATATATATATATATATATATATATATATTAAGCACTTTTATTTCTACAAGAAAAAACTGTGACAACAAACCTTTCCAACTAACGCAGGGATATTCATGGAGTTGGTGGCAAAACCCATGCTGAAAACCATCGCTTCTTCTACACCAAGGAACTCAGCCACCAAGTCTTCAAGTTCTTTGTGATTATCCAAGTGACCTGAAACAATGGAAAGAGCTCAGACATTGCCAGACAACTCTCCAATATCATCTTTAAAACAACTACTTGTCACTGCAATTTTTTCCATAGTGGCTTTTCCATAAAAAAAATTGGCTACATACAGTATATTTTCATTGGCAATTGGCCTAAGGCATTGATTCCCAAAACCGTGCTGTTGGCAATGAAACATCAATTTTGTAAATGTTTCTATGCTTTCCATAGACTTAAAACACCTGACAATGTCCTCTCAGTATAAAGGCAGCCATTGTTCAAAGGGGAGCGATCGCGAAAATGAAAATTTTATATAAGCTTCAGCACACTGAAATAAGAAGATTTCTAAATACAATCAATTATATATTCTGAACCATTTCTTAAATAATCTAGTTTATCTTCACTATTCCTTTCTCAGCATCCGTTTTCCCTTAATTCTGTATTCATTCAGCATTTGGGTGTCAGATAATAATTGACAGTTAGATTCAATATATCTTATAGGGGGGCTCCTTTTGCCTAGAAGATGTATTAGAGGTCACTCTATTAAACTCACCAGACATTATGTCTCTCTACATGCAGGATTTGTGCAAAATGCAGTTATTTTGTTAGATCTTGTTTGTACTGGAATCAGTTAGTTGAGTGAGCTCTATTTCATCTTCTGTACAATTTCTTAAATAATCAAGTTTATCTTCACTATTCCTCTCTCAGCATCTGTTTCTCTTCATTCTGTCTTCATGCAGCAGTTAAGTGTCAGATATTCATCAACAGTTAGATCCAATATATCTTATAGGGGGGGTCCTTTTGCCTAGAAGATGTATTAGAGATCACTCTATTAAACTCACCAGACATCATGTCTCTCTACATGCAGAATTTGTGCAAAAGGCAGTTATTTTGTTAGATTTTGTTTGTACTGGAATCAGTTATAAACTTGATTATTTCAGAAACGATGTAGAATATGTAAATGATTGTATTTAAAAAGTTTCTTATTTCAGTATGCTGAAGCTTATTATTTAATTTTAATTTTCACGATCGTTCCCCTTTAAGGAGTGCTCCTAGGAGCCCATGAACAATACTCACATGATGAAATTGGTTTGTAGGTCACAGAGTTTAGCTAAAGTATTACAAACAGGCTAAGTTCATCCAGAATTACCCAGTGTAGCAGGTATGTCGATGCCTTAAGGGAGTAATGTTAAAATTTAACCTTGTTTATATTTTCTCCCTGAAAATCAGGCCTATTCTAGTCATTTAAAACTCCATTTGTTATTTAGAGGAAAACAGACCTTTAACCATTGATTGAGAAAATTGTACAGGATTGGCTTCATTATAGCAGAAAAGTAATTTGAGGAATAAAAATCTAAACCTACTTTTTCAGCCATGTCTTCTGCTGATTTAAGGGGAGAAAATCATCTGTATTCTAAAATCTGTTTATTTCTTTAATTATCTCTGTAAATCACAGCTGTTTACAGAACAAGAAGTTATGGGATGGGATCTAGTACCTGGAATCCCGTTACCCATAAAGTAAATATAAAATTAAAAAATACTGTATTCATACCTCCCAATATTTTGGAAGTAAAAAGAGGGACAAAAAATTTTTTCCCGCTCGTAGCGCGGCAATTTTGTTGACCACGCCCCTTTCTGTGGCCACACCCCCTAATTACCATGTTTGTTTTACAAAATTTGGCAGGTTATGAAAGTTTGAAAATATTTCTCCTTATCTAAACTGTGTTTTTGTGTCTCAAAATTGTTACAAAGTATCTTATTTGCACCTGTTAGCTGTTCTGGGCTCTCTGCTAAAAGCCAATTAAGTGAGAAACTTTGTTTCTTTTTCTGGCTGTTCAGTGCAGAGAAAAGAGGGACTTTCCAGTACAAATGAGGGACTGCGGGTTGAGCTGTCAAAAGAGGGACTGTCCCTCCGAAAAAGGGACAGTTGGGAGGTATGTGTATTTGAATGCAACTGCATTTTTTACTGATATGGTTTCCCTCTGCAATTTATCATGCCCCTATATATTTTTTTTAACCAATGGTTACTGGGCATTTCAGATTTTCAAGATTAAAATATTGTTAGAAACTTTAATCCCCTGTAACAGTTCTGAGATGTGTTTGAAACGGGCACTGCTGCAGAGCTCTAATACCCCATAAAGCAGAAATATCCGGCTACTCAAAGCTGACTGTCAGGAAAGTGTTTTGAATAGCGATGGGTGAATAAATTTGCTAGGCGAGAATTCGCAATGAATTTCCACTTTTCGCCACAGGTGAATAAATTTGCAAAAGTGTCGTGAAAATTCGTCAAAAAATTTTGGACGCGCATCGGAAAACTCACTCACGTCATAACCGTCTCATGTCAACATTATTCGGACGCCTCTTGACTTTAACACTGGCGTCAAAATTTTGCAGGAAATTCGCAAATTTTTCAGCAAAACGGGACAAATTCAACCGATCACTGGTTTTAAATTATGAAAATATCTAATTACTAGGAAGGTAACATAGAAGATAGCATAAAATTATTCATATGGCAAACAATACTATTAGATTTTTAATGTCTAAATACAGTATTCTTTTAATAATCTTAAATCACAGCGCTCTACATTAAAGAAATATCCTTTATTTAGAAAATACCAGGTCCCAACATTCCAGATAAAAAAATGCTGTGCTTTGTGTATGTGTATAAACAATAAGTGGGTTATTTTTTAAAATCTGAATCCAGTATAGTTTTTTTTTACTATAAAATTCGAATGTTTACTGGAAAACAACTCAAATTTTTCTATAAATATTATACCCCGAGGATGGAAAAAGTCCAAATCAAATAATACTCCATCTCTGCTGCGGTTGTATATAAGTCAATGGGAGAGGTCCTTAACCCATTTGGAAATTTCTGTGGTCTGCACTAGAATTAGCCCAAAAATCCATCTATTTCAGACTTTTAGGGCAAAAATCAGAAAAATTTGGACTTTTTAGTAAAGAGTCTAAAAGAATCGAGTGATTCGGGAAAAAATTCTGAAAAATCATACTATTCAGATTTTTCTCTCGAGTTTTTACCTGATCTGATTAAATTGATTTTATAATAAATAAGGTCAAATCATGGATTCTAGTTTGTTCTGACTTTTTTTAATAAAATAATCAGGAAAATTAAAAAAAATTATTTATCACATTTTGATAAATAACCCCTAACAGATAAGCAAATTTATGTAGTAATGTGACAACCAGTAAGCCATTCACAAACACCCCCACCATAGATAACTATTCAGATATCCTCAGCCTGGGATGATGCAGACGGGTCAGGGCAGTGTTTTATCAGTAGCAATAATAAATGTTTCTTATGAACTAAAAAAACACTGTTATGACCAGTAATGGGCATATAAATTTGCCTGGTGCGAATTTGCAGTGAATGTCCACGTTTCGCCACGGGCGAATAAATACGCTTAACTCTTTTGAAAATCTGTCAAAATTTTTTGGATGCGTATCCGAAAAAGTCATACGCATAAAAATCGCTGCGCGTCAACACTATTTGGATGCCCATTGGGGCAAATTCACTAAGATGCGAAGTTGCGGCAGGCGCAACTTCGCCGCACTTCGCCAGACGTAGTTTCACCAGCGCTCCGCAAATTCACTAAAATCCGAAGTTGCGCACAGGGGTAGCGTAAGGTTGCGAAGTTGCGCTAGCGTTGATTCGCTATGTAAAGCGAAGTTACGCTAGCGAAGGCTAATTTGCATACCGTGAGAAATTCAAATTTCAATGGAGGAACACGTATCTGCACTACAAATGCCTAGAAAACCTTCAAATCAGCAAATAAAAATTTTATTTTGCCCTACACATGTGCCCACTGTCTAGGTAAGTTGCCATGAGTCAGGAAATATAGGGGGGAGGAAGGGGAGCCCCAAAAAATTTTTCGATCTTTTTCAGCCTATAACCCATAATGTAGAAAACACGCCAGCGTTTTTTGGAACTTAGAAAAAAATTTGTCTTTTTTTGAAACAATCCCTATCTACTCTATTGCGCTTCGCCAGGTCTGAGGTGGCGAAGGAAGTCTAGCGTAAAAGGTAGCGTTCAGTACACTGCGCAATTTAGTGAATTTGCGTAGTTACGTTGCTAGCGAAAATTCGCCCTGGCGTAAGGATGCGAAGTAACACTAGCGAAACTACGCCAGCGTTCGTTAGTGAATTTGCGCAGTAACGAAAATGCCAAACGCTAGCGAATTAACGCTAGCGTTCGGCGCTTAGTGATTGACTTTAACGTGGCGTCAAAATTGACGTGGGTGTCAATTTTAAAAAAAATTCTTGCAAAACGGGAGAGATTCGCGCATCACTAGTTATGACCTGTCTGTATCACTCCAAGTTGATTTTCTCTTTCGCCCTGAATTTTGCGAATTTCCTGCAAAATTCGCAAAACAGGCGGAAAATTAATAAAACTGTGATTTTGATGCCGGCGTCAATTAAAGTCAATGTCGGTGTCAAAAAACTTTGACACAAGTGAATTTCCGCGCCAAATTTGCAAATTTCATTGCCGGCGGCGGAAAGTGAAAATTCGCTGCAAATTTGCACCTTGTGAATAAATTCGCCCATCACTAATGTATATCTGTAAATTGGCTATTGGGAAATTGCTGGATTATAATATTATAGCAAGTATATTTATCACATAACGTAAAAACTGAATCTGTAGACATGTATATATGAATGGTGTGTGTGTTTATTATATGCCTCTATTATATGCGCCTGTACACACAGATATTAGTACACTTGTTTCTAGGCATCAGTTCTCTGTTATATTAACCACTTCCTCTAATGAAATATTAATACAGAGACCATGGTAATTACTAGAAAGAAGGCTTCATACCCATCTCTTGTCTGGTGCTACAGACTCCAACTCCATAGCTTTGTATCGCATCCTTCACCAGAACTAGAGACTCGGGGTCATTCTCGGCAAATCCAAGGTAGTTATAAGAGCCCATGTTCACGACGTCTTTAATTACTCTTCCTGTGAACCTAAATAGGGCAAAAGGTGGAAATAAATACATTTTATTACACATGTAGTCTGTGATTGAAGGGACAGAATAAAAAACACATCAAGGCACACACCATGATGTATTTTGAACAACACAGGTGCTATATTGTACCAGCGGAATTACTCATATCAACTAATAGTTTTGATCAGTGTTCTTCAGTTAGTACATGGTTGTACGGCTATCTTCATTGCTACTGAACCCCCAAAGGCTGAACTTCTCTACACAAGCCCAAGCCATTGGTATTACTTATCTCGTCTTTAGAAGTCAACATCTTTGCCATACAAAGTGGTAATACCACGTCATGGGCATGAGATCTGCTTCTCTGTGATAAAACCAAGTGTGATTATTATAGAACTTATCTTAGCTCAGAGAAACATGCATGGGAACAGCAATATCCTGCACAACATTTCATTAGCGGATCAACAGCTTTGGTATTTTTTTTTAAAGGGGAACTCCGGCTTCCAAACCAAAATTTGACAAAGAGTCACAGAAATCCCTAATATACATATATAACATCACAGTTACCAGTTTATTCAAAAAGTATAAATAAATGCCATTTTCTATGCTGAAATCCAGCTGTTTAACATTTCTTCTCTTTCTGCATCATTTGAAATCCTGGCAGGGAAGGAGGGACTAAACACTGATGTTACAAATTGTAACAACTTCTCAACAGCTTACAGACAGCATGCCGGAACTACATAACCCACAATGCATTGCACTGGGATGTTCATTTCCTTATTGAAATCACATGTGCAGGGAATTGTGGGGTTTGGAGGATACAGGCTGAGGACAGATGGCTGTTGATACAAAGTAACAGTAGTCGGACAACTCAGCAAAGTAGTCAGACAGATCAGCAGGAGAGCAGGGGGCTGGGCTTAGGGAACTGTTCCAAACCATTACAAATCATGAAAATGTTTTTTAACTGATGTATATTGCAATGTTGCTTGAAATTATGTTTACTTTTCACAAAGCTAAAGTTATGTTTGTGTGGAGTTCCCCTTTAAGCTTCTTTCTTCTTTCCAGGTAGGAGGCCAAATTGTACAGCAGGTTATAAAAAACTTGTTTCCTCCTGATACAAACACTTATGCTGACTTTGTACGGTCAATGGGGTTTTTATTTGCGGCAACTCCCACGTGGAAATGTCAGGCTTTTTGATATCAGCAGGGTGTGCCGGTGTTCTACCAGGGGACAGAATTGCTATAACAAAATAGGAACATGCTGTTCTTATTCATTGGGCCTCCAGAACCTTTAATAAAATGACTTCAGTGCTGATCAATATGTGCAGCTTTGCATTAGAGAATTGTAGAATTCTATATGTTTCTCAAATGCTTAAATCAGTGGTTTCAGCTTTATCTGATCATATATTTAACTGGTAAGGTTGACACCAGTTTTTTTTTTTTCCTGCTCAAACCATGAAAATTAGGCTGCCACAAAATGGACCAGAGTCAAGTTCTGCTGCTTAATTATTTATTAAAATGTTATATCACCCGTAGTGCAAGAAAAATCCTTACGTGTTTGTGCCTCCATGGGGCATTTAGTGGGGCATTTAGTCACGGGCTAATGACAGAAAAGTAATACACAGAATTTAAAGGAACTACAGGCATGGGACCTGTTATCCAGAATGCCTGGAACTTGGCTCTTCATACCTTAAAGTGGATCTTCACCCAGACACAAAAATCTGTATAATAAAAGTCCTTTTAAAATTAAATGTTAAATCCAATTTCTATTTTTTATTAAAGCATTCATAGCTGTTGTAAACTCATTTAAAAATCTCAGCTGTCAATCAAATATTGTCTGCCCCTCCTCTATGCCTTAGGCAATTACTTTCACTTTCCATTCAGCACTTCCTACATGTCACTGCTCTCCCCACATTCCCCCGTTCTCTTTACCATTTAATTGTGTAACCAGGACATGGGGATGGACATTGGTTCCCCTATTCTGGTGCACAAACAAGATTTTGAGATGATATAAGATTTGTCTTAATAACAGTGTCCACAAAATGGCTCCTGCCTGCTTGTTATAATTATGAATTCCCAGACTGAAGAAAACAAGATTCAAATAATCTATATAGTGTAATGAAAGTTCATTTTGCTTGACTAATTTGGTAAAATAGGATTCTGAATAATTTTTTGGGGTGCCGGGTCCCCTTTAAGTCTACTAGAAAATCATGTAAACATTAAATAAACCCAATAGGCTGGTTTTGCCTCCAATAAGGATTAATTATATCTTAGTCTGGATCAAGTACAAGCTACTGTTTTATTACAGAGAAAAAGGAAATATTTTTTTAAAATTTAGATTATTTGAAAAAAATGGAGTCTATGGGAGACGGCCTTTCCGTAATTCGTAGCTTTCTGGAAAACGGGTTTCATACCTGTATATCCAGTGACAAAGCTCATATTACAAACAAGTTTACATAGTCATATACACATATTCTATACATATTTACACATAATTTACACATCAATTCAGGTGCTAACATATCATATACAGTAAGCACAAGCATAGATATGCTAAACAAATGTTTTTTTTTCCGATCATTATTATCATTCACCTGTATGTCCAGTTATAGTCGTCTGTCACGCGCTCCATTAGATCAAACTGAGGTCCAGGGACACTGCAGATGGGACGGTTCCAGTTATCTCGCACCCGCATATAAAGGTTTCTTGTATAAAAATTTTCAAAATCTTGATACAGAGGCACAAAGTCCTACATTACAGAGAAAATTTGTATTAAAAAGGCATATGAAAGGAACATTAGCATGGCCAACGTGTTAATAGCATTGTACAAAAGGGTTCATAACAAATGGCTTACAGACAAACTGATAGAATAGGACATGTAAAATGCACCAGCACAGGATGCCTAGGACACTGGAAAAATATACAAAAAGAACCCCAGGCTGATGCATGAGGCTTCTGTAGCCTCTCTCCTTAGTATACACTCTATCACTATATACTGGACCCTAAAAGGCCAGAATAGCTTGCTTCATCTCAATACTTCTACATATATCACTGCTACCAAATAAAGGAAATGCTGTAAATATATCACGATATCTGTAAGCAATATGTGCACTAACTGATGACCCTTTGGTCAGACTCAATAGCGTCCTCCTAAAAACATCAACCCTCTACACAAATTATAACGTATGTTGAATGTGAAAACATGACTATCAAAGTAGTTAAAAGCAACAATGAAACCTTACTTTTTGCTCTTTTCTTTCTTCAGCCATGTGACATTTTTCCAGGCCCCACGCTCTCATAAAGTCTCGCAGGTAGCCGAATAACGTCACAACTCCAAATCCTATATAGGTGAGCACAGCAACATACATTGGGGCTTCTTCAAACGATTCCAAAAATGGCTTCTTGTATAGGGTGTCATTTGGTGTTCCATTGTGCTGCAAGCGGAAAAATGGTTCAAACAAAGGGATTCTGTCATTACACGGCAAATAATTCACTGTACAATATAAAATGTCATTCCTGAACCAACAAGTGTATATTTTAGTTGCAATATTGGTGTGTAGGTGCATCTCAGGTCATTTTGCCTGGTCATGTGCTTTCAGAAAGAGCCAGCACTTTAGGATGGAACTGCTTTCTGGCAGCCTGTTGTTTCTACTCAATGTAACTGAATGTGTCTTAGTGTGACCTGGATTTTACTATTGAGTGTTGTTCTTAGATCTACCAGGCAGCTGTTATCTTGTGTTAGGGAGCTGCTATCTGGTTACCTTCCCATTGTTCTGTTGTAAGGCTGCTGGGGGGAAAGGGAGGGGGTGAGTAGTAGTAGTACAGCAGTAAAGAGTGACTGAAGTTTATCAGAGCACAAGTCACATGACTGGGGGCAGCTGGGAAACTGACTATACGTTTAGCCCCATGTCAGATTTCTAAATTAAATATAAAAAAATGTGTTTGCTCTTTTCAGAAATGGATTTAATTGCAGAATTCTGCTGGAGCAGCACTATTAACTGATGTGTTTTGAATATATTCCCCCATGACAGTATCCCTTAAATGCATCAGTGATTAAAGGAATAGTTCAGTGTGAAAATAAAAACTGTGTAAATAAATAGGCTGTGCAAAATAAAAAATGTTTCTAATATAGTTAGTTAGCCAAAAATGTAATATATAAAGGCTGGAGTGAACAGATGTCTAATAAAACAGCCAGAATCCAACTTCCTGCTTTTCAGCTCTATAACTCTGAGTTAGTCAGCGACTTGAAGGGGGGCCACATGGGACATTTCTGTTCAGTGAGTTTGTAATTGATCCTCAGCATTCAGCTCAGATTCAAAAGCAACAGAAATGACCCATGTGGCCCCCCCTCAAGTCTCTGATTGGTTACTGCCTGGTAACCAGGGTAACCAGTCAGTGTAAACAAAGAGAGCTGAAAAGCAGTTCTGACTGATATGTTACACATAAAATCACTCCAGCCTTTATACATTACATTTTTGGCTAACTAACTATATTAGAAACATTTTTTATTTTGCACAGCCTATTTATTTACCCACTTTTTATTTTCACACTGAACTATTCCTTTAAGTGAGATCTGCAGTCTAGAGCATTAATAACAAACTCATTATAACCTAAATTATCTATTGTTAACTGAATTAAACTGTAGGCAGCTAGCAAATTGGCATTCATTACTAAAACAAGCAGTGCCATGTCCACTACCCTTCTGTAACTTTAAGGTGAAGAAGAATAATGTTCCATAAAAGCTGAATCTCCTCTTTGTCAAGTGATCTGTTTGACCATGAGGACACACTTCTCTTTCCTTAGATATTCTGCTACGTGTGTGTGAAGTGTCTTCTGGGTTTTCAAAAATGTATATTGTAGATGTATAATCCCTCTGCCTAGATTCACTTGGGCCCTAGGGTAGCAGGATATATTGTAACTGATAGCAAATGTATTGGGTTTAAGACACTGGTTCAAAACTGGCATATTAAATTAAAAGGAAAGTTCATATATTCATATGTCCGACTACTATAAAAACAAACTAGGCACTTGAATACAGGTTATAGTAAACCAAGCCTAGGAACTAGGATTAAAAGTATGATTTTTAACAAATATCATGCAGGACCAGGTAGCCACCAACTTCAAAACGTAACATAATTCCTTTTAAAATGACTATAAAAACAATTTGTAACCATTCATGAGCTACTGTAGGTCTGTTACTTATAGAACTAGAAAGTCTGGTTGGTAAAGCCACTAGACAAAACACATCAAACCAACAATCCTATGACTCATTATCTTTAAAGAGGTGAAAAAGTTGTCAAGGGAACAAAAGTAACAAATGCTGACAGCATCACTCCCAACCCAAAGGTTCAAGTGAACAAAAGTAATGAATAGTTGACTGCATCACTCCCAACCCAAAGGTTCAAGTGAACAAAAGTAATGAATAGTTGACTGCATCACTCCCAACCCAAAGGTTCAAGTAAAAAAAAAAACGAATAGTTGACTGCATCACTCCCAACCCAAAGGTTCAAGTAAACAAAAGTAACGAATAGTTGACTGCATCACTCCCAACCCAAAGGTTCAAGTGAACAAAAGTAACGAATAGTTGACAGCATCATTCCCAACCCAAAGGTTCAAGTAAACAAAAGTACCGAATAGTTGACTGCATCATTCCCAATCCAAAGGTTCAAGTGAACAAAAGTAACAAATAGTTGACTGCATCTCTCCCAACCCAAAGGTTCAAGTAAACAAAATCAACGAATAGTTGACAGCATCATTCCCAATCCAAAGGTTCAAGTGAACAAAAGTAATAAATAGTTGACTGCATCATTCCCAACCCAAAGGTTCAAGTGAACAAAAGTAACAAATAGTTGACTGCATCTCTCCCAACCCAAAGGTTCAAGTAAACAAAATCAACGAATAGTTGACAGCATCATTCCCAATCCAAAGGTTCAAGTGAACAAAAGTAATAAATAGTTGACTGCATTACTCCAAACCTGAAGGTTCCGTATAACCCCTGGCCTAAAAGTCCCCTGGGAACAAAAGTAATAAATAGTGATCACCTCTGAGTCTCAATATCAGGAGGAGGTTTTAACAAGGCCTCACACACACCCCTTTTGGAGGTCCAACCTTTTGTCAGGGCTCATAATAAGATTACAGATATAGAGAAAGTGCAGCATATCTGTCATTCAGCCATAGTTCCAAAAATACCTTGGACAGCAAATATGTTTTCACTTCAACCTAACTGACCTTCTAGTTGGGCTTTCAGGTGTATCTAGGAGAGAAAATGGACATCTCACCCTAACTTTCCCTTATCTAAAACAAGCAACGTGAACAATAATATCACTAACTTTTTCTGACATAGTTAACCTACATTAATAAAATTATAATCTACATTTCCCTATGGGACCAGACTGTAAATTATATCCTTATAAATGGCGCGTTCTGACAAGTTTATAACGAATTTGATGCGGCGCGTTCAAATTTGATGCGGCACGTCCGAATTTGACGCATCGCTTCCGAATCTGATGCCGCTGCATTCAAATTGAACGCCGGCGCACCCGGTTTGGACGTTGCCAACCAGAATTGGACACCGGCCCCTCCGACCCCCTCCCGACATTTCACACAAAATGTAGATAATAATGCATAATGTACCCCCTACTGAAATCTATAAAGATATTAGAAGTCACCTTGGAGTTATGTGACCTGTATAAAAGCACTCAGCCTTCTCGTGCTTTTATATGGTCACATAACTCCTCAGTGACATAATATCGTAATATCTTTATAAATTACAGTTGGGGGTACATTATCCACTATATAATGTTAAAGTTTACTAATGTCAGCCTAGCAATCCTACTCATATACTAATTATACAGAGACAATCATTAGTCCCCTCCAACAATATAAATTAAAACTATAATGTTGATGTCATGTGAAAATGGAGTAACCCACCTACACAGCTTTAAACTGAATTTGTTGCCTAAGGCCTATGGAAAAAAATAGGTAAATAAAGTAATGTTGGGACCATGAAGGGCTGACATGGAGGCACGAGCAATTTTGTTTGGCCTGTCCTGTAGCCTGGAACTGTCATAATACCCAACTTGATTTATGGATGCATGTATGGAAGATAATAAAAAACTACTTATAGGGGGAATTTACTAGTATTTCACTATATATGAACAATGCTTCTTTCAGGTTATTGAAGATAACTAGCAGTATTCTGATTGGCTTAGGGCCTCCCATATAGGTTTCTATATAGAAATCAGTATAGTCAAGACAGAAGAAATACCACAAGGGTTCAGCAGGCATTATTGTTAGTGGTAATGGAATTACTGTTAGAAGGAGCCACCTCCCCTAATCTCTGGAATGAAGAGAATGACAAACACACTACTTCATTGTGTAATGTACTTAATGGCCAGAGGGAAACACTAGTCTCAAAGCAAGGGGTGAGCGAGTCTGTCATATGTTTCCAAATATTTATATTCAAACACAGCGTAGAAAGCTTTGTAAAGTTTGCAGTCGCATGACAGCAGCGAGCAACAGGTACAACGCATAACATTTCAGATAAAGCGACAATGCCATGGAATAACAGAAACACTGGTGTACATAGACATTTTTACCTTCAATTTTATTATAAGGGCCCATACACAATAAAAGCTGCTGACATGGACCTCTCAGTTGACAGCTTATTGGCCCACACAAGGGCCTACCTGACCGCTATCAATCCCCCCTCGGCCAACAAACAAATCAGCCCAATTACGTCCAATGTGTGATTGGCCAAACTGGGCCCAGATCTGCTGAGTGGATCTTGGAGTGTATGGCCAACTTTACTCATATCAATCTGATTGTAAAACCTTTATCTTTATTTAAGATTTTAATTGTTTTCCTTTTTGTTAAAGAGATTCGCTATCATTTACTTTTTCATAGTACTGGGGGTCTTTAAGACTGTTTGCCCAATATGCTGATCAAACTGATAACCCAAACATCTGAGCATGCATGGTTGCCGGTACTGCTTTACAGTTTGGTTTGGTTGGTTACCTGAATGGTGGTGGTCTGTGTTACCAACCTGGTTGGATAATCGAGCAAGTAATTGTTACCAGTGGGTTTCCCTACATCTGCAATTTTCTTATGACCAAAGGTTGGACCTTGGGGGCTTGAACTAAAAAAATATCTAACAACCAGAGTTTTCATCATAAATTCACAAATAAAAGTAACTTCACCAGGACGGTTAGTAATGGGTTTATGCCAGAGATTAGCTAGTTAATAACCCTGGAAATTGCCTGGTGTTCTATAACCCTTACGCTTTGCCTATTGCTGTGTCAGGGTGCAATTATATGTTACAAGGTGCAAAAGCCAGACACACTGTTATTGGTGCACCATGTGTTGTACAATCACGTGGGGATCCATTTTGCTTGATTAAATAGTAAATGCCTCAAGGAAGAGTTCTGTCATTTGGATGTTTTCCTTTTCCCCTGCAGTTGTTACTTGACACTTTAACGAGGGAGTATTTTTCAGCCGTGTGGCTAGTCGGTGCACTTTCCTCTAGTTTCAGCTTCGGCATTATTATGTGCTTACAGGACAAGGAGTTTTTAGCATTGGAAGGTACAAAGAAAGCCTGACAAGGATCCACAACACAGAACTGATTTCCATAGCACTGAATATTCAGTTCATTTCAGAGGCTGTTTAATGCGATGTCTTCAGCAGAGCTGTCACAATAATGGCTTACACAACACAACTGTCTAATGCTTTTCAGGCAGATTGTGAATAAAATATTTAATTAGAAAGAACTGGGAATTTAAAGGGAGATTTCCCTCGCCCATTCACAAGGTTTCAGATATTGCTTCTATGAATATCTAGGAGAGAAAATCCACATCTACCAATTTCCCCCTAATCGAGCTTCAGACAGGGCTTCCAGGAGAACAATTAAGGTTCTACCAAACCTCACCCTGAGCCTCTACCTCAGGGGTAACCAACCTTTTATATCCTTGAGCCACATTCAAATGTAAAAAAAATTGAGGAACAACACAAGCATGAAGACAGTCCCGGGGGATGCCAAATAAGGGCTGTGATTGGCTACTTGGTAGCCGCTGTGTGGACTAAGAGCCTACAGGAGACCTGGTTTTTATGCACCAAACCTTGTCTCCAAGACTGGAATTCAAAAATAAGCACCTGCTTTGAGGCAACAGAAAGCAACATCCAAGGGGTTGGTGAGGAACATGTTGCCCATGAGCCACTGTTTGGGGATCGCTGCTGTAGCCACTTCTTTTAGATAGGAGCACACTCTGGTCAGACCCTTTCCTCATAAAGACAGTTACACATATATATAATCATTGTTGTGGCTCTCATATTGACATTGTCCAGAGAATATTTTGGATAATAAATAAGTGTTTATCCCATATTTCCTTGAACTGATCTTCAAGCTTGACTGTCCTTTTGTGCTACAAAGCAATGTCTGTCTTTCTTCCACTTGTTTGCATATCAGTAGGGATCATTTACTAAAAGGTGATGAGGGACCAAAATGTTGCCCACAATGCACCTTGTGCTTATATTTGTGCCCATTGCCCATGGGGCAAACATTTGTGCAGTGCAAATTAGTTGCACTTACCGTGAGAGAGGCTGTGCATGGGTGGCCCATAGGTGTCCTGATACATGGCCCCTACTAGCAGGCCATTCTACATGAGCAGAAAGAACCAGGCACATCAAGAGCCCTGTAGTTACTGTGTACATAAGGCAGACGTTAAGTACAGAACTGAACAGTACTGGACATAAAAACCACAGAAGGAAAGCTTGGTTGCACTATTTGGCCACATTATACTTGGGAGAAAATATGTCTATGACCAGTGTGAGACATTTCTGTTTTCTCTAGCTACAGCTTTGTGGATTTAGTATGAACTGGTAAGAACAGAGCAGGTCATTTATTTACAAAAAAAATAGACATTCCCAAACAGGTCTAATATTGCAGCTCCTTGTCTCTCCTTGTCTTTCTGTTCTGGGTCTGCAATGGATAATCATATGGGGCGGAGGACGAGCCACATATCACCAACCTGGTCTTAGGTGCCAAATCCTTGTGGTGCTACTCTGAGAGTTGGGAAAAGAGAATCAGACCAACAGGATTGAAAGTACCCATGGGTATAAACGATTTTTTAATGACAAATGCATTTATGACATTTAGAAAACTGGTTTGGTCTGGTCTAAAGCTTGGCCATACATGCTCCAATCAAAGCATTGTACAAAGACAAGAAGTAGCAGCACTACAACAAAGCTTGTGACAATGTTGCCTACAAATGGAATGTTCCTCGATAAGAAATGATCAGTATTAACAATATCCTGGGGAAGAGCACTCTCATACAGATCCATTCACTGTGGCTCAAGTGAACATAGGCTTTTGTGTCAAAATGTTTAAAACTATGTATACAGGTACGGGGTCTGTTAGCCAGAATGTTCGGGACCTGGGGTCTCCTGGATAATGGATATTTCTGTAATTTGGATCTTCCTACTTTAAGTCTACTAGAAAAAATCCTTTAAACATGAAATAAAGCCAATAGGCTGGTTTTGCTTCCAATAAGGATTAATTATATCTTAGTTGGGATCAAGAACAAGCGACTGTTTTATTATTACAGAAAATTTTTTAAAATATATGGATTATTTGGATGAAATGGAGTCTATGGCAGACATCCATTAAGTAATTCTGAGCTTTCTGATAACTGGTTTCTGGATAACGGATCCCATACCTGTATGATGAAGTTTTTTCTTATTTTTATGTAAGAAAAACACAACAGGGAATCCATGTACCCATAAGCTATGGTGCAAAAAAGCAAGACCAAGTTTTGGAAGGCAGTGGATAAAACACTGTGTGCTAAAAAGATTGAATGGCAGATTATCAAATATGAAGGATATATTACACATAAGGGATGATATTTTTGTGGTAGATTGGACCGTATATTGAACCGAATCCGGGCAGGAAAGGAAAAAGTGGAAAAAATTCTTATTTTCTGACGAAAAATCATATGATTTCGCTACCCACCCCTAATTTACATATGCAAATTAGGATTCAGATTTGGTTCGACCGAATCTGAATCCTGCTAAAAAAGGCTGAACCGAGTCCTGGATTCAGTGCATCCCTATATACAAGATACTGTTTTATTATTCTAGAGAAAATCGGAATGCACCAAATCCAGGATTCGGTTTGGGATCCAGCCAGGATTTGGCCTTTTTCAGCAGGATTTGGCCTCATCCTTGTGCATGGCCAAACCAAATCAGAATTTGCATATATAAATTAGGGGGGGTAGGGAAATCACGTGACTTTTTGTCACAAAAGAATAATTTTTTCGACTTTTTCCTTTCCTGCATATGCAAATTAGGATTCGGTTCGGTATTAGGCTTTGGGGGATTCGGCCGAATCCCAAATGCTGGATTCGGTGCATCCCTTAAAGAAAAAGGAAATAATTTTGAAAATTTTGGATTATTTTAATAAAATGGAGTCTGTGGGAGACAGCCTTTCTGTAATTTGGAGATTTCTGGATAAGGGGTTTCTGGATAACGGGTCCTATACTTGTACTGTGATGGCTGTGTATTTGGGCACAAAGAGTACCTTCGATAGGCACTTTTCAAAACCTGAAAAAGTTTCAAATAATTTTAAAAAGAACTTAAAAACAGTAGGCAACTTTTAACCCGACCGCTATAGTGAAGTATGGAAACTCAGCAGGACTTCATTAAGTCACAAATCAATAAGATGATTTCATGAAAGCACAAAGGACAATTAAATACTAATGAAACTAACAGTTACCAGCTCAGCAATACAGTCCCAGGTTTGTTACTGAAATGTCCCGACTTTCTCTTTGATCTCCTCACTGAACAGACAGAAAAAGATACAAAGTTTCTTAAACCTAATTGGTTTTTGGAAGAAAGCCCAGAATAGATACTTAGATACATTTGTAACAATTTTAGATCAACAAAGATACAATTGTAACAATTTAAGATAAGCAGGTCTCTTAGGGAAACTGAGACTCACAGCTTAAAGGGCAATTCACCTTCATTAGTAAAACTGTAAAAACCACAGAAATGTGTTCAAACTTTCATAACCTGCCAAATTTTGTGAAATGAATATGGTAATAAGGTAGTGTGGCCACACAAATCGGCGTGGTCACAATTTTTTTGTCCCTATTTCTATTTCCATAATGTTGGGAGGGATCTTACATGTTAATGTACGTCAGTTGGTCTCTTTTTTGGAGGATGCCAACCCACCATGATAAGGAAACCACTTGCAGGCCTAGATTCAGGCTGTGCAATAAACCGGCTCACCAAAAAGGGTGGCTGCCTTTCTATTGTCCCATTCATTCAGGCAAAGAACACAAAATTCTGATTTAAAGGAAAACTATACCCCCATATCAAAGGGCATATTTATCAAGGGTCGAATTTTGAATTGAAAAAGCTAATGAAATGAAATAGGTCAGTTTTCTATCGAATAGGTCCGTATTCGGCCGAATTCGAATTTGATTAGAAGTTTTTCTCCAAAAAAACTTTGATTTTTCAAAGTCCACCAGGTCCCCCATAGGCTAAAACAGCAATTCTACAGGTTTTAGATGGCGAATGGTCAAAGTCGAATTTTTAGAGAGACAGTACATAATAAATTTCAATATTCGAACTTTTGAATTTTTTTCAAATTGAAATTGAATTTGGACTATTCCCTAGTTGAAGTACACAAAAATAGCTCGACATTCGAATTTGTTTCATTCGAAATTTCACCTCAACCTTCTGCCCCTAAGTGACATATTAAAGAATCTTACCAAACTGGAATATATATTTAAGTAAATATTGGTCTTTTACATCTCTTGCCATGAACCACCATTTAGTGATGGTCTGTGTGCTGCCTCAGAGATCACCTGACCAGAAATACTGCAGCTCTAACTGTAACAGGAAGAGATCACCTGACCAGAAATACTACAGCTCTAACTGTAACAGGAAGTGATCACCTGACCAGAAATACTGCAGCTCTAACTGCATACCTCCCAACATTTTGGAAGTAAAAAGAGGGACAAAAAAATTTTTTCCGCACGTAGCGCAGCAATTTTTTTGCCCACATCACTTTCTGTGGCCACCCCCCCTAATTACCATGTTTGTTTTACAAAATTTGGTAGGTTATGAAAGTTTGAAAATATTTCTCATTATCTAAACTGTGTTTTTGTGTCTCAAAATTGTTACAAAGTATCTTATTTGCACCTGTTAGCTGTTCTGGGCTCTCTGCTAAAAACCAATTAAGTGAGAAACTTTGTTTCTTTTTCTGGCTGTTCAGTGCAGAGAAAAGAGGGACTTTCCAGTACTAATGAGGGACTGCGGGTTGAGCTGTCAAAAGAGGGACTGTCCCTCCGAAAAAGGGACAGTTGGGAGGTATGTAACTGTAACAGGAAGACATCACCTGACCAGAAATACTGCAGCTCTAATTGTAACAGGAAGAGATCACCTGACCAGACATACTGCAGCTCTAACTGTAACAGGAAGAAGTGTGGAAGCAAAAGATACAACTCTGTCTGTTAATTGGCTCATGTGACCTAACATGTTTGGTATGTTTGTGTGCACAATAAATCCTATGATCCCAGGGGGCGGCCCTTATTTTTTAAAATGGCAATTTTCTATTTGTGATTACCCAATGGCACTTACTACAAAAAAAGTATATTATCATGAAAATGGTTTATTTACATGAAGCAGGGTTTTACATATGAGCTGTTTTATGCAATATTTTTTAAAGAGACCTACATTGTTCGAGGGTATAGTTTTCCTTTAAATATGTGCAGAACCTCGAAACTTGCGAGTTTCTTGCCTCATGGCAGCAGCTCCCCCTGCTCTGGCCGTGCCAAATCAATGTATGTATTCTCAGCTTTTTGCTTTGCCTTCTCTAGAGCCCATAAATGCTCAGATAGTTGGACAAAGCAAATGAGTGGATGCAGGGCTTGGCACCATGATTATCTGCAATGAATCATTTCTACTTTATTTACAAACAGGGAGAAATCTTGGTTTTGTAAAACACTGATAATGCTGAACTAAACCTTGGACCGGATTTCAAATTTATGTGAGTTTGCAAAAACTTGACCAATAGAAATGTATTAAAAAATCAAATTCAACTCGGGTGAAAACTCAAATCGAATTCTCCGGAAAAACTCGAAAGTCAGGAAAGCTGCCAACGAATCCAAATGGATCCCAGGACGTCTCCCATTGACTTAAACAGCAATTTGTCGGCGAATAGTCGAATTTGAGTTCTTAAAGGAGTATGATAAATCTCGAAAATCGATTTTTTTAAAAAAAAAAACCTAAAAAAATTGAATTTGAATTTTCGACCCTTGATAAATCTGCCTCCAGTTGTCATTCTGTCTGCGCTGTGCTTGTTATGTATCTTTCACCTCAGTCTGTTTGCTCTCAGGCCATAAATCTCCGATACCAACGAAACCAGGTTTCAAACAATCTCCTGAAACATCACGTTGTTTGACAGGGATATTAAAACGCATGTCCTTATAAACAGATATACAGGCATCTCATAAATGTTCCACTTCTATAACGTTTATCTTGACAATGGTCTCAAGCGAAGAACAACAAACATTGTTAACTTGACACAGTTTCACTTTCAATAAGAAATGTGAGCACAGGGCTCCTCTGCATTTGGATCTGGATCTGATCTCGCTCTTAGAATGTGTTTGTAAAACTTACCATTATTAGTAGCTCTACTCTGGTTACAGGCAGGACCCCGCCCAAAAACAGTGCTTTGAATAAAGAAATGTAATGAAATTCGGAAATTTTTATATGTGCGACAATTTCTATACGTCCGACAATTTTTGTAAGAGTGACTATTTTGTCCAAATGCAATGGGCGTCCGAATAATAGTGGTGGGTCACAATTTTAAGTGCCACAATTTGTTTTTGTTGCGGTGAGTCTTTCGTCTACAAACTGTCGCTGCAGTTTCGCGAAAACATTTGCTGTCGGGGAAATGTGGAAATTCGACCCAAATCCATGCCTGGCGAATAAATTTGCCCGTCACTATAGAACAGTAATCTCTGACTACGAACATGTTGCTCTCCGACCCTGACCCCTTGGATGTTGCTCCCAGTGGCCTCAAATCAGGTGCTTATTTTAAAATTCCAGGCTCAGAGGCAAGTTTTAGTTGTATAAATCTAGGTTTTGTGCCAAAAAGAGTCTCCTGTAGGCTGCCAGTCCACATAGGGGCTACCAAATAGCCAGTCAAAGCCCTAATTTGGCACCCCAGTGAAGTTTTTCATGCTTGTGTTGCTCCTCAATAGTGATGGGCGAATTTATTCTCCAGGCGCGAATTCACATTGAATTTCAGAAAGTTTTTTGATGCTGAAAAAAATTCCGTTGCCGGCGTCAGTTTAGCTCCTAGACCCCCATTGACTTTAATGTGCATAAAAAGTCGCCGGCATGTTTTGCATATTTTTCTTCCGTTTTGCAAATTTCTTGGCAAAGCGAAACGGGACAAATTCGCCCATCACTATTCCTCAACTCTATTCACATTTGAACGTGGCTCATGAGTTAAAAAAGGTTGGGGACCCCTGTTATAGAATGTCTTTTTCAATTGCGTTTCTCACTCTTTCCAGCTTTTTAATGGAGGGGGTCACTGACCCCAGCAACCAAAAAGCTGGGGCTGCAATTTTATTGTCCCTTTTTATCACTTGCCTTTTCCTATTCATATTCCAGTCTATCATTCCGCACTTCCCCGCCCGTGAATGTTTTTGCGAAACTGCTGCAAAAATTCATCGTGGAAAAATTTGGGGTATCATAAGGTAGTTCTATTTTTTAATGGGCCCCCCAGACTGACTCTGCCTTGGCAGCTGTTCCCGTATTCTTTGCAATTGTCGGCACTTACTTGCACTATTCAGCGCATGCTCACGATTATTCCCGTTTAACAAAAATAATTTTCCCACAATTTTGTTGAAGAAGCTGCAAACTGAAAGTGCTTTCAATATCACTGTCCTGCGCTGTTTAATAAAATACATTTCTCTTACAAGATGTTTCTGTTGTATGTTAAACATATACAAAATACAGAATACACTGCTTTATTTGCCATAGTATTTTGCTATAAATTAACAAATATTTTTTGTACGAGACTAATAATTAAAGCAAATTATCAGGAAAATATCTACAATTTTATTAGGAATGCGCCGAATCCACTATTTTGGATTCGGCCGAAGCCCCTGAATCCTTCACGAAAGATTCCGCCGAATACCGAACCGAATCCTAATTTGCATATGCAAATCAGGGGTGGGAAGGGGAAAACATTTTTTACTTCCTGGTTTTGTGACAAAAAGTCATGCAATTTCCCTCCCCGCCCCTAATTTGCATATGCAAATTAGGATTTGGATTCGGTTCAGCCGAATCCTGCTGAAAAGGCAGAATCCTGGCCGATTCCCGAACCGAAACATGGATTCGGTGCATCCCTAAATTTCATAGATTCCTTTCACATTTACATTAGACCATAACATTGGTAAAGTTTTAAGAACTAACATTGCTGGGGTATCACAAGGTGGTTCTATTTTTTATAGCACTTAGTTAACCAGAAACCAGATGGGTAAGATCAATATCAACATTAGGATACAATGAAGTTAATCAGTAAAAGATTACTTCCTTTAACTTCCAATGCCATTAGATAAGAATGTGCAAATGCAGGATAAAAACGAAGATCAGTCATATCCCATCATGCAACATTACTTTCATCTGACCATTTCCCCTTTTAAGGGTCAGGGCACACGCTCAGATTTGGGGAGATTAGTCACCCGGCGATAAATCACTTCTTCAGGGCGACTAATCTCCCCAAACTGCCTCCCACCGGCTAGAATGTAAATCGCCAGCAGGATGGCACTCGGACACTTCGTTTTGCAGTCGCCTGCAGTTGTCTGATGAGGAAATTTCGGGCAACTTCGGAAAATGAAGTGTTCTGAGTGCCATCCCATCGGCGATTTACATTCTAGCTGGCTGGAGGCAGTTTGCCCCGAAGAAGAGGAGATTTGCTGCTGGGCGACTAGACTCCCCGAATCTGAGCGTGTGCCCTTACTAGAAGCAGTGCCAGAACTGGATCCAGGGGGGGCACAGGGGGTACTGTTGTACCGGGCCCGGGCCTAAAGGGGGGCTTGGCTGTGCTGCACCTTTTGAAATAGCCAGGCCTCCCTTGACAGCAGCAAATTCATTCCTACGCCACCAAAGTGCCGAAGCCGTAAAAGACCCGAAGTTACGAAAGGAGCCGGAGTTGAAGTCCTGAAGCCACGAGTTCAATTCTACTCAACACCAATGTGTGTTTTTATTTTATTAAACCTCTGGCCACCAATGTATTATTTTAATCCTCTATAGGCCCCTGCCGCCAATGTTTTTTTAAAAAAAATATTCTCTGGGGCCCCAATGTTTCTTTTTAACTTGTAAGGTTGGGGCCCTGACCACCAATGATTTTTTAAAAACTTTTATGGGGGGCCCTAGCGCCAATGTTTTTTTCTAACTTATAGGGGGGCCGTGGTCACCAATTACTTTTTTAACTTGTTCTGACCACCAATGTTTTTTTTTTAAAAAAAAACTTTTTCAGAGGGGACCTAGCGCCACATTTTTTTTTTAACTTATAAGGGGGGCCCTGACCATCAATGGCTTTTTATAACTTCTGATGTCTGTGTGGTCTTTAAACTGTGGTGTGGGTGGGATCTGGGGTGGGGCTTCAGGGCTAGGGTGGGGATTGGTGGCTAGGTTGGGCGGGCCCAGGGGGCTCTGAAATTTTTTTGTACGGGGCCCTGTGATTTCTAATGGCAGCCCTGACTGGATCAGATGCATCTCATTTAAATACATATAAAAGCAATTCTTAAACCTGTGAATTGTACATTCTCAGGTAGTGCAGCAATATGTACACCAGGCCGAGGGCCTCGACTAGATTATTTTGTATAATACAAGCAGCATATGTATAGGGAATAATGCTCTAGTGATGGGCGAATCTGACCCATTTCACTTCCTATGAAATTTCGCAACAGCAAAAAAATTGGCAAATGTATTAAAGCCAATGGGGTGTTTGTTGCGAGACATTTTTCAAACGCACAACCGTTTTGTTTTTTTTTTAAAACTGTACATTTGAGTCTATGGGCGCTTTTTCCTGACGAAAGACGCCAAAATATCGCTCATCCCTAATTCTGACATCACTGAGAAATCCCATGACCGTATAAAAGGACAATGCTTAGTGCTGGTAATGGAACCCTCTAAAATCCTCGTACTAAAGGCGCCATAGATGCACCGATAATATCGTACAAAACACATTTCAGTACGACAGTCAGTGCGTGTATGGTGGGAGATATTGACAGAAGATTTGGATATTTTTCGGCTCGTCAAAATTTTGAACGGGCGCCTTTGAAGGCACCAGAACATCGGCCATTGTTAGTGCTGAATGGTCAGATACAGGTAGAATTCTATTGTTTCTATATATGACCATTCAGCTCTACACGTGTGTATTGAAATGGAAAGATCGTAATTGTTACGTCTATGGCCACCTTAAAGGGGACTTGTTACCCTAAGAAATAATTCCAAATCCTATTTTATGATGTTAGTCAAGCAAAATAAACGTTACTCACACTATATAAATCATTTAAATCGTGTTTCTTTTAGCCTTGGAATTCACAATCATGTGAAACAGGCAGCAGCCATTTTGTGGGCACTGCTATTAAGGCAAGCTTTAGAACATGCCAAAATCTTGTTTATGCACCAGAATGGGACACCTGATGTCCGTGTCCTTGCACTGGCTAACCAATTAGATGATGAGGAGGGAGGGGTGTCATGATCAGCACCCTAAATCCAGAACAAGTGCTAGGCTTCCGGTCTTGGCTCAATCTTCTGCCTGTAGCAGCCACCTTTGGCCTCGGGAGGAGCCCTCAGCTACTCAGATGCCGCCGGGTCTTAATAAGACAAGGCATAGTCGTTACTGAGGTTTTGGATGGAAGGTAACAGTTCAGGGAATAGATGAAAAGTGTCAGGCAGGCTGGGGTCAGTACAGGCGGAATTCAAGCAATGTCAATCAGGCCAGGGTCAGTACAGGCAGCGTTCAAAGGATAGTCAGGCAGGCAAGGGTCAATACCGGTAGAGTTCAGAATAGTCAGACAGGCAAGGGTCAATACCAGTAGAGTTCAGAATAGTCAGACAGGCAAGGGTCAATACCAGTAGAGTTCAGAATAGTCAGACAGGCAAGGGTCAAAACAGGAATCAAACAGGACAAGAATCACACCCAGGAACTAGACCTAACAACGGGCAATGAGTTTGAGCTCAAAGCCCCTTTAAATATTTGAATTTGGCGCCACACAGTGTGATGATGTCACACGCTCTAGTGATACCAGAATTAGGCAGAAGAAGTACCACGCGGCAGGCGTCCCCACCGGCCCACTAGACCACCAGGGTGAGTGCTCCTTACACTGGGAAACGTGACGCTGTATCCAAGCTGGTCTGTCTGAACGGGACTGTGCAGATACTCGCCTGGGTGCATTTTGGGTAGGGATGCACTGAATCCAGGATTCGGTTCGGGATTCGCCAGGATTCGGCCTTTTTCAGCAGGATTCGGATTCAGACGAATCCTTCTGCCCGGCCGAACCGAATCCGAATCCTAATTTGCATATGCAAATAAGGGGTGGGAGGGAAATTGTGTGACTTTTTGTCACAAAACAAGGAAGTAAAAAATGTTTTCCCCTTCCCCACCCCTAATTTGCATATGCAAATGACATTGCTTGACATTTGCATATGCAAATTAGGATTCGGATTCGGTTCGGTATTCGGCCGAATCTTTCACAACGGATTTGGGGGTTCGGCCGAATCCAAAAAAGTGGATTCGGTGCATCCCTAATTTTGGGTAATAAGGGCACTGCTTTCACAAGCCTAACGGACAATTAATGGAACAAAATTTGGTTAATTTAGTTGGAAATCATTTTCATGAGATAGCAGAGTGAACGTAGGGCTTGTAAAGGTCAGTAATGACTCTTGATGCAATTGAAAAATGGAAAGTAAACAGTTAATCCTAGGAGGAAGCACTGACAACCATATTTGCATTTATGGACAATCAGAGCCTACAATGATCACTTGACAAAGAGCCTCACAAGATTGAAACATGTTGCCTGCCAATAAAATCACTATTTAGCAGTTAAGCTGTTCGTGAAGTGCCAAATTCTTGTATCCTACTTATTTTGAATCCTGTCGTTTGCACCCAAAGCGGAGGTGCACTCAAGAACAGAGGCTCTAATATTGAGCAAAATTCCAGGATAAACGCTCTATCCTGTAATTATTAATGATCACAAGTTATGTGCAAATATTTCTGCACCTTAAAATAATAATGTCAAATAAAAGTCAGGTAGAAATCTAGCGATGTTCATCTACAGCTGGACAACCTACTGGCCGTGTATTAGACCAAAGCAGTGTTGGACTGGCCCACTGGGATACCAGGAAAAGCCCCGGTGGGCCAAGGTGTCAGTGGCCCCTCATGCTGATAAACATTTGGCCTATTTCATGACCATTCCCTATTTCTATGAGGACAAAGAGGCTAAATAGATGGAATAATAGAGTATAGTAGGTAAAGAAAAGAGACTAGGGGAATAGAGGTTGAGTGAGGAGAGGAAGAAAAATAATACTAAGAGTGGGCCACTGGTCTAAGATTAATTGGTGGGCCCATGGTCAAAGGTTTTTGGGTGGGCCCCTGGTGTCCCAGTCCGACACTGGGCCAAAGCAATGCCTTCTCTGATCAAGACTTCAGGTAACAGTCTGGAAGGTTGGAAAATACTGTTGGGCCATCATTCTCCGAATTGGGCAAAAAGATTCTCTTGTTTATGATCAGCCCTTGAAATTCCTCACTTGTCAGCCTAGGGGATCCGTGCACCTTCCCCAAGTTCAGAGTGAGGGGAACACCGTATCGAGCCTTTGAACCAATAAGACGAGTGAACCTTGCCAAGGGTTGTTCAACAATTTGTAGGGATGCACCGAAGCCACTATTTTGGATTCTGCCGAGCGCCCGAATCCTTCGCGAAAGACTTGGGCAAATACCGAACCGAATCCTAATTTGCATATGCAAATTAGTTGTGGGAAAACATTTTTTACTTCCTTGTTTTGTGACAAAAAGTCATGCGATTTCCCTCCCCGCATATGCAAATTAGGATCCTGGATTCGGTGCATCCCTAGTTTTTTGGCAATAGCAGTATCTATCCACTCTGGAAATAAAATATAACACTAACAATAAACATAGGAGTGTGTGCCAAAATGATTTTCCCCCGGCTTTGCCATCCAGCTCTCCAAGCACTGGATTATCCAGGCCTCAATGTTTTTTCTTCATTATAAGCCAGATGAAAAAGCCAGCATGAGATAATGCAGTAACACAAGGGGGCCCATTTACTTAGTTCGAGTGAAGGAATTGAGGAAAAATAGTTCAAATTTCGAATGGTCGAATATGGCTTCGAATGGGCTACTTTGACTACGACCTTCGACTTTGAATCGAACGATTCAAACTAAAATTGTTCGACTATTCGACCATTCGATAGTCGAAGTACTATCTCTTTAAAAAATTCTTCGACCCCCTAGTTCGCCACCTAAAACCTACCGAGGTCCCAATAGGCTTCCTAACAATTTTCTGATCGAAGGAATATCCTTCGTTCGATTAGAAGGATTTAATCAAACGATTATTTGTAATGGATTCCAACTTACCCTCCGAAGATGGCGTCCAAGATGGCGACCTCCTGCCTCACCGCATGGTTCCTGATGGGCGCAGCTCTATGGTGTCATCATCTTCCTGCTCCCGGATTGGCCGCCGGCGACGGAATGGACGCCGGCGTCAGAATGGGCGCCGACGTCAAGATGTCAGCGTGGGGACGCTGGCGTCTGCGTCTGACGCAAGCACGTCAGCGTCTGACGCCAGTGCGTCAATTTTGGCGCCAAACTCAGTGACTATTTAAACCTCTCTCCCCTTCCAGTCCTTGCCCAACTATAGGTTCCTGATTCGTCTGTTCCTGGGTGTGACGTATATTGCTTTGATTCTTGTGTACCGACTTCTGCCTGTTATTACGATTCCTGTTGTCTGCTGCCTGGTCTGATCCATTGCCTGTACCTTGACTATTCTTTCGATAAACCCTCTTGTACCTCGAACTTGGTTTGGTCTCCTCTTTGGTCTACACTATTACTGCGCCTTCGGGCCCGTTACAGTATAGTTGGGCCATGGACCCTTTGGAGGAGACCCATGCTTCGCCTGATCCTGGTGAAACCATTCGAGCCTTGACTTCCCGAATTGACTCGTATGAAGTACTCCAGTCTCACTTTGGTCAGGCCATCGGCGCAGTCCTGGAGAAAGTGTCTACCTTGACTCCCGTGGCACCAGTCGCTGTACCTGCAATCCCGCTCCAAGTCTCCGAGCCTCGCATCCCCGCACCTCCTCTCTACAGTGGTGATCCTGACGCTTGCAGAGGGTTCATTATCCAATGTGAGATCCAGTTTGCCCTGCTGCCAGGTCAGTTTGTCTCGGAGCGAGCCAAAGTGGGTTATGTTATCTCCCGTCTGCAGGGAAAGGCCCTAGAATGGGCATCACCCTTTTGGGAAAAGAAGGATCCTCTGATTGATAATGCCTGTACCTTTCTCCATGAGTTCCGGACGGTGTTTGATGCTCCTGAACGAGCCATAGCTTCTTCGGCTCGGTTGTTCCAGCTCCAGCAAGGCTCCCGCTCGGTTTCGGAGTATGCCATTGAGTTTCGCACCCTGGTAGCAGAGACGTCGTGGAACAATGACGGTTACCATGCTGCCTTCTACAACGGCCTGGCTATAAGAATAAAGAATGACCTCGTATCCCGGGAAATTCCTCCCCGTTGGGAAGAGCTGGTCGCCTTGGCCGTGAAGGTCGATACTCGCCAGAGGGAGTTCCAGGTCGAGCTAGACCGTGAGCATTCTAAGAGGAACCCTCGTTTCCAGCCTATCCTGGCCCCCCGCTTCCAGAGACCCCTACTCTACAATCCTGCTTACTACTCGCTCTCTCCACCTCCTGCGGCTTCTGCTTCTTCCTCTCCTACATCTGCTGAGGAATCGATGCAGTTTGGAAGGACCCGTCTTTCCGAACAGGAGAAGTACCGGAGAAAGGCGGCGGGATTATGTCTCTACTGCGGGGGCAAAGCTCACTCCATCGTCGAGTGTCCTGTGAAGCCAGGAAAACGCCAATACCTCGGTAAGTTTGGGGAGACTTACCTGGGTGGAGTTTGTCCTTCTCCCCGACCGTCTGGTCATCGTTTCCTACTTCCGGCACAGATCCAGTTTGGCTCCCGGAGGATCCCGGTTCAAGCCTTCGTAGATTCTGGGGCTGCCGGGAATTTCATGGACAAGACTTTTGCCTGCCGACATGCTGTTCCTCTTCTTCCTCTGGCTATTCCTATGCGAGCTCTGGCAATTGATGATCGTCCTCTGTCTTCTGCCATCATTTCACAGACCACCTCGGAACTTTCACTCAAAGTGGGCACCCTGCATTTGGAGAGACTGTCCTTTCTTCTTATTGATTGCCCTTCAACTCCTATTGTTCTAGGTCTTCCTTGGTTATGCACCCATAACCCAGTCATTGATTGGTCTTCTTCACAAGTTGCCCGTTGGAGTCCACATTGCCAACAGAACTGTTTACCTGCTGTGCCCATTGTCAAAGTTTCCTCTGTGTCTTCTAAGCCCTCTCTTCCTGTTGTATATCAATCCTTTTCGGATGTTTTCAATAAGGGCTCCGCTGAGACTCTTCCTCCCCATCGACCCTACGACTGCCCAGTTGAACTCTTGCCTGGTTCCATGCCTCCTCGTGGCCGCACCTACCCTCTGTCTCCTTCTGAAACAGCTGCCATGAAAACCTACATTCAGGAGAATCTTCAGAGAGGGTTCATTCGTCCCTCATCGTCTCCTGCTGGAGCAGGTTTTTTCTTTGTCGAAAAGAAGGATGGCAGTCTGCGGCCCTGCATCGACTATAGAGGGCTGAATAAGATCACTATCAAAAACCGTTACCCTCTCCCCTTAATCTCTGAACTCTTCGATCAGTTGAGAGGCGCTAATCTCTTCACCAAACTTGATCTTCGGGGCGCCTACAACCTCATCCGGATCCGAGAGGGCGATGAATGGAAGACCGCTTTCAACACTCGTGACGGGCATTATGAGTACCTAGTAATGCCATTTGGTCTATGTAACGCCCCTGCGGTCTTCCAGGAGTTCGTAAATGACGTTTTCAGAGATTTGTTGGGGCAATGTGTAGTCGTTTACCTGGATGATATCCTCATTTTCTCCAAAGATCTTCAGGAACACCGTTGTCAGGTGAAGGAAGTTCTTCTTCGTCTTAGAAAGAATAATCTCTTCGCCAAGTTGGAGAAATGTTCCTTCGAGGTGTCTTCCATTCCTTTCCTTGGGTATATAATCTCACAACAGGGGTTCAAGATGGATCCAGCGAAGGTTACTGCAATTCTTGATTGGCCTCTACCCACCAGCGTCAAGGCTATTCAAAGGTTTATCGGCTTTGCCAATTATTATAGGCAGTTCATTAAAGGCTTTTCCTCCAAGATTTCTCCTATTCTTGCTCTCATTCACAAAGGGGGCAAACCTCAGCACTGGCCCCCTCTAGCTGTGGAAGCCTTTGAAACATTGAAAGAGGCCTTTTCTGCTGCACCGATCCTGAGACACCCCGAACCCCTTCTGCCCTTTTTCCTTGAAGTGGACGCCTCTGATGTGGGAGCTGGAGCCGTTTTATCTCAAAGGTCTTCTTCGGATGGGAAGTTACATCCGTGTGCATTCTTCTCCAAAAAATTCTCTTCTCCCGAGCAGAATTACGACGTTGGGAATCGCGAACTGCTCGCGGTCAAATTGGCCCTGGAGGAGTGGAGGCATCTTCTTGAGGGATCTTCTATTCCTGTGACCATCTTTACAGACCACAAGAACCTTGAATTTATCCAGTCCCTGAAACGTTTAAATCCTCGTCAAGCCAGATGGTCTTTATTTTTCTCCCGTTTTAATTTTATCATCACCTTTCGTCCTGGCTCAAGAAATAGAAAGGCGGATGCGCTGTCCAGGAGTTTTGTTCCCGAGATTTCTTATTCTGAAGATCCCGAACCTATAGTGCCTCCTTCCAAGATTGTGGCTGCCTTGTTTCCCTCCTTGGCTTCTGAACTCCTTTCTGCCCAGGCCTCTGCTCCTGATAACATTCCCTTGGGGGTCGCTTTTGTTCCACCAGAGTGTCGCCAGGCCATCCTTTCTCAAACTCACAATTCCAAACAAGCTGGTCACCCGGGGATTGAGAAGACCACTGAACTCCTGTCACGCTTGGTGTGGTGGCCATCGATGAGAAAGGACGTTAAAGACTTTATTTCTTCCTGTGCTACCTGTGCTGTCTCTAAAGCTAGTCATTCTTCTCCCAAAGGTCTTCTACTGCCGTTGCCCATCCCTTCTCGCCCTTGGACTCATGTGGCAATGGATTTCATTGTCGATTTGCCCTTATCCTCCGGCCACACCGTGATCTGGGTGGTGATTGACAGATTTAGTAAGATGGCCCATTTTACTCCTCTTCGGAAATTGCCTTCTGCCTCTGAACTTTCTGAACTTTTTATTAAACATATTTTTCGTCTGCATGGTTTTCCTGCTGAGATTGTTTCGGATCGAGGGTCTCAATTTATATCCAAGTTCTGGAGGTCGCTATGCAAGGCCCTTAATATTTCTCTCCAATTTTCCTCTGCTTACCACCCACAATCCAATGGTGCCGCTGAACGGGTCAACCAGGCTTTGGAGCAGTTTCTGCGCTGTCACGTGTCTCTGTGCCAGGACGATTGGTCAGATCTTCTTCCTTGGGCTGAGTTCGCTCACAATAATGCGCTGCATTCCTCTTCTCTAAAGTCTCCCTTCTTCTGTGTTTATGGTCGGAATCCGTTGGCCTTCCCTCAAGATCTTCTTCTCACCAACGTTCCTGCGGCCAACGACCAAGCTGCTCACATGTTGGCTATCTGGGAGGCCACTGCCTCTAATTTGGAGAAGAGTTCCCTGGCTCAGAAGAGATTTGCCGATAAGAGAAGAGTTCCTGCCCCTCCATATTCTCCTGGTGACAAAGTTTTTCTTTCTACCCGCAATATTCGTCTGAAAATCCCTACTCCTAAACTTGGTCCTAAGTTCATCGGTCCTTATCCTGTTGTCGAAGTCATCAACCCTGTGGCGGTCCGCCTTCAACTTCCTCCGGAGATGCGGATTCCAAATGTCTTTCATGTCTCGTTACTTAAGCCTGCTGTGTCTTGTCCTTCTTCTTCTTCCCCAGCTCCTGTCCTGGTTGATGGTCACCAGGAATTCGAAGTCAAGAGGATTTTGGACTCTCGTTTTTCCAGGGGTACTCTTCAGTATCTCATCGAGTGGAAAGGGTTTGGGCCGGAAGAGTGCTCCTGGGTGAGGAACTCAGACGTCCATGCGCCTGCCTTGGTCCGTAAGTTCCACAGACTTTTCCCTTCCTCTCCTAGTCTTGGTGGTCCTGAGGCCCCCCCTAAGGAGGGGGGTACTGTAATGGATTCCAACTTACCCTCCGAAGATGGCGTCCAAGATGGCGACCTCCTGCCTCACCGCATGGTTCCTGATGGGCGCAGCTCTATGGTGTCATCATCTTCCTGCTCCCGGATTGGCCGCCGGCGACGGAATGGACGCCGGCGTCAGAATGGGCGCCGGCGTCAAGACGTCAGCGTGGGGACGCTGGCGTCTGCGTCTGACGCAAGCACGTCAGCGTCTGACGCCAGTGCGTCAATTTTGGCGCCAAACTCAGTGACTATTTAAACCTCTCTCCCCTTCCAGTCCTTGCCCAACTATAGGTTCCTGATTCGTCTGTTCCTGGGTGTGACGTATATTGCTTTGATTCTTGTGTACCGACTTCTGCCTGTTATTACGATTCCTGTTGTCTGCTGCCTGGTCTGATCCATTGCCTGTACCTTGACTATTCTTTCGATAAACCCTCTTGTACCTCGAACTTGGTTTGGTCTCCTCTTTGGTCTACACTATTACTGCGCCTTCGGGCCCGTTACATTATTACTCCGATCATTTGATCGTAGGAATAGCGGTAAATACTTCGACATTCGAAGTAGAAGGAATTTACTTTGACGGTCGAATATCGAGGGTTATTTAACCCTCGATATTGGACCCTAGGTTAATGTGCCCCAACATGTAGGGGCTGATTTATTAAGGGTCAAATTGAAAATTTGAATTAGAATTTTTTCATGAACAAAACTCTCAAATTCGAATTGTGAATTATCCATACTCGATTCGAGTTTTAATTTCGAATTCGAATTACGAGATTTATCATACTTTGGCCCTTTAAAAACTCTCATTTGACTATCCGCCACCTTAAACCTGCTGAGTTCTCGTATAAGGCAATGGGAGAGGTCCAATCGAATTTAATCGAATTAAATTTGAATTCAGTTTGAGTTTTCAAGTTGGTAAAATTCGTCCGGGTTTTAGATATTCGATTTTTTTTTCCATATAATAAATAACCCCCCAGTCGCATTTCGAGAAGTTTAAAAAAAAACCTGCATGAATTCGAAATTCGACCCTTGATAAATGTAATGAATGTGATTCGGAGGTGTGGGGTTTTGCCCTGGCAGAACAAGAGCATTACTATGACTAGAGATACAATCCCTGGCCTGGGCTTATAGAAGAGAGGGCAACTAGTATTCCACTACAGTAAGTGGATGAAAACTATACACAGGTATAGGATCTGTTATCCGGAATACTTGGGGCCTGAGGCTTTCTGGATAAGGGGTATTTCTGTAATCTGGATCTTCATAAGAGTGCATGCCGTTTAATTGGGCTCATGTACAAGTTGCTGTTTTATTATTACAGAGAAAAAGAAAATCACTTGAATTACTTGCTTAAAATGGTGTCTATGGGAGCTGGCCTTCCCATAATTCAGAGCTTTCTGGATAATGGGTTTGCATATCCTATACTTGTATATTGTAATGCAACATCTTACTTTACATTAAACTACCGCCCCCAGCATATATGGCTATTTCACAGCAACAAGTGCATAAGAAAGCCACATACAGTATTTCCAGTGTATCTAAATATATATGTTAAAGGGTAAGTAAAGCTGCAATTATATATAGGCCTATAGGACTGCTGTCCCTGAATGAGACGTCTTATGCCTCTGACATTAAAGTCACTGTTCAACCTTCATTTACTGTCAGGTTCCTTTGATGCGACTCTCCTTCTCTTTGCTTGCAGTGATATACCTGTAATTAAAGGACCGGGCTTATTCATGAAGCAGAATATAGCTTCACATAGAGATAGGGTTGCCACCTGTGTGGTTTTGGACTGGGCATCAACACATTAAAGGAGAAGGACAGGCTAAAACTATATAAATACACCAGTAAACCCTCAAAGTAATGCTGCTCTGAGTCCTCTGTCAAAAGAAACAGCACATTTCTTTCCTTCTATTGTGTACTCATGGGCTTCTGTATCAGACTTCCTGTTTTCAGCTTAAACCTCCAGGGCTAGGGCTTGAGCATGCTCAGTTTGCTCCTCTCCCCCTCCCCCTTCTCTGCTGTAATCTGAGCCCAGAGCTATGAGTGAACAGGGAGAGACTCAGGCAGGAAGTGATGTCACACCAAGCCAATATGGCAGCTGCTATCCTAAACAAACAGAGAGATTCTAGAGCTGTTTGCTCAGGTATGGTAAAGCTTTCTGCAGAATAAATATAGTGTTATAGCTTTTACTATTGCAGCTAATCTATTGGCAATAAACTGCTTCAGTAGCTTTCCTTCTCCTTTAAAACATTGTGAAAACTGGATAGAATCCAGCCAGTTTCATCTAAATGATGCAATAGCCTCACGCCGGTGTCAGAACTCCACCAACATCATTGTGCCCGCTTCTGATGTCATCAAGTCTATTCCTACATCACTGCCCCATCCCCAGAACTATCTGCCCGCCCCCCCCGTGTTCGGGTTTAGTCATCAGCAAAGGTGGCAACCCTAGCCCTGTGTATAAACCTGGCCCTGGCCACCCGGTGTATATGATTATGATTCTGGTTGGCTGTACACACCTCATACTAGAATTACTAAGTACATACAAATGATAGAGAAGAAGAACATCCCTGATGCAGAGCAGAAAGACTTCATCTAGTCAGTGACATTATAGTAATGTGATGATAACACAGGTGAGCTTGCTCATCCTACAGTCACCCTAACCTTACTGAACTATAACTCCCACAAGCAGCCACCTGCTGCAGCTCTACAACTCCAAGAACCCTGTGACAAAGCACTTAGTTCAGCACAGCAAGCGACAGAGAGTGTCCCAGTGGACAAGTCCAAGGCTGAAGAAGGTAGAAATGCAGAAACGTTACCTGCGCTGCCTTGCAGAGCCCGTTCTTCTTGTGCAGTCCGTTCTTTAGAGGTTCCCTGTGTCCTGAGTGGGTTCCATTGCAGTGGGAGATCCGGGGCTCGGCCATGGGGAAGCGACAGGGAAGTTTAGCTGGATGGAGTAGTCATATGAAGCACAAGGTGATCAAGTAGTAGGTGCAGCAGCAGCCACAGGTATCCAGTAACCAGTCTGTCAGGTTATCCAGGGGAAGGAGGGGCGGCCTGGGGAGAGGGAGGAACTCATGGGACTGCCCTTTGCTTATAATACACATCACACACCTACAACTGTCACCTTTGCACAGCAAAGCGCTTGGGAAGCCAGAGTGCATGGCAACGGGACCGGCCTAGAATGGCACCAAGCCCTTTATCTGTTTATCTGTCCCCTCCTCATGCATGGCACAGCCGGGCCGGGGTTTAGGTGCAAGTCATTAACTAGCCCTGTCTGTGCTGCTGCTACCATTAACCCCCATCCACCGGAGCTGCTGACATTTCTCTACCGTCTCAATCAAGTTCATTCAAGTTTCTCCTACTGTCTCTTTCCTCCTGGCAGTCTCACACCCAGGGCTGGACTGAGAGTCAAAATAGGCTCTGGCATTTCAGATACAAAGAAGCCCAATCAGCCTACACAGAGGCCCAAACAGACCCCACCAGCCCACTAAATACTGACTTTCTATGGCACTTTATAACAGCCCCTCTGGCATTTGCCAGAACCCACAGATTGCCAGTCCGGGCCTGCTCACACCCCTATAGTGCAGGGAAAGGGGAAATAAACTTCTGCTGCCCACAAAGATGGTGAGGGGGAAGTAAAATAACTAGAAAAACGAATGTAAAAAGCACTCAGGGCACTGCTTTTAATCACTTCTGCAATTTACATTCATTTTCTGCTTTTAGTGCTTCCTGAGGCATTAGCAGTTTTAGGACAGTGGCAGACTGGGCCATAGGAAACTCCGGAAATTCGCCAGCGACGGCTTCGCTCACATCGCCAGGTGAAAATTCACCCGGACAACGCTAATTCACTAAAATGTGAAGTTGCGTCCAGGGCGCCGAACAATGGGGAAGTTTTGCTAGCGTTAATCCGGCAAGCAAAGCGAAGTTGCGCTAGCGTTGGCTAATTTGCATACAGCGGAGAGTTAAAGTACAATGGACGTATATGTTGCATCAAATACATTACATTACACAAGCCCAGGGAACCTTAATAAAATAAAATAAAGTTGTTATATTGCCCTACACATGAGCCCAGTGATAGTTTATGTGCCGTATGTTAGGAAATGTAGGGGGGAAGCGGGTTACCCTAAAATAAATTTACGATCTTTTGCAGCCTATCACCCTGAATGACTGAAGAGTCGCCAGCTTTTTGGGACTTAGAAACGTTTTCAATTTTTTTCTGAGGAGCTCCTATCTACTCTATTGCACTTCGCCTGGTCTGAGGTGGCGAAGGCAAGTCTGGCGCAAGAGGGAACGTTCAGTAAAATCCACATCTTAGTGAATTTGTTACGTCCATTCGCCAGAGTGAAAATTCGTCTGGCGTTAGAGTGCAAAGTAGCGCTAGAGTCTATCTCCTTCGCTAGTGAATTTACGCCAGCGCCCGTTAGTAAATCGACGAAGTCCCAAAATGACATCACACTGACAAATTTTCGCCAGCGTTAGTCACTTCGACCTTTAGTAAATTTGCCCCATAGTCAGAGTGGGGGGTCTGGTGCCCACCCAACTGCCTCCTCAGGGGCCTGCACAACCCCCGACCCAGCCATAACCCCCTTCTTCCTCTCCTGGCCCCACAGCAGCTATAACCCCCCCATCTCCCCTACATGTACTTTATTATTTTCACAGGGTGTGTGTTTGGGTCTCCAGGGCCCACCAGGTTTTTTTTCCAGTCTGACCCTGGACTGCGCTACTTCAGAAACTGCCTGTTACAGCAGTACAAAAATGTCATTGCAAAGTGCCCGAAGCAGCGACCTCAGATTTTTATGCAAATCACCTGACAAGTGATGATGTCAGTGTAGATCAGGTGATAGCAGCCTACAAACACTTACTGATGCTTTTATTAGGCTACTGCCACTTATCCAGCCATATTGTCTGACAATTTACTTTAAAGGAACAGTTCAGTGTAAAAATAAATGGTTAAATAGATAGAGTGTGCAAAATAAAACATGTTTCTTATATAGTTAGTTAGGCAAAAATGTAATGTATAAAGGCTGGAGTGACTGGATGTGTAACATAATAGCCAGAACACTACTTCCTGCTTTTCAGCTCTCTAACTCTGAGTTAGTCATTGACTATAAGGGGGGCCACATGGGACATAACTGTTCAGTGAGTTTGTAATTGGTCCTCAGCATTCAGCTCAGATTCAAACGCAACAGATATGACCCATGTGCCCCCCCTCAAGTCTCTGATTGGTTACTGCCTGGTAACCAATCAGTGGAAAGCAAGAGAGCTGAAAAGCAGGAAGTAGTGTTCTGGCTATTATGTTACACATCCACTTTTTTTATACATTTTTGCCTAACTAACTATATTAGATACATTTTTTATTTTGCACAGCCTATTTATTTTCCCAGTTTTTATTTTTATACTGAAAAATTCCTAAAGTCTACAGCAGGCTGATTTGGTCGGTGCTTCAGAGCACCTACAAAGGCATATGTAAGCTATGGAGACCAAGTTGCCCGTGTATGGGGCCCTCAAACAGGGCTACCCCACTGGTATCTGGCCAAAAATCAGGACTGCTTCACCTTGTTTATGCGGTCCTTGCTCCAACAGCCTCTATTCTGGTTTTTGTGATCCAATCATTTGGCCTTAGGGCCAACAATTAGATTAAGCCCTATATCATGCACCTTTGATGGGAAAATTAGGAAGGTATCCATGCCACATACAGTATGTTGCTGCATATATTTCCCCACTGGTGAATTGCATTTTAGCTGGTGGGAAGGAAACAAAGGACATTTTGTCACCTGCAACAGCCAAAATTTGTCGTGGGTGTAAAAATAAACTAAATTGCATCGCCTAAAGCTCCAAAGTTAGCCTTGTCTGCCATCTCCCAGGCTTTTAAGCATCTCTCTTTTAGAGTGAGTGGCAGTACTGACTGTGCACTGCTAGTTAAGCCTAGGGTCATTGACAGTTTGATGCTGGAAGGGCGCTACTGAGCCAACCAGTGTCGGACTGGGATGCCAGGGGCCCAACCAGAAAACATTAGACAATGGACCCACTTTCTAAACTATTATTCCTCCTCTTCTCAGTTTAATTCTTTAATCTCCTAGTCTTTTATCTCTATATACTATATGCTATTTTCCCATAATTAAGCCCCTTAAAGGAATAGAGAAATGGCCAAATGTTTAGATGTAAGAGGGCCCACTGCCATCTGGGCCCACCAGGCGTTTTCCTGGTATCCCGATGAGCCAGTCCGACACTGGAGCCAACTAAGTATAAACTAAAAAGAAACTACTGAAAATAGAACATTAAAAGTGACCTAAAGCCTAAAAATTAGACATTTTAAATACTTAACTTTCTATACCAGTCCAGAGTTTCAGCAGCCCTATAACAATAATCTTGACCGGCCATGTCATGAGTGTCAGTGACTCTGCACATGCTCAGTGTGCTCTAGGCTGCTGTTAAGCTTAGGGAGAATTGAGACAATCAAGCAGAAAATATGGTGACTTTTATATAATATATAATGGACACTGGTATCAGCCCAGTGCATGTTCTGGGGAACTTATGTAGGCATATACAGAGACACAGTCCTTCACAGCTAAGAGGTTGTGGTGGCCTGGAGCTGGTATAAAAGCCTAATAGATGAGGAGCAGCATTTCCAGCCTAATTCTTTGTTAAGCCAATGGCAGACAGAGCATTGGTTCCATTGTACTCAGCCTGTATATCATTTTCAGGCTGAACTATTTTGTGCCCCATCTCCATTGAATAAGATTAGCCTGAATACGATCCGTATGTGTGAGGTCACAAGCAGTGAGCAGAGATCAGCCCAAATATGCAAAAGCAGGATTTTCAGGCCTATTTCCACTCTTCTGCATGTCATTACACGCAAGCTGAAATGGTTCAAATCAGTGGAGTTGGGGCACGGAGCAGATTCGCTTCTCTCAGCCTGAAAATAATATGCAGCCAATGCTCCATTTGCCATTGGCCTTAAGCTTTTGTTCTCAACTTCTCATTTAATATAAGTAAGAAGCCTGCTCTGAAAAGCACTTTGTACATTTATTCTTTACATTATTTATTTTATTTTATATAAGCTTCGGCATCCTGAAATATGAATATTTCTAAATACAATCAATTAAATAGTCTGCATTGATTCTGAAATAATCAAGTTTATCTTCACTATTCCTCTCTCAGCCTCTGTTTCTCTTCATTCTGTCTTCATTCAGCAGTTGGGTGTCAGATAATTTGTGACAGTTAGATCCAATATATCTTATAGGGGGACTCCTTTTGCCTAGAAGATGTATTAGAGGTCATTCTATTAAACTCACCAGACATCATGTCTCTCTACATGCAGAATTTGTGCAAAAGGCAGTTATTTTGTTAGATTTTGTTTGTACTGGAATCAGTTATTTGAGTGAGCTCTAATACATCTTCTAGGCAAAAGGAGCCCCCCTATAAGATATATTGGATCTAACTGTCAATAAATATCTGACACCCAACTGCTGCATGAAGACAGACTGAAGAGAAACAGACGCTGAGAGAGGAACAGTGAACATATACTTGATTATTTCAGAAACAATGCAGAATTTTTAATTGATTGTATTTAGAAAGTTTCTTACTTCAATATGAGGAAGCTTATATTCCATTTAAATTTTTGCAATAGTTCCCCTTTAAGTTCCCTTAGTTGTTGGGTGAAAGGGAATGTATCTGAGATCATTTGCATATGGATTATCACTTTGTTATAGAACTTGGAAAGGAGTGACACTTCCTCTTTGCCTTCCAACGTAGGAACAGGGTGGATGTCTGCTTTGGGCTGGGCCCAGTTAAAGTCGGGGTACAGGGCCCCATGAATGAGGCATTAGATAGTGGCAGGCGCAGCTCCCGTACCAGTAAACCCAGTGTAAGTCAGTTAGGGTTGAGCTAAAAAGAGCAGTTCTGAGCTCCAACATAGGAGTGACAGTTTTGGAGGTATCTCTCCCAGGTCATATTGCCTGTCATGTAGGGATCCCAGTGGAGAGGGAATCGGGGAAAGAGGATTTCCCTGAGGTGATCCAGGCTTCTATGGGGAAATGACTGAATGTGATCTCTACCACTGGCCTCTGAGAATATGCTATGATATGAGTAATAAACCTGTGAATCATTTGTCTTGGACAAATAAACTGTTCTATTTTTGTTGCAAGAACCTTCTGACGCCCTTGTATTTGTTTTTCATGCACAGTAGCAGATGGGAGTTGTAGTTGCACTACACCATGCCTTCATTTCTTCCATGTAGCAAAGGCCCTTCCTGGTGTGCTAGAGTCCAATGTAACACACGCTCTATGCCTATAGCTGGACATTGAGCCTTTTGTGCTTAAATAGACCAAAAATCTGTTACACGCTGTACAGTTATTAGGATAAACTGGTCCTGAAGGGGTCACTATAGAATTGAAATCTAGGCAGGTAATTTGTTTTACCTCAACCAAGTTGGTAAAGTTTCACAAATAGTTACTAGATTTCGGCATAATAGCTATGACCTGGGCTGATCAGCAGTGTGATTGTGTGTGCAGTGGCCACACACAGGGGCTCAGAGACCAACGGACTAATAATTGGGGGCCTATGGGCAGAAGGTTCTGCCAACTTAGTAACATGAGCCACGTGATTCGTGCTGGTGTTCCTGTGTTAGGGAGGAACTCCATGGGCGATTACGGCCTGATCCGACTCGCTGCGCAAAAACGCAGGTGTCAAGTCGGATGTCACGGAAGTAATTTAAGCAACAGGAACGTCGGATGATGTTGCATTGTTCATCTGACGCCACACGACTGTCGGATGCAGACGTTGCACGCTGCGTCTCCATCTGACAGTCGTGCCACATTGGATGAAGCCTGCGACTTCATCCGACATTTCTATCGCTCACCTTATTGCCGTTGCATCCAACTTGACGCCTGTGTTTTTGCGCAGCCCACCGAATCGCGCTGAAATTGCCCGTGGAGTTCCTCCCTTAGAGTCGTGCAGCGGGTCGGGTACCCTACGGAATGAGGGGAGGATTTTCAGGTGCAGGTATAGGTGCGGGTCTGCGGGTCAGGTTGCGGGTAGGGTTGCCACCTTTTAAAACTATGCTTACCGGCTGGTGGTGGGGGCGGAGCAAATGGGCGGGTCATGATGTAAAAGGGGGCGGGGCAGGATGTAGAAAGGGGTGTGATGTGACCTAAGGGGCGGGCCTAAACGCGCGCTTGGCCTGAGGACAGAAAAAAAAGGTACATTTTGAGCGGGTTGGGGGCGGCCGAGGGCTTTTGTAAGGAGTATTACAAATTTACCGGCTGCTGCATTGCCGGTAAATTTGTAATACCGCCCCGGCCTTGACAGGTTAAGCAACAGGAACGTCGGATGATGTTGCATCGTTCGTCTGATGCGACACGACTATCGGATGCAGACGTTGCACGCTGCATCTGCATCTGATAGTCGTGCCGCATTGGATGAAGCCTGCGACTTCATCCGACATTTCTATCGCTCAGCTTATTGCCGTTGCATCCGACTTGACGCCTGTGTTTTTGCGCAGCCCGTTGAATCGCACTGAAATTGCCCGTGGAGTTCCTCCCTTTGAGTCGTGCAGCGGGTCGGGTACCCTACGGAATGAGGGGAGGATTTTCAGGTGCAGGTATAGGTGCGGGTCGCGGGTCTGCAGTTCAGGTTGCGGGTAGGGTTGCCACTTTTTAAAACTATGCTTACCGGCTGGTGGTGGGGGCGGAGCAAATGCGCGGGCTGTGGTGTAAAAGGGGGCGGGGCAGGATGTAGAAAGGGGCGTGATGTGACGTAAGAGGTGGGCCTAAACGCGCGCTTGGCCTGGGGACAGAAAAAAAAGGTACATTTTGAGCGGGTTGGGGGCGGGCCGAGGGCTTTTGTAAGGAGTATTACAAATTTACCGGCTGCTGCATTGCCGGTAAATTTGTAATATCCCGCCGGCCTTGACAGGTGTTTTACTGGCTAGGCCGGTAAAATACCAGCTGGGTGGCAACCCTAGTTGTGGGTCTCATCTAAATTTCTTATCTTATGTAATATTGTCTATATTTTACTCCTTTTAAAGTTTTACAAAACTTATTTCTGTCCCTGCCCACTTTTGATGATGTCCCTTCCGGTTTGCAGCAACATCGCTCCCTGTTTGATGGTGGTCGGTGGGTTGCGGGTCGGGTTGCAGATACGGCAGTTGCGGGTTCGGGTCAGGTAGGGTAAATATGCAGGTTGGGGTCGGGTCCGGGTCTTAGAAATTGGTTCTGCGCAGGATTCTACCCTGTACAACTGCAGTTTCCATTGAGATGGGAATATTTAGGGTGCCGGAAGTAAATGCCAAAAGAACAAGAATGTTTTCTTATGTGTCATTAGCGAGTGAAATGAAAACCTGCACTTCTTGTTATCCCAGGGAAGGGAGGCCATGACTGATGCCCCAGGTTTGAGTGTTGGTATTTTGTGGGCAGGGATTAGTGTCTGTTAATAGCCTTTCCTTTACCTGTCAGCACCAGCAGCTTTGTTTAAAGGAAAGCTGCCCCTCCTTTTTTTCCCTTTAGTTATTTTTGTTTTGCCTCTGTTTAGTGAGTGTATTGTAATGAGTGCATAAAAGGACTGGGATTGTGAACATCGGTTCAATTATGCAGCAGTCCAGTTACCCAGAGCAACCAAAAAGCAATTAGTCTAATTCAGTTAGGGCCCCCCGAGGGGATTTGGGAGACTTGTCTTGCTGTGGGTTTTCTGCGGAATGACTGGCCATGATCAAACACTTGAAAGTTTATTCATGAATGTAAGTGTCTTGTGCGTAAACTGACAGAAAGGCTTGTTGGGGAGGTCAGAATAGATCTGGGGAGTGATGTAAAGTGTCATTTTTAGTGATGGGCGAATGAACTTCCAAGTTTTGCCGCAAAAACTCCTTTGAAAAGTCGATTGCGCCAAAACCGTTGCGCGTCAAAACTATTCAGACTCGCATTAACTTTAATGCCAGCGTCAAAATTGACGTGAGTGTCAGTATTGACATGAATTGATGCAGGCATCAAAATTTGCGATTTTTTCTCCTTTCGCGAACTTCACTGGAAATTCGAAATTTTCCGGGGAAGTGAAACTAGTCACTTTTGTTTGAGAATTCGGCCAGTATTCAGCTTTTTTCAGCAGGATTCAACTTTTGGTCACAAAACAAGGAAGTAAAGAATTTTTTGTCTCTCCCCTGATTTGCATATGCAAATTAGGATTCCGATTTGGTTCAGTATTCGGCCAAATCTTTTACGAAGGATTCGGGGGGTTCGGCCGAATTCAAAATAGTGGATCCCAACTTTTTTTTCAAGCAGTTACAAGAAGATTAAAGTTGAAACGTTTGAATCTGGTAGGCTTGCATAATATATAACTTTGCAGCAACTCTATCCGCACAAAATTTTAAACAATATCTGGTTGCTAGGGTCTTAAAACCTGGCAACCAAAAAGCGGCTATCTTCGAGGCTACAGGTACAGTCCTTGGTTTTCTCTGTAGCTTATGTTCCTTGCAATTATAGTGTATTTTGACATTCAGACTATTTAGTTGGTTGCTACAGGCAAGGGGCCTAGGAACCAACAACTAACATTCCAGACAGGGGCGTAACATTGTGATTTATGAGCAGGCCTAGACTGGCAATCTGGAATCTATGAATCATCCTCTATATAACTTCCATAACTAGATGTATTTGTGTCACCTTAATCTCCACTTTAAAGCTGTCTGTTTGCCAGCAAGTATGTCATCATTACTTACCTCACACTGACTGGCTGCACAGGTCACTTCCTGTATCCCAGAATTCCCTGCAGATGGACTTCCTGTTCCCAGAAGGTGGCAAAGTACCCCTTGATTTACCCCCTGAGCTGAGTCTGAGCTACAGGCTGCACCAAGAAGCATCACTTGTCTCCCCAAGACTTCCTTATAAATGTATTTGTGTCACCTTTAGGGGTTTCCCAAATCTCCACTTTCATGATAGTATCTAAATGTAATAAAAGTACCTGTATTTTGCCGCTTCTGGGTTGTGCGTCGCTCGGGTGAACTCGGCATTACTCAGAGCTAGGATTGCCACCAGGCCGGGATTTTAGCAGCCTAGCTTGTAAAATACCTGCCAGGGCCGAGGCTGGTATTACAAATTTACTAGCTGCCGGTTATTTGTAATACCTAATATACTGTAATAACAAAAGCCCTTGGACCTCCGGCAGAAATTTACCTCTCCTTCGTCTGATGCCCCTCTCGCGATGAGCCCTGCCCCTTTTGCATCACGACACAGCCCCGCCCCTTTATATGTCACATCCCACCCATTTACCTGTGGCTCCGCCCCCTTTTACATCACGGCGTTACCGCCCCCATCACTGGCCGGTAATTTTTTTTAAAAAAAGGTGGCAACCCTACTTGGAGCCCCATGTGATGTCATCGCTCAAGGGTTCGGAATTCAAAATATTTAAGGGGGCCTGGGGCTAGTAAAGGTTCTCTATAGTTCCTGGTGCTCTCAATATTGATTCTTGATCCCAGTAACGTAACTTGGTGGGGACGGACCCTGGTGCGAGCCGTGCAGACCGGCCCGCCCCCACCCTCGTGTGCACGATTTTTCTGTGCCGCTGCAGCCGACTCCAGCCGGCTGCAGCGCGCATGATCTTCCGGGGGGGCCCTGGGGGGGTGCGGGCCCTGGCCCATTTGCACCCCCTGCTCCCCCGGTAGTTACACCCCTGCTTGATCCCAATTCTTGTGTTTCAACCCTTGCCTGTCCCTGATTCTGCCAGCTGCTGCCTGTACTGACCACTGCCTGTTTTCTGTTTCCTGATATTGGTACAGCGCTGATTATTCCTGTGTAAGACCTCGGCCTGGGACCTTGCTACTGTTACTGCTCCCCCGTCCTATCAGTACACTCGCCCAGAACTCTCTCCCCCTGGTTCTCCTGTATTAAGACTTGGCGGCATCTGAGAAGTGGAGGGCTCCACTAGGAGCCAAAGATGGCTGCTGCATGCAGAAGAGTGGTCTTAGAGCAGAACATTGGCGTTACTTCTGGGTTAGGCAGGGCTGGATTTACATAGCGGGCACCCCTAGGCCGGATGACCTTTGTTACCCCCCGTCCCCTCCCTTTTTTCGCTCAAATTTTCAAAAAATGATTTTAGCTACTGTGCATCCCCAGTATTTCTGAACAAATGTGGGTGGGTGCCGCCCTAGGTCCGGGCCTTGGTGGCCTCTACACAAATCCAGGCCTGGGCTTAGGGATATCCTACGTTACAAAAGTTGTATGTTTGTCAACATGTATGTCATCATTACCTACCTCACACTGGCTGCACAGGTCACTTCCTGTATCCCAGAATTCCTTGCAGATGGACTTCCTGTTCCCAGAAGGTGGCAAAGTACCCCTTGATTTACCCCCTGAGCTGAGTCTGATCTACAGGCTCCACCAAGAAGTATCGCTTGTCTGCCCAAAGGATTTCTCCCGTCAGTAGATTTCCTACAATCTGCTTAGAGTTGCCACCTTTTTTTGACCCGGACAGCCCGTTTTTTTTGAGGGCGTTCAAGGTTAAAATCCCACCTCCCAACTGTCCCCTTTTCAGCGGTACAGTCCTGCTTTTAACAGGTCAACCTGCAGACCCGTGTTTGTAGTGGAAAGTACTGATTTTCTCGGCACTAAAAAAAAAGAAACATTGTTTCTAACTTAATTGGCTTTTGGTAGAGAGCCCAGAACAGCCATGAGGTTCAGATAAGATACTTTTGTTACAATTTTGAGATAAGCAATTAAGTAATTGTAACAATATAAGAATACAGGTCCCTTGGGAGAAGTTGGACTCACAGCTTAAAGGGCAATTAAAGGGTAATAACTGGGAAAAAAACACAGAAACATGTTCAAACTTTCATTACCTGCCAAATTTTGTAAAATGAACATGGTAATTAGGGGGTGTGGCCTCAAAAATGGGCATGTTCAAAAAATGTTGACGCGCTATGCACTGCAATTTTTTTTTCCCTCTTTTTATTTCCAAAATATTAGGAGATGTATTAAAACTGCCTATCCGGTCTTGCAAATAAGGGCAGGATTCCCTGTGATTAACGCAACAATCTGTGTTTTCATTTGAACTATTGCCTGGTTGCTAGGATAAACTGGACCCCAGCAACTAGATAGCTGCTAAAATTCCAAACTGAAGAGCTGCTGAAAAATGGAAATGGTGAAAAATTTGCAAAACACAGCACCCTCGCCCACATAATGTAACTTGCCTCCATTTCATTTCAGGCCGGGAATTTAAACTTTTTTTTCCCCTTTTACACTCAGTTTAAAATATTTTCACTTGGAAGTTGCACTGGCATTAAAGTTGGGCACTGCTGAGTCTGCAGATTCTATAAAGATGTTTGTGTGTGAATGATTGGGTGCAAGGAGTGTGTAGGGATCTATAGGTTTACTAATGTGCCTATGGCTTTAAATCCTTACACTTCCTGATCTCCCTAGTTGCTTGGCAGATGCCCATGTAGCTAATTGTAATTTACATGTTTCCAGGGAGCCTGGGTACAACAAGGCCCAGTAAAGCCCCTTTTACCCTGAATCTTTAGAGAGAGAGATAAGTCGGGGAGCAGGGGCCCCGTGAACGAGGCTAGTGAGTGGCAGGAATATAATGTTATAGTCTCTCTAGGAGAGTGAGGCAGAGGTGTAACAGGGAGTACCGGTAACTTCCCAGGCTGTAAGATTTGCCTACAGTGAAGGGACACAGAGAATAGGGTGTGAGGCTGTTTAGCTTGTCCTTCCTGACCCCTCCACTGGGTGAGATCCAGACTACGTGTGAGTTATTTCTGCCTGAGGTCTGTTTTACTACCTTGACAACATCTGCAGGGGGGTCACATTCAGCTGTCTCATCCAACTCTCCTAGTCTGCTGATTTCTATTCTGCATATGCCTCATTGTATGTGAGTGACCCTGTGAGTCATTTGTCGCTGACACATAAACTGTTACCAACCTGTTTTACTGAAAGAACCTCCTGGTAGCCATTATTTTACCTTTTTGTGGCACAGTAGCCTGTGGGAGTTGTAGTTGCACTAAACCACATCATCCATTCTTCCACTTAGCAAAAGCCCTGCCTTAAGTGTTAAAGTCCAATGTAACCCATGCTCTAATCACTAGCTGGACATTAACCCCTTTCGGGCTAGGGGCCCCCGGGCCCACCGGGGCTACTGGCGCACGATGCGTGGTGACTACGCCCATGCTTACAGCGCCGCGTTTGTGCACATTTTCTTGCATTAAAGGAAAACTATACCCCCCAAACAATGTAGGTCTCTATAAAAAGATATTGCATAAAACAGCTCATATGTAAAATCCTGCTTCATGTAAATAAACCATTTTCATAATAATATACTTTTCTAGTAGTATGTGCCATTGGGTAATCATAAATAGAAAATTGCCGTTTTAAAAAATAAGGGCCGCCCCCTGGGATCGTAGGATTCACTGTGCACACATACAAACCACATGTAAGGTCACATGAGCCAATTAACAGACAGAGTTGTGTCTTTTGCTTCCTCACTTCTTCCTGTTACAGTTAGAGTTGAAGTATTTCTGGTCAGGTGATCTCTGAGGCAGCACACAGACCATCATGAAATGGTGGCTCAAGGCAAGAGATGTAAAAGGGCTATATTTATTAAATATATATTCCAGTTTGGTAAGATTCTTTAATATGCCACTTAATATGATATGAACTATCTGTTGCTTGTGTTTTCATTTTGGGGGTATAGTTTTCCTTTAAGAAGCAGCTCTGTGTGCCTATCTGGGCCGGCAGGGCTCACAAGAGCCAGGGGCCCCCCAGGTTTTTTCCCGGTGTCCCGGTGGCCCAGTCAGACCCTAACCTTTGATCTAAATAGTCCAAAATAGTGTTACAAGTGTCTATAGACACAATATGCAAAGGAAACCTTGGAATTCCACTCACTCATTGCAGTCTTTTAGAACTAGTAAGGCAGTGTCCAAAGTGCAAAAAAACTGGTACAATCTACTTTATTGTTTTTATAAACCTTCACACACTGCCTTCCTCTCTGGCCTTTTCTAGCATGAAGTGCAGAGCCAGGCCCTGGGCAGAAGTCCTATGCGAACGTGCACTACGGGGCACTCTCCTTGGAGGCCTATTCGTCAAAATTCGAATTTGTCAATTTTTTTTAAAGCTTCAAATAAACTCACATTTTAAAAAAAAAAACTTGAATGTGTGTTTATTAAAAAATCCAAATATAAAAAACTGGATGGAATAAAATCATGGGAAAAAATATAATACATTTGTGAGTTCACAAGCTCAAAAAACATTCGGAAAGTTTAATTTTAAAAAAAAAAACTCTACATTTTCCCAAGGACATCTCCCATTTTTTAAAAAAAAACAAATTACTGAATTCGTGATTTTTTTTTTATAAAATCAGACTTTAAAAAAAATCACAAATTTTTCGGAATTTATTAAACCCCGAGGATGGAAAAGTCCAAATCAGAAAATCCGGCATCTCAGACCCGTCGAGGTTGCATATAAGTCAATGGGAGAAGTCCCAATGATTTTTCGACGTGCGCTGGGTTTTTTGCAATACCCAAAGTTTTCAGAGTTTTCGGGTGTAAAATCTGAAAAAATCATGAAAATCAGATGAAAAATTCGAAAAATACGCAAACAAAATTTTCAGAAAAGAGTATTAATAAATAAGCCCAAAAAACCCGTGTGGATTTGGTCGGAGTTTTTGTTTTTTAGAAAATATTGAGATAAATTCGGACTTTGATAAATAATACCCTCTATGTTCCAGTTCGCTTGGCCGAAAAATTTCGCAGGAAATTCGCAAAACAGCGAAATTCACGAAAAATCATGAAATCAGAAAGTTCACGAAACATTCATGAAATTGAAAGGATTTCACGAAAAAAATGTGAAATTCGAATGTTTTCACTAAAAAATCGTGACATTCGAACATTTTCATGAAAAAAATTGTGAAAACCGGAAATCGACGCCAGCAAATTTTTACAAGAGATTCACATATTTATTCGCTATGAAACGTGGACATTTCCATCACTGCCCATCACTACTGGAAACAATAGTGAACGTTTTATCAGTAACCGACAGTTTACACCGAGGAATAATGCTGTTGAAGAACAAGGGCACACAGAGATTTGTTCAGTGTATTTTGTGCTTATAAAATGCAGCCCATTGACTTCAATGCATTTTGCATGAACAAAAATTACTTCAGTGTGTTTCGCTAATTTTTGTGGTTTCAGTAATTTTTCTGCGGTTTCAAGAAATTTTCAGCAAAGTAAAACATGACAGATTCTCTTATCAATAATTGTTACATCCCTTACTTACAATATATACTAATAATGTGTCATAGTTATTTCACAATGACATATCCCAACTAGAAAAATAGTGGATGGAAACTTACTCTGAGTGCTTCTCTGAGCACCTTTGGATTTTTTAGATATTTCTCTATTTTGTTTCTGAGATAAGTGCAGTTTTAGACAGCTAATACCAGACGCTTAGCTCAGCAACTCTCATTCAGAGCACCAGCAATCCCAACAGGCTATACCCCATCACACATTAGGGTCACCAGTATGCCGACTATATTTGAGTCGGAAGCCTGGTAGTAGCAGTCTAAAACTGCACATATCTGAAAAATCACTGTGGTCTTCAATGTACACTCTGACAGCAGAAGAGGGACTTATTACTAGAAGCTTTGGGGTTTACATAAGGGAGACTCCCAAAATAAATGCAAGTTGATATGTCTAAGACTAAACTAAACAGTAAAGAGTGAGCTGCTCCCTCTTTTGCTCTATTACATCTTTTAACACTATATGAAGGTCATCCCACAGTTCACATAGGGGCAGATGTATCAAGGGTCGAATATCGAGGGTTAATTAACCCTTGATATTCGACTAGGAATTGAAATCCTTCGACTTCGAATATCGAAGTCGAAGGATTTAGCGCAGAGAAAAATCGATCGAACGATCGAAGGATTATTCCTTCGATCGAACGATTAAATCCTTCGTATCGAACGATTCGAAGGATTTTAATCCAACGATCGAAGGAATATCCTTCGATCAAAAAAACTTAGGCAAGCCTATGGGGACCTTCCCCATAGGCTAACATTGACTTCGGTAGCTTTTAGATGGCGAACTAGGGGGTCAAAGTTTTTTTTAAAGAGACAGTACTTCGACTATCGAATGGTCGAATAGTCGAACGATTTTTCGTTCAAATCCTTCGATTCGAAGTCGTAGTCGAAGGTCGAAGTAGCCCAAAAAACACTTCGAAATTCGAAGTTTTTTTACTTTGAATCCTTCACTCGAATTTAGTGAATCGGCCCCATAGTGTTAAAGAAGTGCACCCAGAATGTATCAGTTATAGTGAGAACTGGAAATCAAAGACACTCTATTGGCAGAAATAAACGGTATCAGTTGGGGAGGGGGAGGGGTACATTGGGTGCTGGGGATGACACTGCTGTATTCATGAATAGTGGCAAAAAACAATGTCTTTATCACTTTAACCATTTATAAAATAGAATTAAATGTGAAGATGGAACAGAACAGAGTAATAGTCATTTTATCCTCCTAATGAAACCGTTCTTGTTTCTGAGTTCCCCAAGCAAAGATTTACATTCAGGCCGAGTCTTGTTCATCTAGTGACCTCTTGTGGAATTAATTAAATAAAACAGCAGAATTAACTGCATTTTGAAAAGCCCAACCCGACCCATCACTAGTGAGCAGAACTTTCCCTTGTTTGTATCCGTGCTTGTCGTGTAATAGAACCCTGGACAAGCACATTAGTTCATATATTTAATTTTCTTATAAAGATGGCAGAATACATATAGAAATGTTGCACTGCTTGTAATTACTATTATTAATATTATGAATTATTAATATATTACTTATTATTATTATTGATAATAAATACTGCTCATAGAACACATTTTTTACAGTAGTATATGTGGACCTTCAGGAGTTTAAAGGGATACTGTCATGGGAAAATTTTTTTTTTTCAAAATGAATCAGTTAATTCTGCACTGAAATCCATTTCTCAAAAGAGCAAACAGATTTTTTTTATATTTAATTTTGAAATCTGACATGGGGCTAGACATATTGTCAATTTCCCAGCTGCCCCAAGTCATGTGACTTGTGCTCTGATAAACTTCAATCACTCTTTACTGCTGTACTGCAAGTTGGAGTCATATCACCCCCTCCCTCCCCCCCCAGCAGCCAAACAACAGAACAATGGGAAGGTAACCAGATAGCAGCTCCCTAACACAAGATAACAGCTGCCTGGTAGATCTAAGAACAACACTCAGTAGTAAAATCCAGGTCCCACTGAGACACATTCAGTTACATTGAGAAGGAAAAACAGCAGCCTGCCAGAAAGCATTTCTCTCCTAAAGTGCAGGCACAAGTCACATGACTGGGGGCAGCTGGGAAATTGACAATATGTCTAGCCCCATGTCAGATTTCAAAATTGAATATAAAAAAATCTGTTTGCTCTTTTTAGAAATGGATTTCAGTGCAGAATTCTGCTGGAGTAGCCCTATTAACTGATGTGTTTTGAAAAAAAAACATATTTTCCGATGACAGGATCCCTTTAAGGATTGTCTGAGAGCCTCAATGTCCTATCACTTTCCATCACAAGGTGGCGCTGTAAGTTTTTTCTAGAACCATGAGAATACAATTGTTTCTTCCAAAGCAGCTCACTTAGCAGTATTGCATTTATTTATATAGCTCTATAAATTAGCACTTTATGTTCATAGTGCTTTCGTTATATATAAATAAATACTAAGCACTTGGTGTTTTAATTTCACCTTTTCAATCAGGCCTGTAGCAGCAGATGACGTATGGGGTGGGTCCAAGAAGGGGCCGAGCAGTGATGTTGTGGGGTGGTGCCGTAATGCACAGGGGCAGGATAGAGATCCGATGGTATGGTGCCTATGGATTGGTGTAAAGCTGATGTTATTCCAATATATAAAGGGATTACAATCTCAGCCTGGCAATTATAGGCCAGTAAGTCTGACATCTGTGGTGGGCAAATTATTTAAGGCTATAAAGAGATCACATTCCAAATTTTGTCCTAGTGAATGGCATTATAAGCAGCAATCAGCATGGCTTTATGAAGGATAGGTCATGTCAGACAAATTAGATTTTTTTGCCAAATCGTATGATACCCTGCCCCACAAACGACTGCGTTCTAAACTCCACTTGGTGGAAAAACACTTGATAAAAGGTAAAGCCACTAAATAAAAGGTAAGAAGAGACTTTTCTCAATTTACTTTTGAGTCTTGTTATCTATTGTTTTAATAGTAATTAAATACGGTCTTATTCCAGTCTTAAATCGTTTACCATGATGGGGTGGACATCTGTTATTTAGGGAAACTTTAGGGTAAGGTTCATATGTGCTGTCACATCACAGAAACCCACATTCACTGCTGCTGCTACAACTTTGCTCTGAGTATCAGTAAATTAATTGCTTTATATTCCCAACTGCATTCTCTGCATTCCAATGAGCTTGTAATGTATCTGGTAAAACACAAGCAGGTTTATTTATTTTTTCAATGGCAGCAGAAAGTACAGTAAGACATGATGCTACTGCTGGGCCCAAGGGGCTCATATACTAATTTGTGTTCAAACAAATGTTACTAACATCTCTTGGCATTGCTAACAGATATATGGCATGCTATAAGATGCTGGAGATTGAGTTCAGATGAGTATATAACTGCTCACAAGGTCATCACTAGTCCCCAGATTTGGTGCTTGCCGGTCTGAGCTTCTGAGCTGAAATATATTGTGGATACATTTGATGTAATGTGCAGTTCTATCAATAGATGGCAGCAATACATGCAGTTGGCTCCTAGAGAGTTTCTAGAATATGTGTGTGTGTATGTTGGGGGCTTTGGGTCTGAGGACCTGATATAAAGTGGTTGGGATAGAAGAAGAGCCTCTTCAGGAGACAGTACAGGTATAGGATCCGTTATGTGAAAACCCGTTATCCAGAAAGTTCTCAATTACAGAAAGGCCATCTCCCATAGACTCCATTAAATCAAATAGGGATGCACCGAATCCACTATTTTGGATTCGGCCGAACCCCCGAATCCTTCGTGAAAGATTCGGCCGAATACCGAACCGAATCCGAACCCTAATTTGCATATGCAAATTAGGGGTTGGAAGGGGAAAACATTTTTTACTTCCTTACTTCCAAAAAGTCACGTGATTGCCCTCCCGCCCCTAATTTGCATATGCAAATTAGGATTCGGATTCGGTTCAGCCGGGCAGAAGGATTCGGCCGAATCCGAATCCTGCTGAAAAAGGCCGAATCCTGGCCAAATCCCGAACCGAATCCTGGATTCGGTGCATCCCTAAAATCAAATATATAAAATTATAAAAATGATTTCCTTTTTCTGTGTAATAATAAAACAGTGGCTTGTACTTGATCCCAACTAAGATATAATTAATCCTTATTGGAAGCAAAACCAGCCTATTGGGTTTATTTAATGTTTAGATGATTTCTAGCTGCCTCAAGGTATGGAGATTTGAATTAAGAAAGCTCCATTATCCAGGTCCCAAGCATTCTGGATAACAGGTCCCATACCTGTACAGCCATTTTATTGCAGGTGGTTTCTCAGCTTAGACCCAGCTGGAGTAGGCTGACGTGGGTCATGTTAGTTGTCTAATGGTTCACCTCAGAGTAAAGAGACAGCTAGTGGCGTATCTATGGGGGTGCAACCCCCTTGGGGCCCACCAGAACTGTGATAAGTCATATTGCAGGCCGGAGAGCAGAGGGAGATATTTCAACGTTCACTGGGTCCTTTGCCACTGCCTTTGCTGCTCCTGATGCCAGACGTAAAACCACCCTTCCCTACTGGGTCATCCCAATAATCGCCCTATACCCATTGCTCTATGCACAGAAGCAGAGTGAAAGAAAATGCAGAATTCACCCTCCCCAGATCACACCCAGTTGCTTCTCCTGTCTACTCATAGTTCCAGTCCTGACAGAGAGACACCAGGAGACATCTCACCCTTCCCTAACCTGCTGGGCCTCCCTTTTTATAGACCCATGTCTGCCCCACTGTTATGGTAAGTATCCCAAACCCAGAAAAAACCCAAGGTCCCAATTGCAGCTCAGTCTTCTGCATATGACAACCACCTTTCACTTCGGGAGGAGCCTCCACTACTCGGGTGCCACCAGGTCTTAGTGTGAGAGGACCAGAGAGAGAGTTCTGGGCAGAGTTCTGGGCAGGCAAGGGAACTGCACGTTGTACAAGAATGGACAACAAGAAGCGAAATTAGGGTCACAAGTCACATCAAATCAAACAGGAGAGGCAGTACAGATTCAGTACGCAAGAGAATAGTCGGGGTCACAGGCCGGGTCAAAACACACCAATATCGTAGTTCTAGGCAGGAATCCAAGAGAGTAGTCAAAACGGCAATGGTCAGGACTCAGGACAGACAGCAAACTAGATGGAAACGGGAACAGACAGGGTCAGCAATAAGTAAATAGAAATCACCCGGAACTTCAAAAAAGACCTTTATATTGGGCAATGAGAATTGGCCCAAGGCACCTTTAAGTATTTAAACTGCACCAAAATGCGATGACGTCATGACGCCTGGTGACAAAATCGGAAGTGAGCAGACGTGTGCGCCATAGACACAGTACTCACCGGAGTGCCGAAAATTGTGGGCTGTGGGTGTCCCTACTGGCCCCCTGGACCCACTAGACCACCAGGTAACCTCACACCCACCCGACATCACAGAAGGGATAGGAGCGCACAGGTGCAGAGTATAAAAAGCTGTGACTGGAAGTGAAAGTGGGGGGCACTGTAAAGTTGCAGGTAGGGTTGCCGGTATTTTACTGGCCTAGCTGGTAAAACACAAGCTGGAGCTGGTCAATGTATTAGCCAATGTATTAGCCTGACCTGCCTCAGATCTGCCCCACTCCCCTAATCCAAGGGCTGCAGTCCCTTCCTGGCGAAACTCCATGGCTCCGGCCCCAAAACATAACTCCACCCTGAAATGTCATAACCCCACCCCAAAACAGCAAGTGGGGGAACGTCTATGGGACTTATCAAAGCAGATGTTAATTTGCATTCATACTGGGGGATCTTGCTCAAGTTGCAGCCTATGCTATTCAGGGGGGCTCCTGCAATGGATATTAAAATACTTCATTGTGGTTCAAAAATAAAAAGCCATGGCAACTACAGCCCAAATGTATCACTTGCTTTGTAAGTCAGTCCTGTGACCTGGTTGCCTTTTTAAACATTTAAATGGTCTTCCCTGAAAGCACGATGGTTATTCAGACACATTACTTGTCGGCAGAATCGTATCATCAATAAAAAGGGAAAAGCTGAGATCTTTTTGAAGATTTCATATCTGTGAGTTCCGCCAATTCATCGGCAGGAACAGGTTTTGCTGCTAAATCTCAGAGGACTGGGGAAGATAAACTTCAAGAAGCAAATCTATTTTATGTTTGTACCAGCGCTCTGTCTCTCTCTCTCTGTCTCTGACTTGATAAAAACAAAAAAGCCCACTGAACTTTCCCTTTAATGTGTGATGTATTAAGGTTGGTACAATTAAAGCAACACTATTCAACCATTAGATAGTCGAAGTACTGTCTCTTTAAAAAAAAAACTTCGACCACCTACTTCGCCACCTAAAACCTACCGAGCACCAATGTTAGCCTATGGGGAAGGTCCCCATAAGCTTTCTAGCCAATTTGGGATTGAAGGAAAATCGTTCGATCGATGGACTGAAATCCTAAAATCGATGGATTAAAATCCTTTTTTAATCGTTCCATCAAACGATTTTTCCTTCGATCGTTTGATCGCAGGAAATGCGGTAAATCCTTCGAATTCGATATTCGAAGTCGAAGGATTTTACTTCGACCAATAGTAAATGTGCCCCTAAACCTTTTAATATAAGGGCAAGTGAGACACCAGACATGACGCAAGTTTCTTCTTTATAATAACTGCATTAGCTGTATTAGGTAGGTAAGTAGGGTTGCCACCTGGCCTGTATTTAACCGGCCTGGCGGGTAAAAATGATGGTTGATCCCAATGTTATTAATAGGGGAAAAAGATAAATATATAGGAAGGTCAGTGATCCCAATGTTATTAATAGGGAATAAAGATAAATATATAGGAAGGTCAGTGATCCCAATGTTATTAATAGGGAATAAAGATAAATATATAGGAAGGTCAGTGATCCCAATGTTATTAATAGGGGAAAAAGATAAATATATAGGAAGGCCGGTATTTTTTTTCCAGAAAAGGTGCCGACCCTATAGGTAAGGTAGAGTCCCGAATGGAACCAATTTTTTGGTAACCCGGACCCAACCTGGACCTGTGTTATCCAGACCCGCATTTTTACCTACTTGAACACCACTACCTGACAAGCAACTGTCGTATTTGTGACCTGATGACCATAAAACTGTGCTGATGCTGCTGCTGCAAACCATAGTGACATCAACACAAGTGGGCGGGCAGAAAACTACATTTAAAAATGTTTCAAGTAGTAAAATGTAGATAATATAAACTAACCTATGACCCGTAGACCCACAGCCTGCAGGTTACCTGCTACATGATGATCAATGAGCGATGGCACCAATACACCATTTCTGAAACAAAAAGACGTGGAACCCGATGGAACAGAGATCTGCAGGTTTACAAGAAACCAACCCAAACCCTACCCAAGTGTTACACCAGAGTATCTCTTTCTCAGGTAGGCTCCTTGCTGAAGGGTTGGCCATGTTGATGTCACCCACACAGAATAAATATCTCAATAACTTGCGTGACAGTGTTTGTTGAAACTAAACATTTTTACTTTATTTGATGGATCTCATCCAGTCTCTTTGGTGTTGCTTCACAGATGGTACAGGTACTTCACAGATACTTCAAATAGTTACTGCCCTACATATTACTGGCAACAGTTAGAGTATAACTTACAATAGGAGGTAGTACTTACTTATAGGTGAACTCAGTGTTGGACTGGGATGTTAAGGACCCAACACAAATCCTTAGACAATAGGCCAACTCTCCAAACTCATCATCCAACATCACTCAACCTCTTTATTCTCCCAGTCTCTTTTCTTTAGAAACTATACTCAATCCTTCCATCTTTTCTCTCTTTAATTTTTATTAAGTTTTCAATGAACCGCACATCTGAAGTAACGCAACAATAATTATATGAGAAAAAGAATATTCCTTTAAATCCAACATTGTCAACTAAGTACTAAGGGGCAGATTTATCAAAAGTCCACCAAATGACTCTAAATTGGATGTAGGCGGTCCACCATAGCCTAAAACACCAATTCGGCAGGTTTTTGATGGTGAATAGTCAAATTTAAATTCTTAAAAGGACAGTAAATGATAAATTTCAAAATTTGAATTCAAATTTTTTTAAAAAATCTGATCGATTCCCTAGTCAAATTACACTAAAATAAACTCTAAAATTTTAATTTTTAAATTACAATTTCTAAATTCGAAATTTGAATTTTCACTTCGACCCTTGATAAATCTGCCCCTTAATAAATAAATATGGATTTTTAGGGAATACATTTTTTTAAATCTAAATCAAATTTGGACTATTCCTTAAGTCGAATTACACTAAAATAAACTAGAAATTTGCATTTAAAAATCTGAATTTTCATTTCGACCCTTGATAAATCTGCCCCACAGTAACAAATAGGTGAATATTGAAATTGTAAATAGAGGAGGTGAATAAAGAATGAAAATGGTATCCTTCCATCTGTTTTTCTTTTTTGTTCCCATACAGAAACAGGGAGATGATCAGGACATAGACTAGATGGTTAGGAGTAGGTGAGACCAATACCACGTGGACCTAGGACCACCTACAGTAGGATTGTTTTGCCTCCAATAAGGATTAATTATATCTTAGTTGGGATCAAGTACAAGCGACTGTTTTATTATTACACAGGAAAAGGAAATTATTTTTAAAAATTTGACTTTATTCACGAAAAGATGGACGTCCTGTAATTCAGAGCTTTCTGGATAACTGGTTTCTGAATAAGGATCCCATACTTGTACATATATTACACTTTATTAGATATTGTTTTTGGCAAAACTAAGGGGCAAATTTACTAATGGTCGAATATCAAGGGTTAATTAACCCTCGATATTCGACTGTCGAAGTTAAATCCTTCGACTTCGAATATCGTAGTCAAAGGATTCAGCGCTATTTGTTCGATCGAACGACTTTAATCCATCGATCAAACGATTTTTGTTCGACCAAAACGAGATAGCTAAGCCTATGGGGACCTTCCCCATAGGCTAACATTCACTTCGGAAGCTTTTCGGTGGCGAACTAGGGGGTCAACGTTTTTTTTTTTAAAAGACAGTACTTCGACTATCGAATGGTCGAATAGTCAAACGATTTTTAGTTCGATTCGAAGTCGTAGTCGAAGGTTGAAGTAGCCTATTCGATGGTCGAAGTAGCCAAAAAAAACATTCTAAATTCAACGTTTTTTTTCCTCTATTCCTTCACTCGAGTGAAGTAAATGGGCCCCTAAATGTTATATTCAGATGCCAAGTCATAAAATAGTAAAAGAATCCTATAGTAGCCTTTACAAGCGCATTAGAACACCAGCCAATATGCAGTTAATATACACCGGGCTTTTTTTTTTATCTTTGTATTTTATTTTTACAAATATTCTCATTTTAATCACATTTCCTTCCCTGACAGATGGGAGAACAGCCTCAGAAAGTGTTACTCACATCTAAAGAGCCCCTTTATATTGTCCGTCCTCCCACACATTTTCAAACATTAATTAATTCACACACACAGCCCAGTCACTTTTTGTCAGCGTGTTTTTTTTTTTTTTTTTTTTTTTTTTGGGAACGATGAATTAAAGCACATTTTGACTGTATCGTTGATCTTTTTTATCCACCAAGTTTCTTTCCCTCTAAAAATGCGAAGGTTTGGCCACAACACTTGCTTAATTAGTGTCTTTAAAGAAAATGAAATCTATTTGTCTCCCATATTTCTACATATTGTAGCCCAACGTTCATCACAAAGAAAATACAGTTAAACAAGACGCACTGCAGTTGCCTTTTATTTTTAATTTAAAAATTCAATTCAGCACAGATTATTATCCAGAAAAAGTTATGACATGATGAACCATTTGATTGGTTGCTATGGGTTAGTAAACAGACAGGGGCAGATTAATGCGCAGGCTGCAATAGGCTATAGCCTAGGGGCCCAGTGTAACTACGGGACCACCCGTTTTTTTTTTAATTACTATTTCTATTTTCCTTTTTTTATATTTATTTTTATTTTCACACCTGGGTAGGTGAACGTGATGGGAGAAGGAGTCAGTGAGAGGTTTGGTGCCTGGTAGGGTTTTTTTTGGTCAAAAACACACAGGGGGCAGGCCGGTGATAAAGTGGGGTGGGCCAGTGATGTCGGAGGCGGGCCGGTGATAAAGGGGGACGGGGTGGGGTGAAGTCAGGGGCGGGACTGATGATGTAGTGATCAGTGATTGGTTGATCGCCATGTCATTGACTTCAAAGTCCTGTCTGGATTTCCTAATTTGGAAATTAGAAGAACGGGCCATGTGAACCAAGAGATATTTAAAGGGGAAAGTATTTCTCATTTTTCAACATAATCGTGGGCACATACTAATGGACAGATTTATCAACGGTCAAATTGAAAATTCAAATTTCGAATTTTCAAGTTTTTCTTATGGTCACAACTAGGGATGGAACGAATCCACTATTTTGGATTCGGCCGAACCCCTGAATACCGAACCGTATCCGAATTCTAATTTGCATATGCAAATTAGGGGTGGGAAGGGAAAAACAGTTTTACTTCCTTGTTTTGTGACAAAAAGTCATGTGATTTCCCTCTCTGCCCCTAATTTGCATATGCAAATTAGGATTCGGATTCGGTTCGGCCAAACCCGAATCCTGCTGAAAAAGGCAGAATCCTGGCCAAATCCTGAACCGAATCCTGGATTCGGTGCATCCCTAGTCACAACTGTCAAATTAGACTAAAGAATTTGAGATTTTGAGTTATTTAGCTTTTTTTGAGTTATTTAGCTTTTTATTCAGCAGCTCTTCAATTTGCATCTTCAGCAATCTGGTAGCTAGGGTCCAAATTACCCTAGCGACCATGCGTTCATTTGAATAAGAGACTGGAATATGAATAGTAGAGGATGTACTTGAAAGATAAGAAATAGAAATTAGCAATAACAATACATTTGTAGCCTTACAAAGCATTTGTTTTTAGATGGGGTCAGTTTGAATTAGCATTGGCCATTCTATAACATACTAAAAGTAAGCTTAAAGGAGAACTAAAGCCTAACTAAAGAAGTAGGTAGAAATGTTGTATATGATGATTTGTGCTTCTGTACCAGACCAAGGCAACCACAGCCCTTTAGCAGTAAAGATCTGTGTCTCCAAAGATGCCCCAGTAGCTCCCCATCTTCTTTTCTGCTGATCCACTGCACATGCTCTGTGCTACTGTCACTTACTGAGCTTAGGGACCCACTCACAATATACAGTCAGCAAACCTGTAGCATCAGCTTATATTACTGCCAGGGAAGCTCATTTTCTGCTGGATAATTAGTGACGAGCCCTAAGCTTAGCTTCTCAACAGCCAATCAGAGCCCACTGAGCATGTGAGTGTCACAGACACTTTCCAAGATGGTGACCCCCTGTGACAAGTTTGAAGTCCTGGATCATTGCTGCTATTGACAAGCTCAAACTTTAGCCTCCTGCAATAAGTTCACTATTTATAAAATAGGACATTTTTATCCATATTCATTTTTAGGGTTTAGTCCTGCTTTAAAAGTAAACCATTCGTTTAATCAATAAGGTCAAGTAATAACACTGCAAAACGTTTCTTACACTACAGCATAGTCATTAACTATGGAAGGTGGTGATGGGCAGGAAAGTTAGAAAAATACGTATTGTTTGAAGAGACTGAAATTGCTGTTTCAAAGTGACTTTGCCCCTCAGATAGTGGAAGAAGTTACAAGTAGTGATGGGCGAATTTATTCGCCAGGCGCGAATTCGCGGTGAATTTGCGCAATTCGCCGTCAGGGAATAAATTCGCGAAACGCCCGCGAAAATTCACGGAAAAAACGGGCGCCGGCGTCAAAGACGGGCGCCGGCGTCAAAAACTAGATGCCGGTGCCGTTTCGCGAATTTTTTGACGTTTCGCGAATTTCGCGCGAAATTCTCGAATTCTTCGGCGAACCAAAACGGTACAAATTCGCCCATCACTAGTTACAAGTTATGTTTATTCATGGTGAAAACGAGGTAACGTCGTCACAATGAGGATTTAACCAAATGATTTTCTTGTATCTCAAAGTGAGCTCAATTAAAGTGTCTGTGGATGTCAGAAGGAATAAAGCAGGGTCATTCATAAATCTTTTATTCACTCATTTAAAAAAAAATTGGCGAAAAGCGAAAATGAATGTTTTTAAACGATACATTTGTGATTTTAAATTAGCACTCGAGTTGACGTGAAAGTGATGGAAAGCACTAACCCCTTTGTAATTACTGTAATTTTCATGCTGGGAAAACTCCACGTACATATTTCTCCCTATTGAATATATTTTGGGATTTTCAGTTGTATTGAAGGGACCTCTTTGTACTTTCCAGGGTCAGTGGAAGTTCTTTATGGTGACCTTTAAAACAAGGTTAATGTAATATTGTAAAAATGATCTTTTAGGGGTATATTAAAAAAAAAAAAAGAGTAGCAGTACTCTACTCGAATTCGATTTGAGTTTACGAGTGGGGACTATTCGATCGAATTTTAGACATTCAAAATTTTTCATAAATAATGTGAATATAATCGACTTAGAGTTTATAAAAATTCACATAACTCTAAAATTTGACCTAAAATATGAACCCCTGAAAGTGAACCTCCCTTTAAAGGAAAACTATACCCCCGAACAATGTACAGTAGGTCTCTATAATACTATAGTGCATAATATGTAAAACCCTACTTCATGTAAATAAGCCATTTTCATAATAATATACTTTTTTAGTAGTATGTGCTACTGGGTAATCATAAATAGAAAATTGCCATTTAAAAAAATAAGTGCCGCCCCCTGGGATTGTACGATTCTCGGTGCACTCAAACAAACCAAAGAAAACATACATGTGAGGTCACATGAGCCAATTAACAGGCAGCGTTCTGTCTTTTGCATCTACACTTCTTCCTGTTACAGTTAGTGGCAGATTTATAAAGGATTGAATTTTTTTTAAACTCCCATCAACTCGAAATTCGCATAAAAAAAGACCAACTGAAATGTATTCAAAAAATCTAATTTTTTAAGGAGAAGGAAAGCTGTATTTTGTATACTAAACATAAACATGAACTTACTGCACCACAAGCCTAATCAAACAAATAATTTATGCTTTCAAAGTTGGCTACAGGGGGATCACCATCTTGTAACTTTGTTATACATCTTTGCAAGACCAAGACTGTGCACATGCTCAGTGTGGTCTGGGCTGCTTAGGGATAGTCATAAACAAAGCTGCTTGAGTTCTGCATGGCTGGGAGGCGGGGGCTCCCCCTGCTGTTCATAAGTATGATTGTTTCCCTGCAGAGCAGTTAGGGACCGTCTGACAATTCCTATCCACAGCAGTAAATGAAGGGAGAATTTTACTGCATACAGTCAGGTTTCTTATAAAAACGGTACACATTTTTTAATTAAAGTATATTGGAGATAGGTTTCTTTTTCATTAAAGAAAGTAAAAATGGGATTTTATTTTTGCATTTACATGCCCTTTAAGTAAAGAGGTACAAGGGTTGAGTAGAGGAGTAGAGTAGTCAGGCAAATCGTTAGTCAGGGCAGGCAGCATGAAAGTGGTGTGGTGAAATGGGCTACAGGGCAGGCAGCACAGAATGTATATACACAGAATTATGGAACTCAATGCATACAATTTACTTTATAAAATGAAAACATCAACATTTATTTACAGACTTCTACATAACTTTGGGGGGGGGGAGCAACCATGGTCCTCATGGACACAGTAGTGTATAATTCTCCAGAAGTCTCATTTCACATGAGTTTGGGCATATTTAGTTTACTGTATGTTGCCCTAAAGAAACTACATATAGCTTTCCTAGGTTTAGTGAAAGTTGTTTCATATCTTGGACTCATGCTACCTGGTGTATTCTCCACTGATGTTTTTCAAGTGATGGAGAAGCAACTCAACACAACAGCCTTGCCTTGCTTGGCTTCCATTCAAGCAGAAGGCAGTGTGTTGAGTTTGAACATTTTCAGCCAATGAAGAAGCACCTAAACCCAAATGTGCAGCCCGAATGCTTGCTTTCCATTCAAACAAATATCAGGCTGTTGAGTTTAGGGATATTCAACAAATGAAGAAGCACCTAAACCCAATTGTGGAGACTGCTAAATGCTAAAAGCATTAATGTATGAACCTAAAAAAACCTTTTACCTGCCTCTCATGCACAGACATATGTCCAACGTTCTTTCTCATCACAAAAGTGTTGAACTGTATTCCCAGAGGCCACGGCCGACTTTGATTTGCAGTTCTAATACAGGGAGCAGAGCAGCAGGTGCTTGTCTAGAGATTATTTACTGTTCATAATTGAATTTATGGCAGAAAAGCAAGGCCAAAATAAGAGCCATGAAGTTATTTCAGCAAGGATTTGCACAACAATGTGAATCAGAGGAGACTAAAGCAGCAGAGGGTGTTGAGGGAAATGTACATTTTCAGTTTCCCACTGTGATTCTGATATTTCTGACAAGCCTGGGCTTTTTTAGAAGCTTTGAGATGAAATCTATGACTGCGAGTGCCATGGGACATGATGGGAAATCAAATCAGTAACTGTCTGATAATCCCCCAGTACAGAGAAGCATCTGGAAGCAATTTAACTCCTGCAGTTTACCAGGGGTAAGAAATCAGGGTTAATCGATAGTCATTAAAGGAGAAGGAAAGCTACCTTGGCAGTTTATTGCCAAAAGATTAGCCGCAATAGTACAAGCTATAAAACTATATTTATTCTGCAGGATGCTTTACTATTCCTGAGTAAGCTGCTCTAGAAGCTCTCTGTTTGTTTAGGATAGCGGCTGCCATAAAAGCTTGTGGTGACATCACTTCCTGTCCTAGTCTCTCCCTGCTCACTCATAGCTCTGGGTTCAGATTACAGCAGGGAGGGGATGAGGGAGACAGGAGCAAACTGAGCATGCTCAAGCCCTAGCCCTGGAGGTTTAAGCTGAAAACAGGAAGTCTGATACAGAAGCCCATGAGTACACAATAGAAGGACAGAAATGTGGTGATTCTTTTGACAGAGGACTCAGAGCAGCATTACTTTTAGGGGTTACCGGTGTATTCATATAGACCTTTCTGATAAAGCTTACTTAGTTTTAACCTTTCCTTCTTCTTTAAGTGAATTGAGGCATCAGCCTTCAGATTGCAGGGAACGTACTGTATTATAGTAATATTATAAAAATAAAGTTTTGATTTATTTCAATGTCGCGACTCCCTCACTTCGGCCGTCTCTTGAAGACGGCCCAATTGAGGGAGAAGAAACGTTTAAATAAAACAAAACTTTATGTTTTCACTTGTATAAGTCCTTGGAGTTGCGTTTTTTTCGGTAATATATATATATATGTAACCCTTTAGACACCCCTTTGTCGGAGTTACACTCCACATGTGGCACTTACCTGATCACACGGGACAAACCTGAGCCACTCCGCAGTGGTATGGGGAGAGACTGAGTACCTGGTACTTACTAGCACAGTGCCTCCACCTAGTGGGATCTGGGAATGCACCTACGGGTGGCCCCACTAGGAATACAGTAATAACACACACAGTATTAGTTAACTTAAATAACTGTTTATCTAAAATAAATGGGCACCTAATACAGGCAACACTCCTAACTGGTGGCAATAGGGCCTCAGTAACTGACTTTAGTCTGGTATCTATATATATATGATTTTAATTACTAGGCTTAGTGATGGGCAAATAGCTATTCTTATTTTCTGGTGCTAATGGGCCTTTAATGCTTGAGAAGTTAATAATGAAAGGGAAGATACCAGACTAAAACTCATGTAGAATTGTAAAAGTCAAAGCAGGATTTTTATTGTGTACAGAAAGACACAATGGGATGTGGGCTAGTAAGTGGCAGGTGCCTTTTAAATGTTAAATGATGCACTCTGGAAGCAGCGGTAAGCATTCCCCCATAAACAGAATTGAATAGCATTAGATAAATCTTGATGAAAGAAGCTGTGGGAGTTATTTTCTATAATGCGCTCCTCTGCAAGGTTCAGTGTCAGGCCTCCAGTTATATTCTGCCAGAGAAAAGGGCTTATTTTGTCTCATAGAAATACATTCGGTACATTCTTTTCTGCTCACAAGTTAAAAAACAGCATTTTATTTCATTGGTAAGAGAACTGTGAAGGACAACAAAACAATAAAGGGGGCTTTATACCAACTATTACCTTGCAGGGCTTTTCTATGCATAATACTCCCATTCCTGATATGTCCAAAACGGAATTCCTGTGTGATGTTTAATGGTAACACAAAGAGCCCAGAAAAAGCCAATAAAGGAGACATTTTGCGTTATAAACAAGAGTGTGCCAGTGCATTATACTTTTTTTTTTTAAATAAAGGAGGATTGTGCTTTAAAAAAGTAGTATTTAGGGCTGATTTATTGAACATTTCACCCATCTGTTCCACTGCCTGCTGCCTCCTTTCCCAGGCCATGCAGGGGAGCCTGTAGCACTCAGCACACTGCACTGTAGGGTAGGAACCAATAAGCAGCCTGGCGGACCTGATGGAGAACTGAAGCCTGTCTTTGCTTGTGTTGTTGTAGGGCTGTGATTGGCTGTCCCCTTCCTACTGTACCTCTGGCAGGGACCATAAGGACACACCCACCGCTCATTTGAAACACGAACAGGGACCAATGTAGATATACAGGGAGCTCCAAAACCCTTTTTAAAAGACAGTATTACTTTTTGGCAGAAAGTAAAACCAGCACCATACATTATTTATTATTGCCTACAATATTAGGATTTTTTTTCACTTATCCTATATGTCTCCTTTTTATTTTTTCATAGGTTGAATATAAGTGGCAATTGACTCCTAGCACTCAGTCTTGGCCTCTGCAGAACCTTTGAAGGAGACATAGGCCCAAATTCACTAAGCGTTCAACGCTAGCGTTAATTCGCTATCGTTTGGCATTTTCGCTACTGCGCAAATTCACTAACGAATGCTGGCGTATTTTCGCTAGTGTTACTTCGCATCCTTACGCCAGGTGAATTTTCGCTAGCCATGTAACTACGCAAATTCACTAACTTGCGCAGTGTACTGAACGCTACCTTTTACGCTAGACTTCCTTCGCCACCTCAGACCTGGCGAAGCGCAATAGAGTAGATAGGGATTGTTTCAAAAAAAGTCAATTTTTTTTCTAAGTCCAAAAAAACGCTGGCGTGTTTTCTACATGATGGGTGATAGGCTGAAAAAGATCGAAATTTTTTTGGGGCTCCCCTTCCTCCCCCCCTACATTTCCTGACTCATGGCAACTTACCTAGACAGTGGGCACATGTGTAGGGCAAAATAACATTTATATTTGCTGATTTGAAGGTTTTCTAGGCATTTGTAGTGCAGATACGTGTTCCTCCATTGAAATTTGAATTTCGCGCTGTATGCAAATTAGCCTTCACTAGCGTAACTTCGCTTTATATAGCGAATCAACGCTAGCGCAACTTTGCAACCTTACGCTACCCCTGTGCGCAACTTCGGATTTTAGTGAATTTGCGGAGCGCTGGCGAAACTACGCCTGGCGAAGTGCGGCAAAGTTGCGCCTGGCGCAACTTCGCATCTCAGTGAATTTGCCCCTAAGTGTAGGTGTAGGTTGCCAGTGGTTATTGAAGGACTCTTGCTCTGTTCAATAAATCTTCTGTTTGATTACGAATCATTGGTTTGAGAGTGGAGTAGTGATGGGAGAATTTGTCCCGTCCCGACAATTCTGATGTACATTAAAGGCAATGGGAGTCCGATAATTAACGCTGGTGTTGGATTTCACGCAAATTGCCTGCGAGTTGAGAGTTACTGTTTAGCTTCCAAAGGCCTTTCCCTCAATACCTTGTGAGGACCCAACGTAGAGCATTTCTCAATCTAGATAGATAGACATATCTTCAAACTAGTGTCTGGGGCAAATAAGGTGCAGACACTGCTGTTTGTGAATGCCTTTGATTAATGCTGTTACCAAAAAATACTGCCTGAGCTTTGTGTTTTGTGAATAATTAAGCCCTATTGATTATTAAGCACAGCGCTTCCTAATCTAACAAGAGATATATCAGCAGTGACTATCATTAGAGATGTTTGCCCCTTTGCTGATATTGTTAAGATTGAACGCAGGGTTCGGTGCACGTCATACCCATTAACCACAGGGCCAGAACACTCATTGTCTCTCACTTCACCCCATTATGGTTTTCTATGATCTGCCTTAAAGGCAGCCTTTTCGGTATAATGGGCTTGAAAACATTAATCTTACTGAAGTTTAGTCATTTTGTGTTAGACTTTTCTTTTCACAATTCAGTTTAACTGTTAAGCTGACCCATACTTGTTTCCTTCAGACAGTAAACAGTGATTAAAGGGGAACTAAGCCTTAAATAGAGATGTCAAACATTATGGCTCCGGTTTCCAAGGTTAGCACAGCCTTCAGCAGGTTAGATCTGTGCTTTAGAATATGCCCCTAGTAGCTCCCCATCTTCTTTCTCTGCTGATTCACAGCAAATACGATATCACGTACCTTGGCTATTGCATAATAATATAACTTATATAGCATATGCAGGTATGGGATCTGTTATCTGGAATAGAAAGTGCGTCAGACTCGTACACCCTGGTACTCCAATAAAATCTATACCCAGTGCACAGCTGAAGAGGAATCCGCAACCTGGAAGAATTAAACATGGTGCATGAAAAAGAAAAACTCCACATAATAGAGTCCATAGAGAACATATCTTCTAGGCAAAAGGAGCCCCCCTATAGGATCTCCCTTGATTGACATGGTGATCAGCCAATGGCTGATCACCACATCATAGCCCCGCCACATGATGTCTCTTACTCCACCCACAACCTCATGGCTCTACCCCCTACCCGGATCATGGAAAGGTGAGCCTTCCCCTCATAAATACATTGTTGTTGAATACAGGTAGTCCTGTATTTATTTGGAAAGTGCAGATCCTTGCCAATTTTACTCTTGCCTTGTATTGCTAAATATATGTTTATGCCTCATACATAGGGGGTTATGTATTAAAAGGCACCAAGTTTACCCAGGAGCAGTAAACCATAGCAACCAATCAGCAGCTGAAATTTAGTGGTCACCTGTTTAAAAGCAAGCATCTAATTGGTTGCTATAGGTTACTGCTAGGGTTGACACTTGTCCAGTTTTGACCCAGGCAGTCCGGGTCAAAACTGCCTTCCCTGTTGAACAAGTTTGGAAAACCGGGCAGGATTCACTAACACTGACATGGCGATTGGGCAATCGCTGATCTGTACGCCATTGCCTCTCCCACCAACCCACCCTTGCTACATCATTAACCTGCCCACAGCATCATCGCCCTGCCTCCGTGACATCATTGCCCCTCCTGGAGTTACATCACTGCTCCTGGGCAAACTTAGTGCCTTTTATTACATATGGGGGTAATATATTATCTGATTTATTGGAGCGTCTTCTTTTGTTATGTCTAATAGTTTAACCATAATATTTAAAAAAAAATATATAGATTGATTAGTGGCATAGCTAGTCACTATCTCTAGTTTTCTCAAGTAGGGTTAATTTACATCAAAAAGGTTTATGTTTCTGAACAGAAACAGTTGTTCTTAACTCAGAGATGTACTTTTTTGGATTTTTTTTTTTTTTCATGAGTAGTACTCTTAAAATTTGATTCAGGTCCCAGCAGAAGGGAAGCTAATGAGAACAGATGGAAGAATATTTGTGAAAAGCTGCAAGGAGGAACATAACATAACACTTTTAATTACAGCAACAAAATCTCAAAACGGGTTTAATCATATAGTCCAGGCTGACTTTCTTATCATTTCAAAGCTAACCATGAACAGTTTTTTGGATGGGGAGATTGTGATGGCTGTGGCTTGGAGATCTGATACTATAAGCTGATTTTACCCTGGATAAGGCTGTGCTAAACTTGTTTTAATACATGACAAACCCCTTTTTGTTCCCTGTCAGGTCCTCACCTGGGCCTTACATGAGCAGTAGTATTAAAGTAGTATTACATATATCATAGCATACAAGCTGAATGCCAGATTTATTGACAGAAGGTGGTCACCATTGTAGATGTGGTTATTCATAGCCTAGTGATGCATCTTTCTCTTCCATCCAAGGTTCCCAAGTCTTATTGAACATCAATGTTAAAACTATAACCAGATATTTCCGTTTAATTGGGTAGGAAGGTTTGCCCACTAGTCTAAGTTGAATGTTGGAAAGGACTAACCCTTTTCACTGGGAAACAAGATTCAAATAATGTATATAGTGTAATTAAAGTTCATTTTGCTTGACCAATGTGATAAAATAAGATTTTAAATAGTTTTTTTTGGGTGACAGGTCCCCTTTAAAATGGTAATTTTCTATTTATGATTACCCAATGGCACATACTACTTAAAAAAAGTATGAAAATTGTTTATTTACATGAAGCAGGGTTTTACATTTCAGCTGTTTTATTCAATATATTTTTATAGAGACCTACTGTATATTGTTCAGGTGGTATAGTTTACAATATATAATGTAACTATATATATATATATATATATATTTATAGTGCAGAAACGTAACTAGAGGGGGGCGGGCCCTGGAGCAGGACGCACAGCCGGACCCCCCACCCCCCTCCGTACGGCCGGAACTGGCCGGGAATAAGCGGCACGTGAACTGCCAGGGGGCCCTGAGGGGGTGTGAGCCCTGGCCCGCTCGCACCCCCTGCTCGCCCGGTAGTTCCACCACTGATATAGTGTAACTATAGAGCAGGGGTCCCCAACCTTTTTTACCCATGAGCCACATTCAAAAATAAAGAGAGTTTGGGAGGAACACGGCATGCAAAAAGTTCCTGGGGGCCAAATAAAGGCTGTGATTGGCTATTAGGTGGCCCCTGGCTGGCAGAATACAGGAGACTCTATTTAGCAGTACACTTTGTTTATATGCAACCAAAAGTTGATTCCAAGCCTGGAATTAAAAATAAGCCCCTGTTTTAAGGCTACTAGGAGCAACATCCACGGGGTTGGTGAGTTACATGTTGCTCGTGAGCTAATGGTTGGGGATCACTGCTATAGAGGAAGCAGACCCCGCAGTCACAGGGGGACTGGGGAAAAGGGGGGCCTAGTCTTCTTCCTCTATAGCTAACAAGAAACTAGCCCCTTCCCCACCAGCCCTCTTACTTGGGGCAGGAAAGCAAAGCGCAAGTCAGCAAGGGCGGAGAGTGGGCAGGGTTGGGTGGGGAGTGGGCTGGGTCAGGGTGGAGAGTGGGTGGGGTCAGGGCAGGAAGTAGGTGGGAAGATGGGGATCAAAGTGCACTGGGCCCATCTGAACATTTTTTTGCAGGGGGCCTTGTGCACTGATAGTTTTCCTATAAATATAACTGCTTTCTTGTTGGTGGTGCATTCTCGACGGTACAGACTTACAACATCAAGAATAATAATAAATAAAATAACTTGATCACGAGTGAGATTTTCTTTAGAAGCTTCATATGCTGCATCTCATAGGTATTATTCCCCCTGTGTGTTGCTCTGTGTTGAATTAATATTGATCAGAAGGACTGAAGTAAAATATATATACTGTTGTGCTACCATGGGAAATCCTAACAAGCTGCACAATTACTGGTCCTTGAAGTCTGAGGAGTAACTCTGAATCAGAGGCAAGTAGGTACCGGTTACTCTACTCTGCAAGACATCTGTTTTGCATATATTTGTATTTATTAAAAGTGAGTGGGAGCTTTATACTGCATACTCTGTTGCTATAGAAAAAATAAATATTTTAATTATCTATGTTTAATTGGCATAAACACAATTAAATAATGCTCATAGCAAATAAATCCTGAAAAATACTAAGAATTAAACATATTTCCAGCACAGGGGTCACATGCAGCTTGCCTCGTATGATCAGAAATGAAGGGTTAGTCAGTGCAAGTCTTTTATCAAACTTATCTTTGCACATAGAAGGTTGGATTGGGCCGACATAACTGCAGGGCTGCATGAAGCTGCACAATCTGTAGAACAGTCACATTAGAAAACCAGATAAAATGATGGTCTGAAAAAGACCTCTTTCATCATTTATTCCTGTTTTTGGGTCATTATATTTTTTGAGGCTGGCTCCCATAATGGTATTAATGGAAAGCTATACCCCCAAAATGAATACTTAAGCAATATATAGTTTATATCATACTAAAGAAGGAAATGCCTATTTAACTGGAGGTGCCAAAAGTTAGGAACCCCCAAGTTATTGTATCTACTTAATCTATACCCCAGGCCTGTGCTCCTATCAGGAGAAAACTGCACCGGACCGGGGGTTCTTCCAGCGAGCACCATGGAGCTATTGGCTTCCTTCTTCAAATTTCCCGGGACAGACGCATGCGCAGTAGAATGAAATAGCCGACTTCTTTGTTAAAGTTTGCGCCTTTCCTTCTCCTTTAAAGGACAAGGAAAGTCTAAAATAAAATAAGGCTAGAAATGCTGTATTTTGTATACTAAACATAAACATGAACTTACTGCACCACAAGCCTAATCAAACTATTAATTTATGCTTTCAAAGTTGGCCACAGGGGGTCACCATCTTGTAACTTTGTTATACATCTTTGCAAGACTAAGACTAAGTACACATGCTCAGTGTGGTCTGGGCTGCTTAGGGATCGTCATAAACAAAGCTGCTTGAGTTCTGCATGGCTGGGAAGTAAGGCGGGGGCTCCCCCTGCTGTTCATAAGTATGATTGTTTCCCTGCAGAGCAGTTAGGGACCGTCTGACAATTCCTATCCACAGCAGTAAATGAAGGGAGAATTTCACTGCATACAGTCAGGTTTCTTATAAAAACGGTACACATTTTTTAATTAAAGTATATTGGAGATAGGTTTCTTTTTCATTAAAGAAAGTAAAAATGAGATTTTATTTTTTTGCCTTTCCTTGTCCTTTAAGTGGTATATTAAAAAACCGTACCAAACTGAAACATATGTTTTAGTAAATATTGCCCTTTTACATCTTTTCTCTTGAGCCTCCATTTTATGATATATTCACTGCCTCAGCGATCCTCTGACCAGAATTACTGCAGCTCTAACTGTAACAGGAAAAAGTATGGAAGCAAAAGAAAACTTTGTCCATTGGCTCATGTGACCTAACAAGTATTGTGTGCACCGTGAATCGTAGGATCCCAAGGGGCGGCCCTCGGTTCTTAAAGTTGCAGTTTTCCATTTAGGAATAGCCAATGGCACATACCACTAAAAAAGAGTATTATTATGAAATGGTTTATTTATATGAAGCAGGGTTTTACATATGAGCTGTTTTATGCAATATCTTTTTATGGAGACCTACATTGTTCAGGGGTTTATTTTTCCTTTAAGCAAAGCTCCAGATTGGGGGAATGTATATATGAACTATACCCAAGAAAACTACTTGTAGGCCTTTAGGTGGAACTTTTTTAATAAAACATATTTTTTTGAAAATCTGAATTTCACTTAATTACTATTCAGTTGCCGTGATAATTGGTGTCTTGCCGTTTTACGTTGTACCAATTAAAAATAATCCCATCCATACATGAATTGGACAGCCAGCGCCGGTAATTGGCTGATGCTGAAAATATTTGTTTTTCTAAAAATCAGGGTTTCTTCTAGTAATTGGAAGGGAACTATAAATATTTGTCCCGTATGCACGGAAGCCAATAGTCTAATAAATATATCAAAGCCAATATTGAGCATGGCATACCATTAGCAAGAAAATGCAGGGAAATGTGCAAAATGACTTCTCGTTTTGGCTGACAATGTTATGAAAATGTTCTTATTAACTATCTCCTAGCAGAAGACGTGCTAATACTATGACATTATGACAAATTTATAGTGCATGACATCTGAGAAATAAATATATATTGAAATGGTTTTTCAGTTGATTATGCAATACTTGTGTTTTCTTCCTTCCATGATGGTATTAACCTGAGGGGATTAAACAAAAAGGATCTAGTTAATGAATGATAAATGAACCTCTTGGGCGGTTGCATGTCACAGCCTTTTCTGATAAAAAAAGCACAATAAACACAGCTCTTCATATATATGTATATTTAATTTGAATCATAAATGAACTTCAATATTCTTTACGCCTGGAGCAATTTGAAATTAATTTTCATGATGTTTTGCTGCTGGTACAGAATACTTGATTGCTTTACAGAACGACTGGATAGACTGTCTCATAGGAACAAGATGACGGCTTTCCTTTCTACACTAGTTAAAATGATCCCAAATTCCCAAGGTCACAATTAGCATGCACTGCAGAATCCAATTAAAATAGGCCACAGGAAAAATAGGAACCCTCAAAGAATATCTATCTGTCTATCTGTTTTTTTGGCAAAAATCACATTCCGTTTAGAATGATTTTAAAACAACATTAAGTGGCCAAAGTTGTTCTCAATAAAAACATCAAAACTTCATAACAAAAAACGCAAGCCTTGATTATGGCAGTTTTCATTTATATATTGTCTTGCTTGGATACTGCGGCCAATTTAAACACTAGAATATTCACAGGCTAGGAAAACTGTGCCCATACTTTTTCCGTTTGCATCACTGTAGAAACATAGTAAGTTAGGTTAAAAAAAGACACACGTTCATCAAGTTCAACCTTTTAACTTTTTTTTTTGACCTGCCTAACTGCCAGTTGATCCAAAGGAAGGCAAAAAAACCCCATCTGAAGCCTCTCCAATTTGCCTCAGAGGGGGAAAAAAATTCTTCCTGACTCCAAAATGGCAATGGGACCAGTCCCTGGATCAACTTGTACTATGAACTATCTCCCATATCCCTGTATTCCCTCACTTGCTAAACACCATCCAACCCCTTCTTATACCTATCTAATGTATCAGCCTGTACCACTGATTCAGGGAGACAATTCCACATCTTCACAGCTCTCACTGTAACAAACCCCTTCCCAATATTTAGCTGGAACCTCTTTTCTTCTAATCGGAATGGGTGACCTTGTGTCAGCTGAAAGACCTACTGGTAAATAAATCATTAGAGAGATTATTATATGATCCCCTTTAATATTTATACATAGTTATCATATCTCCCCTTAAGCGCCTCTCCAGCGTGAACATCCCCAATTTGGCCAGTCTTTCCTCATAGCTAAGATTTTCAATACCTTTTACCATCTTAGTTGCCCTTCTCTGTCCCCTCTCTAATACAATAATGTCCTGTTTGAGTGATGGAGACCAAAACTGTACGGCATATTCTAGATGGGGCCTTACCAGTGCTCTATACAGTGGGACCCCCTCCTCCCGTGACTCTATGCCCCATTTAATACAGCTCAAGACCTTATTTGCCCTTGATGCTGCTGACTGGCATTACTTGCTACAGACAAGTTTATTATCTACAAGGACTCCAAGCACCGTCTCCATTATGGATTTGCCTAGTGCAGTCCCATTAAGGGTATAAGTGGATATTTTTACATCCCAGGTGCAGGACTTTACATTTATCAACATTGAATCTCATTTGCCACTTAGCTGCCCAGATTGCCAGTTTGTCAAGATCCTGTTGCAAGTGCCACATCCTGGATGGAATTAATTGGGCTGATAGTTTTGTGTCATCTACAAACACTGATACATTACTTACAATACCCTCCCCTAAGTCATTAATGAACAAATTAAATAAAAGTGGACCCAATACTGAGCCCTGAGGGACCCCACTAAGAACCTTACTCCAAGTAGAGAATGTACCATTACCACCACCCTCTGTACCTGATCCTGTAGCCAGTTTCCTATCCATGTGCAAACAACTTCGGTAAGACCAACATTTTAGAAAGCAGTTGTTTGTGGGGCACGGTACGAAATGCTTTGGCAAAATCCAAATAGATCCAAATAGATCACATCTACTGCCCCCCCCACTGTACAGCATCTTACTTACCTCATCATAAAAAGCAATCAAATTAGTCTGACATGACCTATCCTTCATAAAGCCATGCTGATTGCTGCTCATAATGCCATTGACTAGGACAACATTTTGAATGTGATCCCTTGACAAGCCTTCAAATAATTTGCCCACCACAGATGTCAGACTTATAACTAGTAAAGTGAGGAGAGATTGCTCTTCTCACTTTACTATGATGCTAAAGACTTGCGGTGAAGTCTAAGAGGAAAGAAGCACCATTGCACTAAAAAAACTGGGCAGTGCACTGAAGTAATCCTGTTGAGTGATCAGATGTCAGACTTACTGGCCTATAATTGCCAGGCTGACAGCAAACCCTTTTCCTTTGGAGTAAATCGTATTTCCATGCAGAACGTTGCACCATATTGAGCCATAATACACCCTTAGGGACCGATTTATTTATCACAAATTTTGTTTATAGTTACTTAAATGGGTGGTTCACCTTTAAGTTAACTTTTAAGTATGTTTTAGAATGGCTAATTGTAAGCAACTTTTCAATATGCTTTATTTGTTTTTATTTTTTATAATTTTTGGATTATTTCTTCTTCGTTCTACTTTTTCCAGCTTTCAAAAAGTCAGACATAAAAATCTGTATAATAACAGTGCTTTTCAAAATTAAACATTAACAGATCCATACCTGTTAAAAAAGGTATTTAAAAATGTCACCTGTCATATATTGCCTGCCCCACGTCTATGCCTCAGTCACAGAGGTGGGGCAGGCAATTACTTTCACTTTCAATGCTGCACTTCGTAGCCCTCGTCACATACATTCTCACTTTGTATAATTGTGTAGCCAGTGCATGGGCATGGACATCAGGTCCCCCATTTTGGCATAATGCTAAATTTGCCTTTTGTTCACTTATGTGATTTTTTTGCTTATGTGATTGTGAATTCCAAAGGAAGGAAACACGTTTTTAATAATTTAATTGCACGTTGCCGATAAAGTTTATTTTGCTTGACAAACACAATAGCAAAGAATTTAGAAATATCCTGTAGCGTGATATGTCCCATTTAATATGAGCTTTTAAGGGCATTGCATTGTATTCAAATCATACTACCATAAAAAGAAATGGGGACTATTACAGAATAAACATGAAACTTTGCAACATTATTTTACAAGAATGTTCCTGGTTTGGTCTACCTTTTATATAAGGACAATTAAATCAGACAACACAAATATATGGTTTCTGTATTTCTGGCCTTAGAGGACTGTAGGCTTGTCTAAAAGCTATACATCACTAAATTGTATAGATCTTGTGTAGAACTTGGGCCAGACAGCAATGACTAGTTAGTCTTCTGGCAAGCTCTTTGGAATCTGATTCGATTCTTGGTTCATTCAATTAGATGTTATATTCCCAGATGTATATCATGTGTAGGTATAACAAGGCTCGGCTGATTTTCATTTCGTAGCTGCCTGTTGACATGTAAAATATCTTATCGATTGACGACACTATAGTGTGAGCCGGACTTAATAAACAGCCACTTAAAAACTTTTCTTATTTTGTTGACCATCCATAGAGGTGTTTTATATTTATGAGGAGAGAAGTGACTGTCAAAAGAGGCTGTAAAACACAGCAAATGAATCCACCCAGGGCTGTCTGGAGCACAGCTTGTGACTGAACGGAAAGAAATTATGTACTAAAGTTGTCACATAACAAGGGCACAGTTCCAAGGAAGGCGAAAGAAGTGTCAATGCAAAACATTTTCCTTCCTGAGAAAAAAAAAAAAATCATGTAATTTAATGAGATTTTGCTCAGCACAACGTATCCCATCGCCTGGCTGGAATCTACATCCATTTTATTAATTTCAACCTTTCATGTTTATAGGGGGCCGATTTTGCAACTTTCGAGTTTGAGTTTTTGCCGGATTTTTAATTTTATTTGCACTAAACTCACAAGCAAGAATTATAACTTCATATCAGGTTAAACTAAAAAAAAAACCTGAATGTAAAACGTTATCTAAAAGCTCCCAGGGTCATGCAGAAGTCAATGAGAGTTGTCCGAGGCAAAATGTAAACTATTTATTCAATTCAAATGTTTTTGTTGCTTTTGTAAACTCAAATGTTTTGATTTTCTCTAACAATTTTATTTATTCGAGTTTTTTATATTCAGATTTTGTCAGAAATAAGGTAACTCATGTTTTTTTTAAATTTTATCTGAAGTAGATAAAAACCTCTAAAATGACACAAATCTGAATTTTTCACTTGAAATAAGGCCCTTAGTGGGATCTGCCAGACCAGCAGATTCAAAAAACCTTGAAGGCCTTTTTTAAAGCACTATCCCAAAAAACATCAGCCACATGATGATCCATTGGGGAATAAATAAATACAGATAATGATAATATTGTTAATTTTGTTTGGCCTTTTATTATTATTATTATTATTATTATTATTATTATTATTATTATTGTTAATAAAAATAATAATAATAACTGTGGGATGAACTGTACTTCACTTCCCACAATACACTGCATGGGTTTGACATATTATTATTTATAATTGTGGGTTAAAGGAACAGTTCAGTGTAAAAATAAAAACTGGGTAAACAGACAGGCTGTGCAAAATAAAAAAATGTATCTAATATAGTTAGTTATCCGAAAATGTAATGTTTAAAGACTGGAGTGCCTGGATGTCTAACATAACTGCCAGAACACTACTTCCTGGTTTCTCTCTTGGTTTCCACTGATTGGTTCGCAGGCAGTAACCAATCAGAGCCTTGGGGGGAGCCACATGATGCTGAGGATCAATTGCAAACTCACTGAACAGTTATGTCCCATGTGGCCCCCCTTATAGTCTCTGACTAACTCAGAGTTAGAGATCTGAAAAGCAGGAAGTAGTGTTCTGGCTATTATGTTACACATCCACTCACTCCAGCCTTTATACATTACATTTTTGGCTAACTAACTATATTAGATACATTTTTTATTTTGCACAGACTATCTAATAGTTCCGACCCTGACAACTAGTTACTATTAATAACACTTTTTTGTTTCCAAAACTCACCTGTGAATTGCAGAGACAAGTGATTTCCATACACAGGTGGCACTGAGAGGTATCTGCCAGTTCCAGCTGAATCAGGGGCGTAGCACCAATAAGAAAAGTTGAGAAACTCGGCTCGGGCACAATTGCGATCTCTGTACTATCGTTGTAGACCCCTCTGAACCCCCCATGGAAAGGTTAGCATGGAAGCCACTTCAGGGTAGCAGGAGGATGAGAACCCCCCTGGGCTGAATATGCCAGAGTAGAAATGTTATGTGTTCCATTGGCTTTCAGCAAACCAAATCTCAGAACAGAATACAGCAGATGAATAAAACTCCCCAGAAGAACAGGGAAGGAAAATGGAAGAGATGAGATATTGTGGAAGCTAGGAAACAGATCACAACAGGATTATGTAGAAGCCGCTCAGATATAAAAATAACACTGAATACAACACAGAGAGAGCAGTCACATAAATGTAGGTGAAAACAGAGCCATTGAGCGAGGAATAGAATGGAGGGAGGTGTTTTCAACAAAAGCCTATTTAATCTACTTTAAATAAAGGTTATTCAGCAACCCAGCATGTAAACAGTTAGAGGAGAGTTGTATCATTCTTTATGATTTGAGAAAGCAAACTACCACGTCTTTCCAAATAATACTCATTGGCAATTTCCAACTGTGTAACAATTTCCCTTCAAGTCTTTTTTTTTTTTCCAAATAGGCCTTAAAGAATATAAGGTATTTCATGAGATTTAGATTTCAGATTTAATGCAACATGATTTCCTTTATTATGAAACCAGATGGCTCATCTGCGACTTTTATGTCTATTTAAGATACAGAGCAATGTCGTCGTGTTCCGAGATATTTAACCCTTTAAGTGCCAGCAGAATTTCACATTTTGGTTACGCGAAATGCCAGCCGTTTTTGAAACATTTTGTGCTCTCTCACTTTAGGGGCATTTTCTGAGGGGAAACCTATAGTTTACCTAGGAAAACTATACATTGTTTTTTTCGGTAGAAACTGAGCTTTCTAAATCTGCCTGAGTTTTCATGTATTTCCACCTGTGCAAAAAAATTTATAGTGCTAAATACCAAAAAAAAATGAAAAATTACCATTTTTCATCGTATATCAATTTATACCAGAAAAATATTTCATTTTACGGATGAAAATCCAACTGATTTGGAAAGCCTTATGTCTCTCGAACGTGCCAATACCAGATATGTATAGTTTTAGGGAGATTTCGGATTTCTGTACAGCAAAAACTCCCGGCAGTATATTACCGAATTTTGAAAGCACTAAGGCAGAAAACGGCATGCTTTAGATTCCAAGGCAAAAAATCCTGAAACTGTAGGTTTACCCCAGAAAACCATACATTTTTGAAAAGTACACATTCTGCCGATTACAAAATGGGTAACTATGTCTCTCTACTCCCAACTACCAAACATAAAACCTTGTCTGAATATAGCGGTTTTTCAACAAAAAATTCAAAATTCTGAAAAATCATTTCAAAGGTTTTATTTTGCTGCTCCGCATATCCCAAACTATATTAGGTACCAAGAAAAAGCACCTGAAATATGATTGCCAGGGGTCCACTGAACAGTTTGATACCCATTATGCATAGGTTTACCAAAGTATCTGGCATTTAGAGACACCAATATGAAGTTAGCACATCCAAATTGATCAGGACTTTACTTCAGCTACTGAGAAATCAACACATTGACTGCATTTTTTGTGGGGTAAAAACACAGAAATATATGTTTACCCCCCAAACCCATATATTTTTGGAAAGTACACATTCTACTGAATCTAAAATGGGTACCCATGCCTTTCTGCTCCAAACTACTGAGTCGCAAGGCTTTCCCAGAATTGTCGGTTTTGGTGAAATATGTGAAAATTGCCTCAAACCTTCAACTTCCCAGCACCATATCGCCCATGTATCATTACATACTAAGATAAAGCACCCTAAATATGATTGCCAGGGTTCCTCTGAACATTTTGGTGGTCATTGTTCATAAGTTTACCAAAGTATCTGGCATTTATAGGCCCCAAAATGAAGTTAGCGCATACAAACAGTCCGTGGGTAACTTCAGCTAATGAAAGATCAACACATTGACTGCATTTTTGTGGGGTAAAAACACAGAAATATATGTTTACCCCCCAAAACCCATATATTTTTGGAAAGTACACATTCTACCGAATCTAAAATGGGTACCCATGCCTTTCTGCTCCAAACTACTGAGTCGCAAGGCTTTCCCACAATTGTCGGTTTTGGTGAAATATCTGAAAATTGCCTCAAAGCTTCAACTTCCCAGCACCATATCACCCATGTATCGTTACGCACCAAGAAAAAGCACCCTAAATATGATTGCCAGCGTTCCTCCAAACAGTTTGGTGGCCATTGTTCATAGGTTTACCAAAGTATCTGGCATTTAGAGGCCTCAAAATGAAGTTAGCGCATACAAATAGTCCTGTGGGTAACTTCATCTAATGAAAAATCAACACATTGACTGCATTTTTGTGGGGTAAAAACACAGAAATATACGTTTACCCCCCAAACCCATATATTTTTGGAAAGTACGCATTCTACTGAATCTAAAATGGGTACCCATGCCTTTCTGCTCCAAACTACTGAGTCGCAAGGCTTTCCCAAAGTTGTCGGTTTTGGTGAAATATCTGAAAATTGCCTCAAAGCTTCAACTTCCTAGCACCATATCACCCATGTGTCATTACGTACTAAGAAAAAGCACCCTAAATATGATTGCCAGGGTTCCTCTGAACATTTTGGTGGCCATTGTTCATAAGTTTACCAAAGTATCTGGCATTTAGAGGCCCCAAAATGAAGTTAGCGCATACAAACAGTCCCGTGGGTAACTTCAGCTAATGAAAAATCAACACATTGACTGCATTTTTGTGGGGTAAAAACACAGAAATATATGTTTACCCCCCAAAACCCATATATTTTTGGAAAGTACACATTCTACAGAATCTAAAATGGGTACCCATGCCTTTTTGCTCCAAACTACTGAGTCGCAAGGCTTTCCCACAATTGTCGGTTTTGGTGAAATATCTGAAAATTGCCTCAAAGCTTCAACTTCTCAGCACCATATCACCCATTTATCGTTATGCACCAAGAAAAAGCACCCTAAATATGATTGCCAGGGTTCCTCCGAACAGTTTGGTGGCCATTGTTCATAGGTTTACCAAAGTATCTGGCATTTAGAGGCCCCAAAATGAAGTTAGTGCATACAAATAGTCCTGTGGGTAACTTCAGCTAATGAAAGATCAACACATTGACTGCATTTTTGTGGGGTAAAAACACAGAAATATATGGTTACCCCCCAAACCCATACATTTTTGGAAAGGACACATTCTACAGAATCTAAAATGGGTACCCATGCCTTATTGCTCCAAACTACTGAGTCGCAAGGCTTTCCCAAAGTTGTCGGTTTTGGTGAAATATCTGAAAATTGCCTCAAAGCTTCAACTTCCCAGCACCATATCACCCATTTGTCATTACGTACTAAGAAAAAGCACCCTAAATATGATTGCCAGGGTTCCTCTGAACATTTTGGTGGCCATTGTTCATAAGTTTACCAAAGTTTCTGGCATTTAGAGGCCCCAAAATGAAGTTAGCGCATACAAACAGTCCCGTGGGTAACTTCAGCTAATGAAAAATCAACACATTGACTGCATTTTTGTGGGGTAAAAACACAGAAATATATGTTTACCCCCCAAAACCCATATATTTTTGGAAAGTACACATTCTACAGAATCTAAAATGGGTACCCATGCCTTTTTGCTCCAAACTACTGAGTCGCAAGGCTTTCCCAGAATTGTCGGTTTTGGTGAAATATCTGAAAATTGCCTCAAAGCTTCAACTTCTCAGCACCATATCACCCATGTATCGTTATGCACCAAGAAAAAGCACCCTAAATATGATTGCCAGGGTTCCTCCGAACAGTTTGGTGGCCATTGTTCATAGGTTTACCAAAGTATCTGGCATTTAGAGGCCCCAAAATGAAGTTAGCGCATACAAACAGTCCCGTGGGTAACTTCAGCTAATGAAAAATCAACACATTGACTGCATTTTTGTGGGGTAAAAACACAGAAATATATGTTTACCCCCCAAACCCATACATTTTTGGAAAGTACACATTCTACAGAATCTAAAATGGGTACCCATGCCTTATTGCTCCAAACTACTGAGTCGCAAGGCTTTCCCGAAGTTGTCGGTTTTGGTGAAATATCTGAAAATTGCCTCAAAGCTTCAATTTCCCAGCACCATATCACCCATGTGTCATTACGTACTAAGAAAAAGCACCCTAAATATGATTGCCAGGGTTCCTCTGAACATTTTGGTGGCCATTGTTCATAAGTTTACCAAAGTATATGGCATTTAGAGGCCCCAAAATGAAGTTAGCACATACAAATTGTCCTGTGGGTAACTTCAGCTAATGAAAAATCAACACATTGACTGCATTTTTGTGGGGTAAAAACACAGAAATATATCTTTACCCCCCAACCCCATATATTTTTGGAAAGTACACATTCTACAGAATCTAAAATGGGTACCCATGCCTTTCTGCTCCAAACTACTGAGTCGCAAAGCTTTGCCAAATTTGGCGGTTTTGGTGAAATATCTGGAAATTGCCTCAAAGCTTCAACTTTCCAGCATCGTATTGTCCATGTATCATTACCAGCATAAAGCATCCTAAATATAAACATATGGGTCTACTAAACAGTTTGATGCCCAATGTGCATAGATATACCAAACTATGTGGCGCACAGAGACCCCCAAATGACAATATGTATAGACATTTTCACGGCTGACGCGCTGGCTGCTGCAATATAACCACCCGGTGTGTGTATTATGCGACATTAGACCACCTAACAGTACAGAGACCCCAGAAAACCATATATTTTTAGAAAGTACACATTCTGACGAATCCAATATGGGTAAATATGTGTTCCTACTGCAAACTGCCAAACTGCAAAGCAATGCTGAAAGTAATGGTTTTTATCAAATTTCTGAAAATCGTCACAAAGCTTGAATTTTACCCCATTATATGCCCCACATTTCGTAACGTATCAGCATAAAACATCCTAAATATGAACGCCAGGGGTCTACTGAACACTTTGATGCCCAATATGCATAGATATACTAAACTATGTGGCGCACAGAGACCCCCAAATGACAATAGTGTATATACATTTTCACGGCTGACGCGCTGGCTGCTGCAATATGAGCACCTGGTGTGTGTATTATGCGACATTAGACCCCCCTAACAGTACAGAGACCCCAGAAAACCATATATTTTCAGAAAGTACACATTCTGACGAATCCAATATGGGTAAATATGTGTTCCTACTGCAAACTGCCAAACTGCAAAGCAATGCTGAAAGTAGCGGTTTTTATCAAATTTCTGAAAATCGTCACAAAGCTTGAATTTTACCCCATTATATGCCCCACATTTCGTAACGTATCAGCATAAAACATCCTGAATATGAACGCCAGGGGTCTACTGAACACTTTGATGCCCAATATGCATAGATATACCAAACTATGTGGCGCACAGAGACCCCCAAATGACAATAGTGTATATACATTTTCACGGCTGACGCGCTGGCTGCTGCAATATGCGCACCTGGTGTGTGTATTATGCGACATTAGACCCCCCTAACAGTACAGAGACCCCAGAAAACCATATATTTTCAGAAAGTACACATTCTGACGAATCCAATATGGGTAAATATGTGTTCCTACTGCAAACTGCCAAACTGCAAAGCAATGCTGAAAGTAGCGGTTTTTATCAAATTTCTGAAAATCGTCACAAAGCTTGAATTTTACCCCATTATATGCCCCACATTTCGTAACGTATCAGCATAAAACATCCTAAATATGAACGCCAGGGGTCTACTGAACACTTTGATGCCCAATATGCATAGATATACCAAACTATGTGGCGCACAGAGACCCCCAAATGACAATAGTGTATATACATTTTCACGGCTGACGCGCTGGCTGCTGCAATATGAGCACCTGGTGTGTGTATTATGCGACATTAGACCCCCCTAACAGTACAGAGACCCCAGAAAACCATATATTTTCAGAAAGTACACATTCTGACGAATCCAATATGGGTAAATATGTGTTCCTACTGCAAACTGCCAAACTGCAAAGCAATGCTGAAAGTAACGGTTTTTATCAAATTTCTGAAAATCGTCACAAAGCTTGAATTTTACCCCATTATATGCCCCACATTTCGTAACGTATCAGCATAAAACATCCTAAATATGAACGCCAGGGGTCTACTGAACACTTTGATGCCCAATATGCATAGATATACCAAACTATGTGGCGCACAGAGACCCCCAAATGACAATAGTGTATATACATTTTCACGGCTGACGCGCTGGCTGCTGCAATATGAGCACCTGGTGTGTGTATTATGCGACATTAGACCCCCCTAACAGTACAGAGACCCCAGAAAACCATATATTTTTAGAAAGTACACATTCTGACGAATCCAATATCGGTAAATAAATGTTTCTACTGCAAACTGCCAAACTGCAAAGCAATGCTGAACATAACAGTTTTTATCAAATTTCTGAAAATCGTCACAAAGCTTGAATTTTACCCCATTATATGCCCCACATTTCGTAACGTATCAGCATAAAACATCCTAAATATGAACGCCAGGGGTCTACTGAACACTTTGATGCCCAATATGCATAGATATACCAAACTATGTGGCGCACAGAGACCCCCAAATGACAATAGTGTATATACATTTTCACGGCTGACGCGCTGGCTGCTGCAATATGAGCACCTGGTGTGTGTATTATGCGACATTAGACCCACCTAACAGTACAGAGACCCCAGAAAACCATATATTTTTAGAAAGTACACATTCTGACGAATCCAATATGGGTAAATAAATGTTTCTACTGCAAACTGCCAAACTGCAAAGCAATGCTGAACATAACGGTTTTTATCAAATTTCTGAAAATCGTCACAAAGCTTGAATTTTACCCCATTATATGCCCCACATTTTGTAACGTATCAGCATAAAACATTCTAAATATGAACGCCAGGGGTCTACTGAACACTTTGATGCCCAATATGCATAGATATACCAAACTATGTGGCGCACAGAGACCCCCAAATGACAATAGTGTATATACATTTTCACGGCTGACGCGCTGGCTGCTGCAATATGAGCACCTGGTGTGTGTATTATGCGACATTAGACCCCCCTAACAGTACAGAGACCCCAGAAAACCATATATTTTTAGAAAGTACACATTCTGACGAATCCAATATGGGCAAATAAATGTTTCTACTGCAAACTGCCAAACTGCAAAGCAATGCTGAACATAACGGTTTTTATCAAATTTCTGAAAATCGTCACAAAGCTTGAATTTTACCCCATTATATGCCCCACATTTCGTAACGTATCAGCATAAAACATTCTAAATATGAACGCCAGGGGTCTACTGAACACTTTGATGCCCAATATGCATAGATATACCAAACTATGTGGCGCACAGAGACGCCCAATTGGATATATAGTAGATAAAATTTACAAGACATAACAAAATAATACAGAAAGTGTGAAATTCAAATAAAATTACTAAAATCCAATAAAACCACAAAAATCTATGCTTTTTTTTTTCAGACTAGTGTAATCAGACATCAGAATTACAGTTTGAATATTATAGCTTGGCAAAATAGGTTT